>JANTNU010000233.1:11382541-11395844 GCA_024752395.1 Erythroxylum havanense | reverse complement strand
TGAGATGATGAATTAAATGAGTTGAGAATTGGGAGTGAATGAAATACAATTGGTGTTTGAATGGTTTTGAGTGATATGAAATATAATTGGTGTTTGAATGGTTTTGAGTGATCTTTTGAATTAATTGCATGGAAATTAATGTTTGGAAAATTATAGTAGAAATAAGAAAGAAAATTGGGCTTGGTGAAGAAGATGAACATTTACGTGCTAGAGAGAGAAGAAAAGTGGTCGTTGCATATATGGGCTATGAACTAGAGTATTTCACTGAACATCCCTAAGTCTTTTGACTATAATTTTTTCATCCGAACTCCAAATGACTTGAAACTTGGATAAATGGATTCTAAGATATGTTTCTTTCTCTCCATAAAAATTTAGAGCTATCTAAATTAAATTGAAAGTTATTGATAGGATGAAATTGTGGAAGTCTGCTAAAATGTTATGAATTGGAAAATTTTCATGAATATGATTCGGTATTTTGATTATAACTTGACTTGTAGATTTACAAATAAGTTGATTATTAGTTCATATTAAAATAGAGACATAAGTATACAACTTTCTTGAAGAAGTCAAATTTTAATTCTGTCTCTAAGACTTTCAAATTTGACATAAAACTGCATCTTAGCTTAGGTTGTAGCATTACCAGGGACAGAAATCATATTCTGTAGTTATTGAATAAACTGTATTTATGTAGGTCGAATTAGACTAAGGTTCCTTCACCAAAGTTGTATCTATTTCTCTTAGCTTTAAATTGGTATAAAGTTTGTAACTTTTGGATATCTTAGCTGAAAAATATGAGTTGTACAATTCAAGGGTATGATCATGTACTAGCGAAATGTTCAAATATACATAGGCTGTGATATTGTGAGCATAAATCATAGAATAGCAAACTAAATTGAATGATTTTGGTGCCAATAGAAACATAGGATATAGTGGAACACTTTTCTAGAAGAGGCTATGACCAAATTACATCAGTTTCACTTTCTAATTGAATGTGAACAGTAGATTTGAAAGTGTGACTTGGAAAATTTTGAAGTGAGTCAATGAGAAAGGAATAGAGATTTTAATGGTTTTAGTGAGGCATAAACCTAGGTATAAATTGTACTTAGATGAGTTTTGATATGAGAATGACATTGTGATGAAATTGATGGATAAGTACTCAGGATTGTCATGAACATGCATTGTAAATATTTCATTTCATACATGTGCATTATTAAACACTTATGATTGTACAAATTGTGATATAAGTGTATGGTGTTTGATATATAGGAGCAACTAGAACATCAACCTCGAGATGTTTTCGAAACTTCTAGGCATTAGCTTCGGGAGCAACTTGTGAGTAACCTAGACAGTCTCACTTAATTACTTGTTTGCTTAATTTCTGTTTTGAAATGATTGAATGAATGCAAGTTGATTGTTGATTCCGGACAGAAGGTCCGATGATTGTGAAATGTGGAATGTATATTGAAGTGTTGTTTGAATGTTAATGTGAAGAAATAAATGTGTTATGATATGATTGATTAAAAATGTGAGATGCATTCTATATATGAATGCATAATCAGATAATGACAGTTGTGACCAGAGTAGCCCCTGATCAGAGCTTAATGCCCAACGTTTGCAAAGAGCCTCAAGCTCAGACAGTGATTAATAGCCTAAGGCTCACTATGTATAATGAGCCCTGTATCCTCATCAGATAAGGGACAGTTAGTAATAAGCCCGATTAGTAATGAGCCCGATATCCAAAATAGATAGGGACAATTCAGGCATTCGATCACAACAACATAACAATTGAAAAAATGTCTCATAAGCATTTCATATGCATTTTGATAAGTATGTTTGATTGATTGAAATGCTAAAATTTGCCTATGATTAAGTGAAAATGTGCTACTAATGTAAAGTGCAATTTTATGAAATTTTTGTTATGTGAAATGATATGTTGCATGAATTAAGTGAACCATCAATGATGGTTATCTCCCTGAGTTCTCAAAACTCACCAAAATTACAACATTGTCTTTTTAGGATTGAGAGATGACTCAAGCTACTGAGAGGCTCTACCAGTCGTGTAGATTGTGATTTGGCAAGAGAAGTCATGGCTCAAAGGTCGAACAACTGGAATTTTTGGTCATATTAGATAGACTTTGTATAGTTTCCTCTTTCATGTAATACTTTTGTACTAGGTTTTGATAATGTATATGTAGTAAGTGTTTAAAGATACAATGTAGAATTTTAGTTTTGTGAAGTGAAATGAGGAAAAAGTTGGTTTTAAAATATTGTATTTTTCTTATGATGCTTTATAAGTGAATAATGATATGATGCCATGTGAAGTAAATGTAGTGATCGAACGTAGCTCGCCCTTATCATAGGATATATATCAGAATGACTTTCGGACGTCTCGGTTTGTAGCCTGCGATAAGGGGGCACTACATTTAGGTGGTATCAAAGCATGGTTGGCATCTGTTGGGACATATGGAAATGTTAAGCATGAAATATTGTGTGAAATGTAGAAAATGATTGAAATTATTGTTTGTTATAGGTCATCCGCTCTAGGTGATCAAATTAATCAACCAGTTGACCAAGATTCGGTAGGAGCCAGTAGAGATTCCTTGGTGCCTTGATCAGAGGAAATGCCTTTTAGAGTTCTCGAGAGAAGGGAGAGGAGGTATGATAAGTTGTGGAAGTAGGGAGCTGTGAATTTCTATGATAGCATAAACCCTATTAAGGCCGAGGGGTGGTTGGGAAGGACAAAAAGAGTTTTTTATCAGATAGACTTCAAGCTGGATGAGAGGTTCAATTATACAGTATCCTTACTGCAGGGCCCAACATACTAGTAGTGGAAGACTACCTCGAGCAGTACCACTAGGCCTTGTCAATTGAAGTAGGAAGACTTTCTGAGGGTCTTCAGAAATAATTACATGCCTAAGATCTATTTGAACATAAATATGAAGGAGTTCTTGAAATTGATGCAGGGTAGGATATCAGTGGTTGAATATAAGGTCCAATTTAATGAGTTGATGGGTTATGCTACTGCTTTGATCCCTACAAAAGAAGATAAGTGTAGGAGGTTTGAGAATGGACTCAATATGGAGATCAGAACAAGATTGGCGCTTTTAGATCTGGGTACTGTCATTGAGTTAAGAGTTGTTTCAATTAGAATTGAACAGCTACTGAGAGAGAGACAAGCAGAGACTAGGCAAAGATCCAGTATAAAGAGGTCTAGTGAGAGTCAGGGTAGTTCTAGCAGAAGATTCAGTAAGTGCCAAAACGGAGCCTTCAGACCCTCAGGTGGATCCAGGCAGTCAGGATTTGGGCAAAGGGGTAGATCTTCATAGACTGGAAGTGGAAGGGGTAAAGTACATAGTCAGTTTCTTGTATGTGAGCACTGTGAGAGGAGGCACGGTGGTGAGTGTTTGAGGCTAACTGGAGCCTGCCTATAATGTGACTTCTTTGACCACTAGATCAAGGATTATCCTGTTACTTTGGGAGCTCAGTCTGGTGTGCGTGGGCGATCTGGGAGTGATGTTACGGTCCAACAGAGTAGAGAAATTGGATCTGGATAGAGAGGCCGAGGTAGAGACAAAGTGATCTTTAGGAGTTCTTTTATGAGGACTGAGGGGTAACGCACCCGACCACAGTCCTGAGCCTGGGTCCATGCTATGACCAGACAGGAGGCTCAAGAGTCACCAGATGTAGTTGTAGGTGTGCTTGTCATTTATGATTTTAAGACTTTTGCACTACTAGATCTAGGATCCACACATTCCTTTATCGCACCGCATTTAGCATATAGGCTACATTGTGATAGAGAGTTGCTACAGTATGGGCTAGAGGTGAGTACACCTTTAGGTAGTACTATTGTCATAGGAGAGGTCTATAAGGGGTGCTTGATTAGGAGTAATAAAGTAGAGTTAGAGGCAGACTTGATTATACTACAGTTGAGAGAGATAAATGTTATCCTATGTATGGATTGGCTAATTGCTCATAGGGTTATCATGAATTGCTATACCAAGGAGGTAGTACTAGAATCTCTTGGTTAGTCGAGGGCAGTATTCAAAGGAGTTAGTCAAGCAGTGCCAGTTAGAATGATATCTTTCATGAGTGCACTGAGGTTGATGTAGGGAGGATGTGAGGCTTATCTAGCCCACATCATTGATTCTAGAGCTGAGTAAAGTGTATAGGACATTCCCATGGTTAGGGAGTTCCTGGATGTGTTTCCAAATGAGCTACCTGATTTACTACTAGATCAATAAGCGGAGTTCAAAATTGATCTTGTTCCAGGTGCTGCTCCTATATCTATTCCTCCATGTAGGATAATACAAGTGGAGCTAAAGGAGTTAAAGGCTCAGCTTCAGGAGTTACTAAAAAAGGGTTTTATTAGACCCAGTGTTTCGTCTTGGGGAGCTCCAGTACTATTTGTGAAACAGAAGGATGAGACTTTGAGATTATGCATTGACTATAGGTAGCTGAATCGGGTGACAGTGAAAAACAAGTAACCACTAATTAAAATTGATGATTTTCTTGATTAGCTACTGGGAGCTCAAATATTCACTAAATTGGATTTGAGATCAAGGTACTATAAGTTGAAGATAGCTGAGGCTAATGTACCTAAGAATGCATTCAGGACCAGGTATGGGCATTTTGAGTTTCTAGTGATGCCGTTTGGGCTGACTAACGCTCCGATAGCTTTTATGGCCTTGATGAATAAGGTGTTTCAACCCTACCTGGATCGATTTGTGATTGTGTTTATTGAAGATATCTTGGTGTATTTAAAGAGAAGAAAGGAACATGCTGAGCATTTGAGAGTTATTTAACAGATTATGAGAAAAAAGCAATTGCATGCCAAATTCAGTAAATGTGAATTTTGGCTAGATCAGGTTGTGTTTCTAGGACATATAGTGACTGGAGATGGCATATAGGTGGATCCAAAGAAGATTGAGGTAGCTATGAATTGGGAAGCTCCGAGAAATGTGTCTGAAATCTAAAGCTTCCTAGGATTGGTTGGATATTGTCGAAGGTTTGTTGAGGAGTTTTCTCTGATCTCAGCCCCTCTGACAAAGCTTCTGAGTAAGAATATAGTGTTTAGATGGAATGAGGAGTATTAGAAAAGCTTTGAGGAGCTGAAACATCGGTTGACTACTACACCGATGTTGACTATTCTATCAGGGACCGGAGGATATATGGTGTACAGTGATTTTTCGCATCAAGGATTGGGATGTGTATTGATGCATCATAGAAAGGTGATCGCCTATGAATTGAGACAATTAAGGTCTCACGAGATCAATTATCCAGTACATGATTTAGAGTTAGCTGCAGTTGTCTTTGCTCTAAAGATTTGGAGACATTATTTGTATGGAGAGACTTTCTAGATATACATAGATCATAAGAGTTTGAGATATCTGCTAAGTCAGAGGGAGTTGAACTTGAGATAAAGAAGATAGATTGAATTATTGAAAGATTATGATTACACTATTGAGCACCACCTGGGGAAAGCTAATGTGGTGGCAGATGCTTTGAGCAGGAAGTCTAATATCAATGCATCTAAGATTCAGTTATCAAGGCTACCTAATTTGATTCATTTGAGAGCTCTAAGTGTGGAGTTGAATATGGAGTAGAATCAGGCATTGATTGCTACACTAAAGTTGAGACCAATATTGCATGATAGAATCTGAAAAGTTCAAGGGAAAGATCCCAATATGGTGAAGCTTATGGAAAAGGTAAAAATGAATCCAGATTCTGAGTTTGAGTTGAGGGATGAGATTTTATAGTTGAAGTAGAGGCTGTGTGTGCCTAATGTGGATGATCTGAGGAAGGAGATCTTAAGGAAGCTCATATGGCCGCCTATGCTATGCATCTTGGTACTACCAAGATGTATAATACACTAAAACAACATTTATGGTGTCTTGGAACGAAGAAGCAAGTGGTGGAGTATGTATCTAGATGTATGACTTACCAGCAAGTTAAAGCTGAGCACCAGGCTCCGGTAGGGAAGCTCCATTCGTTGCCAATTCTAGAGTGAAAATGGGAATGGATTACTATGGACTTCATCATGGGACTGCTTAAGACTTCGAGGCAGAATGATGCTATATGGGTGATAGTGGACCAGTTGACTAAGTCTATAATATCCCATTACTTGTGGGGAGTCTAGAATAGTAAATATGAGTGAACAATGGGAGATAAGAAATGCATTCTCATGCATGCATAATATGTCATACTCATACACCTGAATAGTGAATTTTCTGCATATGAAAATAATTGTACATGCATTCATGAAAATGTTTTTTAATTTTGGTGTTAATTTTCAAAATTTATGGAGTAAAATGGAAAATAGGAAAAAGAAATCAAAAGAAGATTGGAGATAGTTACATTGCAAAGATAGAATTAATGAAGTTAGTTTCAAAAGAAACTTAGTTAGAGTTAGACCATAGGAAAAGTGACAAGTGTTAAGTTGCTTTTATTATTTGTCAGAAGTGAGTTTTGATATTTGAGAGTTAATAGACTAAGTTTTTTTCTAATCATCACCTTCTTCGAATTTCTTTCCATAGACATAGTTTTCCATCAAACTCCTTTTGAGAGTTAACTTTGCTTTTTCATCTCCCTCACCATTTCCCCCACTGCTAGTTGTTTCTTCTCCCTTAAGAAAAACCAAAAGTTGGTTAGAGTTCATAGTGAGTTATGTGTTCTTACATGGAGTTTAGGGTTTTGGGATAGTTGAAGATTTTGGAATCTTTAACATGTAAATATTGAGACATTCTTTTAGAGTTATGGATTTATGAAATATATTTGATGAATTCACTGTCATCTGCATGAACATGGGGTTTACGTGTATATATTCATAAACACTGTATTAATGGGATGAAAAAATGGATATAGTGTTATTTTAGTTTTGATGATTATTAGTGATTAGATGTTGTAGAAATGAGTTTTGGAGTTTGAAATAGCAATAAAATGGTGTACATGATAAGTGTAGAAAATTAAAAAATGAAAAAGTGGTATGCCCTGTTTTTTGTTTCTTCACTGTGCATATAAATATGTATATATATGTGTTTACGTGGGTAAGTGAAAGCTTTAAGGATGATCAGGAAAATGGTCTTTGAGTTGAAGAGTAGTTGTAAAATGATGGTCTGAGATGAGAATGAGTGTTTAAATGGAATTTGAGAGGAAATATGAAGATTGAGAATGAAAATTTTAAAATGCAGAAAGTTGGCAGAGCATGAATATGTTGAATATGAATTTTTGGCTTTTGATGATTTTTGATTTTAACTTGTATATTTTGGAATAATATGAATTTATGGTGAATGAGTTGTTTGAAATGGAGTAGAAAAACTAGAAATAAAAAATTTTAAGTGTTCGATTTTAGAGAATGAAGTCTGGAAATTTTCTGGGAATGAATAGTAAAAGTGTTAAGTTTTTGATATGAAACTTTGGTGAATTTACTGTACTTATATATGAATATTTTGATAAAATGGTCTTCATGAAAGTTGTAGATCTTTCTTTAAGCTTTCCATTGATATAAAGTTTGTAATGTTTAGAGTTTTGGATCGAAAGTTAAGGAGTTTGAAAATTGAGTTTGTGGGTTATGTCGTGGTTTGGAATAGTCTGTAGTGTTTTTAGCATAACATGCAGAATATCGAACCAAATTGCATTAAATTGGTTTCATTTGAAACTTAAGGCATTAAGGCATAATTGTTCAGAAGAAAGTTTGTCCTAAATCCTTCGTTTTCATTGTCAAAATGATCGGGGTAAAAGTGACCCAAAATTCTAATTTGGGAAGGGCTGGAGGAAAAAAATGGAAGAGAGGAAGAAGGAATTGCAGGTCCACCCGAATATTGCAGTCGTGCATGTGCACGATCCCGACTTCCCTACTTATCGAAAGAAGGTTATTTTTTGAACATACTTTGATCTTTTTGTTATAACTTCTTCTCTAAACATCCAAATGACTTGATTCTTCAACCAATAGCTTCCTAAAACATTTTCTTACCTCTCCAAAAAAACTGATAGCATTATAAATTGATTTGAAAAAGGTTGATTGAACGAAATTGAGAGAATCTGTTGGAATGGTATGAACTGGTGTTGTTTTACTGAACATACTTCGGTATTTTGATTATATCTAGATCTATAGGAGTCCAAATGAGATGATTTTTTATTTGAAGTAAACTACGGCTATAAATTGTCTCAAGAAGTCTAATTTTGATTCATTCTCTAAGATATTTAATTTCTGGATAGAAGTTATAAATAGTTCCCTGTTTTTGAATGTTAATAACTAGATAATGTTTGAGGTAGATCTTCCAAATTATTGAACCAAATTGAGTGATTTTAGTGTCAATGGAAAGATAAGACATAGAGGAACACTTTTTTAGAAGAGAGTATGATCAAATTACATCAGTTTCACTTTCTAATTGAATGTGAATAGTAGACCCAAAAACGTGACTTGGAAAAACTAGGAAATGAGTCAATGAGAAAGGATGGAGATTTTAATGGTTTTAGTGAGGCATATACCTAAGTATAAATTATACCTAGATGAGTTTTGATATGAGAATGATTATGGGATTAAATTGATGAAAAGATACTTGGGATTGTCATGAACATGCATTGTACATATTTCATTTCATTCATGTGCATTGCTAAACACTTATAATTGTGCATATTATGATATATATGTATGTTATTTGATTTAGAGGAGCAATTAGAACCTCAACCTCCCGAAGTTGACGACATTTCTAGGCTTTAGCTTCGGGAGCATACTATGAGTAACCTAAACAGTTTCTCTCAACTATTGTTTGCTTAAATGTTGTTATGAATGATAAATAAATGTGATTAATTATGTTGGTTTCCAGACAAGAGGTCCAATGAATGTGATGTATAAATGAAATATTGAAGTGCTCATTGAATGTGAATTGAACAGAATAAGTGTTTTCTTAACTTAAGTGTTGAATGTCGGACTAAGGTTCGATGACAATGTGAATGAGTTGTGATAGTAAATATGATTGTGTGACATTAAACACTTTCAATTGATTGAATAAATGTGATGCATTTCATTACATGATGCATGATCAGATAATAGGTGTTATGACCAGAGTAGTCACTGGTCAGAACTTAAAGCTTGAAGTGTGAAAAGAGCCTCGAGCTCAAAAAGTGATTCAGAGCCTCAGGCTCAATGTTTAACGAGCCCTATATGGGAAAGTTATCAATGAACCCTATATGGGACAGGTATCAATGAACCCAGTATTCAATAGATACGGGATAGTTAGGCACTTAGTCAAAACAACGTAATAATTGGAAAAGTGTCTCATGAGCATTTCATATGCATTTTGTTAAGTATGTTTGCTAGATTGAAATGCCAAATTTCCCTAAGCTTAAGTGAAAATGTGGTACTGATGTAAAGTTCAATTTTTTTGAAATATTTGTTATGTCAAATGATGTGTTGCATGAATTGAGTGAACCATCGATGATGGTTACCTTATTGAGTTCGCAAAACTCACCCAAAATTTGCAAATATTTTTTAGGATCAAAAGAATGCCCCGTTAGGCAACAAAAGTATACCTACTGCATGCAAGTGAGAGATAGAGGTTAGGATCAATTCACGTCTGCATTGTATTTCTTTAGTTTTGTATTGAATTGTATTTTTTGCAAATTTTATATTAAGGAATGTATTCTGAAATTATTATACAACGTGTATGCGAATGTAATCATATTGTATTAACATTATGATTATGACTGTTTTGTTTCTGGAATGGGCCCTAGTGATTAACAAAATTATGATGAATTGAAAAATGTTTATGGAATAAAGAGGGACTTATTTGATGATTGATTTCCGCATACAATGTTTGTAGTTTCAAAAAAAAAAATATACTGAGTTTTGACTGATTGAGTGCTCTAGCATGCCACCCTCGTAGGGAGGGTCTCAGATATCACTCAGGATATCAGGCACGTGTCTTACGGGAGTGGGGTGCTACATATGTGGTATCAGAGCCCAAAATTACTATCTTAAATGGGCTTTTTCAAAATATATGTCAAGTTACATCCATTTTAGTCATATCATAGCAGACAGTAGCAACTGATCCCTAGTCTGAGTCACAATTTCATGAGTCACACTCATGAGCATGTGTTTAGAGTGGAGATGATAGAATTAGTGAGAAGAGTGATGCTCTTTCAGAATGTGAGAAAATGAAAGTTGTGAATAATTAGAAAGGAGAAATAGTATATGGTTTGATATGATAGATAGAGACTCACTACATTTGTATTGGTGTATATATTATGGAACATGATAGCAATATTGTGCTGTAATGACATAACCTCGAATGTGATTGTGTGAGGAAAATAAGGAGATAAGTGGAAATGATGAGATTATGGTGTGCAAGTAGAATGTAATGAAAACAGAAATTGTTATGATCTTAAAAAGATGAGTTCTGAACTGAAATGGTTGTTTGATTAATGTGACAAAAATTACGATCCACTGTAAGAAGATGTTAGAGGAATTGAGACCAAAATTTCAAAATGATTATGCATTAATAATTCTCAATTGATTGAGGGTATACATATGAGAGATGAAATAAATGACAATAGGAAATGAGATGGAAATGAGGAAAGAGTAAAAGGGGAATGAAATAGTCATAAATGACTTAATAAGAAATGAATGATGTGTAGTAAGGAGAAAGTTAGATATGCATATAAGAGAGGATTTTATGTAGGAATGAGATAAAGAAAAAGATGACGAATCAAATGAGAAGAATTGATGTACTCAATATAGTAGCTGACTCATTACAAAATGAGGTAGCCTCAGAAGAGGTAAATTCTGGAAAATTGGAGTAAAAATTGGTGTTAGTATGTTTGATAATGAGAGGAGGAAAGTGCAGGGCGCAACAGTGGCCTGACAAAAATTGGTTTCTGTTACAATCGTGTGAGGATGCCCTAATCATGGGTAGGAACAAGGTTAGAAATGTTTTCTAGAATCAATTGAAATTCAAGTATCATTAGCGAATGTTATTAATTGGAGAATAGACATAAATACATCTTTAGATAAGATGTAATGATTTTATGGTTTATACCAAGGTATTAGAGTAAATGAATTTGCTTAATGCCTTACTGAGCCTTATTATAAAGGATGTTCTAATCATATAAGTTATGGAATAAATTGATCTTATTGAGATATTATGAAAAGTTGAAATTGATCTTCTTGAGGTACTAAGAATGATTGATAAGTAATAATGGAAAATTGTTGATTGATAAGGATTTCATGAGCAGTATCGAGGATAGTATCAAGAAATCTGTTTCCAAAGAAGAATTTCACTAAGATATGTTCAGCAACCCAGATGATTCAGTTTAAGAATGATTAATGAAGGAACAAATCATAAATGAATAGTTAATGAGTCAAAAGTGAATATTGGAGTCATATCTCTAACGGAGGTAGAAAATACTACTGAGAGTGTATGCATTTTGTTAATGTAAAGTATCCACACAAGTGATGGATTCTTGAATTTGAGGTGACATTACGTATAAAAGATACAAATCAAATTTGATGAATGGGTTACCAACATAGGAAATCGAATGAATTGAGAAAATCATTCGAAATAGGGAGTTAATTGGGAAACTAAAAATAACATAAGAAAATATTACCTTATTTGAGGAAAATATAGGCATAAAGAGTCTTAGGTTATATCTGTTGGAGTTAACAATGGCCCCGATATGATATTGAAGGTTAAAGTGATCTAAGCAAAATTATATCAGTTAGTGACTATGATCATAGATGGTATTTTGAGTGTGTTTGAGAAGTAAAGAGAATATATTGAATACTAGTGGAAAAATAAGTAAACTGTATGAGTGATGATTGTATAAAGAGTTTTTGAGGAACTATAACCCCAATGTTAATTAAGCCATTCAGATTTGGAGATTTTGCAACATATACAACAGAGTTTCCCATTAGAGATTAAGATGGAATCTGTTGCAATATTATAAAGTGATTCTGCATACATAGGGACAATTGAAGCCACATGAGCTGAATTTCAATACATGATTTGAAACTTGCTGCAATAGTAATTGCTTTGAAAGCTTGGAGACATTATTTGTACTATATATATATATATATATATATATCAATAAAGATTGATGTAATTATTGAGTTTGAAAAGATTGAAAGGATTGTGCAATTGAGTATTTCCTAATAAAGCTAGTGTTGCAATCTATTGCATTGAATAGAAAATTCAATAGCAGAATATCACAAATTTGGGTATTAAGGTTATCAAATCTAGTGCGATAAAGAATGTAGAATGTTGAGCTGATAAGGGGCAAAGGAAGTATTAGTAGTTATTGAAATTTAAAATTAGTTTTGCATAAAAGGATTAGCAAAACCCCAATTGAGGATTTAGAAATTGTGAATCTTATTAAGGAACTTGAAAATGAATATGAAGTTTCGATCTTGAATTAGAATAATGATATTTTGTGATTGAAATAAGGAGTATGTGTACTCGATAAAGAAGATTGAGTAAAGAGGTTGTTAGAGAAGTGCAATAACAACCTATGATATACATCCTTAGGAATACATCGAAAGGGCATTTGATGGCTAAGAAAGTAGAAACAAATGATTGCATGTATAAATTGGTAACAGTCTTACCTATTGAAGATATGCTTAAAGCTTACATTTTAGAGTTTATAGGGACATGGGATCGATGTACAGTTCTAACTGATTTTAAGCATAATAATCGTTATATTAGTAATACCATTAGAATATTATATACAGTGTCATACGACAAAAAGAGTCGTTCGCCCATACATTGTAATGAAGAGGGCCTAAAAGAATGGTTAAAGGCCATAAAAAAAATTTGGGATGCTATTAGTGAGTGGAATGAATATGTAATAAGAATAAAGTGGCTTATGAAAGACGAATGAATTTTGGTGGATCACATCGAAGTTGTGGAATATAGTGAGATAGACTTAAGAGTTAAGTGTATTAACACTAAAGAGATGTAAAATAGCGAACGAAAGATGAATTGTTTCTAAGAGTATCACCTTGTCAAAGTGCACATAGATAGAGGTAAAGGTGTGAACAGGTTAGGAAAAAGGGGGAAACTAAATTTTGTTAAGTCAAAACAGACTTCACGTATAAAATGATTTTGATAATAAACAAAGAGAAAAATACAGAAGAAAAAGCAGACGATGCAAAAGCAGACGGAAGCACGGAAGCAAAACAAAAAAACAGACAAAGCAAAAAAACAGACGGAAGCGTTACAAAAAGCAGACGATGCAAAAGCAGACGGAAGCAAAACAAAAAAGCAGACGATACAAAAAGCAGACGGAAGCGTTACAAAAAGCAGACGAT
>JANTNU010000233.1:11353433-11363607 GCA_024752395.1 Erythroxylum havanense | reverse complement strand
TTGAGATGATGAATTAAATGAGTTGAGAATTGGGAGTGAATGAAATACAATTGGTGTTTGAATGGTTTTGAGTGATATTAAATATAATTGGTGTTTGAATGGTTTTGAGTGATCTTTTAAATTAATTGTGTGGAAATTAATGTTTGGAAAATGACAGTAGAGAGAAGAAAAAAATTGGGCTTGGTTAAGAAGATGAAGATTTACGTGCTAGAGAGAGAAGAAAAGTGGTAGTTGCATATATGGGTTATGAACTAGAGTATTTCATTGAACAACCCTGAGTCTTTTAGCTATAACTTTTCAATTCGAACCCAAAATGAATTGAAACTTAGATCAATGGATTCCTAAGATATTTTTCTTTCTCTCCATAAAAATTTAGAGCTATCTGAATTAAATTGAAAGCGATTGATAGGATGAAAGTGTTGAAGTCTACTGGAATGTTATAAATTGGAAAATTTTCATGAATATGCTTCGATATTCTATTTATAACTTGATCTGTAGATTTACAAATAAGTTGATTATTAGTTAAGATTAAACTAGAGACATAATTCTACAATTTTCTTGAAGAAGTTGAATTTTATTTCTGTCTCTAAGATTTTCAAATTTGGCATAAAACTTCATCTTAACTTAGGCTGTAGCATTAAAATCATGTCCTGTGGTTATTGAATAAACTATATTGATGTAGACTGAATTAGATTGAGGTATCTTCACCAAAGTTGTATATGTTTCTCTTAGCTTTAAATTAGTATAAATTTTGTAATTTTTGGATATTTGAGTTGACTCATGTACTAGCCAAATGTTCAAATATACATAGTCTGTGATATTGTGAGCATAACTCATAGAATACTGAACCAAATTGAATTATTTTGATGTCAATAGAAACATAAGACATAGTGGAACACTTTTTTAAAAGAGGCTATGACCAAATTACATCAGTTTCACTTTCTAATTGAATGTGAATAGTAGACTCGAAAGTGTGACTTGGAAAAATCTGAAGTGAATCAATGAGAAAGGAATAGAGATTTTAATGGTTTTAGTAAGGCATAAACCTAATTATAAATTGTACTTAGATGATTTTTGATATGAGAATGACTTTGTGATGAAATTTATGGATAAATACTTAGGATTGTCATGAACATGCATTGTACATATTTCATTTCATACATGGGCATTATTAAACACTTATGATTGTACAAATTGTGATATATGTGCATGGTGTTTGATATAGAAAAACAACTGAAATGTCAACCTTGAGACGTTGCAGGAACTTCTAGGCATTAGCTTCGGGAGCAACTTGTGAGTAACTCAGACGATCTCACTTAATTACTTGTTTACTTAATTTCTGTTTTGAAATGATTGAATGAATGTAACTTGATTGTTGATTCCAGACAGAAGGTCCAATGACTGTGAAATGTGGAATGTATATTGAAGTGCTGCTTGAATGTTAATGTGAAGAATTAAATGTGTTATGATAAGATTGATTGAAAACGTGAGATGAATTCCATATATAAATATATGATTAGATAATGGTAGTTGTGACCAGAGTAGTAACCGACCAGATCTTAAAGCTCAATGTGTGTAAAGAGCCTCGAGCTTAGACAGTGATTAAAAGCCTAAGACTTACTATATATAATGAGCCCTGTATCCTCATCGGATAAAGAAGGGCAAGTTAGTCTAAGATATATAGGCCCATATGAGATTATTGATAAAATTGGACCTTTAGCCTATAAGTTAGCTTTGCCACTGGAGTTGTCTAAGATTCACAATGTTTTCCATGTATCAATGTTGAGGAAGTACTAGTTTGATCCTTCACATATAGTTTAACCTTCAGAAATTCAGTTAAGAGAGGATTTGACTTATGAAGAACAACTAGTGAAGATTTTAGATTCAAAGGAAAAGGTTTTGAGAAACAAGATTTTGAAGCTAGTTAAAGTTCTGTGGAAGAACCATTCTACGGAAGAGGCCATGTGGGAACCCTTGGAAGCCATGAGGGAGAAGTATCCACACTTCTTCAATGTCTCAGGTAAGAATTTCGAGGAAGAAATTCTTTAAGAGGGAGAGTTGTTAGATCTTAAAATTTTTCTTTAAGTTAAGCATGATTTGAAATAATTTTGCGATTTTGATAGATTTAATTTTTGGAGTTATAATTATGTCAAAGTTAGTAGGATTTATTGAATGGGTAAGTGAATTAATGTTCAAGGCCATTTTTGGGAGATCACATAAGCTTATAAGGAAGGGTATAATGGACTTTTTGGGCCCATTAAGGGTAAAAATGGAAGAAGAATATGCTATCTTGCTTGCTAAGAAGAGAAAAACGTGAATTGAAGGGAGCGAATAGTGAAAAAAGAAAATAAGAGAGAAGAAGAGAGGTTTCAGTGAAAGAAGAAAAGAAGAGAAATCAAGCTTGTGAAGGTAGGTTAACCATCTTTTCTTCCTGCTTTATTAAAGAAATGGGTTATGTTGAGGATGAAGGAGTTAGAGAGAGAAAGGGATTTGTGTAGAGAATGAAAGGTTTGAAATTGAATAAGATGAATTAGGAGAACCCAATTGATGTTAAGGTTTTGTAAACTAGGTCTTAGGTTTTCTAACCTAGATGAACTATGGGTAGGCTAGATTTGAGCTTAATTTGTGATTGTTGCAATTTTGTGATTTTTGAAGCTTATGAATATTATTGGAATGTTTTTTTGAATGGAACCTTGGTTTTTTTAGGAAACCAAGGGAATCCTACCTAAGAGCAAGGGGAAAGGCAAGCTTGACTTGGATTTTCGCAAACTAATTAGGTGGGTAATGTATTTATAGTTATTGTGTAATTAGGCAAGAATGCCTATATGTGTGTTTGTTGATTTGCTGAATTTGATTTGCTTTAAATCATTATGAATGTTTGAAAATGCATGATGCATTGTGATTATGTTATACCTTTAAAGAGCTTATAACATTTTGAATTAGATGAAAAGAAGAAAAAGCATGAAAGTATGAGCATATAGTAGAATTGAGCATAAATTTGTTTGTGATTGGGCAAGAGAGGAACCCATTTCGTTAGTCACGTGCATGTTAACCTATAACCTTCTCGTGGCTGCCCGCTTGAAGCCACGAGATCCTAAGAATTTGGACTCGTTTTGTTAACGGTGTAAACTCCGGTTTCTCCGTTTCTTTCCATGGAACTCTTGAGCTATTTATTTGTGCATTGCATCTTTAAATTTTCGAGTATGGTGCATAATTGAGTGTTATGTTTAATGGCTAAAGTCTATGCTATGTGTTATAAGTTTAAGTTAAATTGATTAAATGTCTAAATTGCTAGAATAGATTGAGAATTCTTGGATTGCTAGATATACATGTACATATGTTTGATTTTGTGGTCAATTGCCAATGACTATAAATATATTGGCCACTGAGCTATGTAGCTCACCCGATTATTCCCTCCTCAGGTGTAGAACGAAAAGGTTAATAATCCTTGCAATGCATCGGAAACTCCAAAATTTTAAAAAAATTTGTAACTAAGCTCAATCATTTTTGGATAGCTTTATAAGCATGTCAAACATTGAGCATCCAATGTATTTTGTTGTAACATCCCGTTACTCATGTTGTGACTAAAATAGAATATGTGAGAGATGATCGAGAGATTAAAAAATGCATTTCATGTTCATGCATAATATTACATGCGCATACACGTGAATATTGAAAATTTGCATGTGAATAGTAAAATTTTGCACATAAAAATGACTGTACATGCATTCAAACATTCTGAGAATAATTGTTTTTTTAAATGTGATTTTTACTGAGAATTGTGGTTTTTTTATGTGTTGAAAATTAATTTGGAGAGTGTATTTGCGGATTTAGAATTTTTGATATTTTTGGAGAAATTTTTGAAATTTTTTGGGTATTTTTGGACTAGGAAAAATGCCAAATGGCAAAACAAATGATAAATGGCAATAGAAATTTTAATATGTGACATTAGGATTTAATGAAAAATGTCATTGAAAATTTGGGAGACAATTGGGTTAGGAATTGGAATTGAGTGGACTGGTTAAATAAAAGAATTTAGTTTAAAGCTTTTAAAAAAAATTGGTCATATGGACCCTCTTTGTTTGGTCTCTCACGATGCTTTTAATTGAAAGACCACTAATGGGTCTTGCATTTTGGCTTTCTTCTTCTCCATTTCGTGGCTCTCTCTCTCTCTTCTTCTTCTCCATTACTCTCACCTTCACCTACATTAAAGTTAGCTCTCCCATCTCTTACTTGATACTCTTTCACCTTGCTTTCACTTTCATTCTCACTATAAGCCTATCCCTACCACCTTTGGAAGATGATGATCGTGGGTTGTAGGTGAAGTTAGGGATTCTTGGTGATCTTGAAGATTTTTGAAGAGTTGGAAGCTAAAACAAGTAAGTTAGGCTTTAATCATTATGGGCATGGTTAAATGAAGCATTTATGATCATTGTTAGAGGTTAAATGACATAAAATGTTGTTTTGTGTTGGATGAACGTGAATGATGAATAGACGATGTAAATACCTTGTTTTTGTAATTGTGAATGATCATTAATGACCCATAAATTGTTATAGAGATGTTTTGAGGTAGAATGATCATTATAATGGTGTTTAGATGAGTAAATTGAATTGATGATTGAATGAACATATTTGATGTTATGTTTTTGGGCTAACGATCAAATATAGATCATGAATGATTTTGTCAATGTTATTAAGTTGAAATGGAGCAGAGAATGAAGAGTAAATGAGGTAGAAAGGATGATCTTTGTATAAGATGAGTTAGGTGTAAGTTGTTATATGTGGAAAATCTGGAAAATAGGAAGAGAATGTTGGACTATGTATGCTTCTATGGAAGTTCACTGCGGTAAACTTCTTGCTTCACCGCAGCAAAATTGAAGGTTTGGCTAGGATTTCTTTCGGGTAAAGTTCACCGCGGCTAACTTGTAAAAATTTCACGAGAATTCCTCTCTGGAGGAGTTCGTCGCGGCGAACTTTTCTTTGCACTGAAATGATTCAATATTTTGGGCATATCTTTTTCTATAGCTATCCAAATAAACTGATTCTTGATTTGGAGTAAATTAGAGACATAGGGCTACAAATTAATCAAATTCTGAATCGGACTTTAAAATGTCAATTTCTAGGTGGAAGTTGAGTATAGGGTACTGTCTCATAATAAAAACTGTTCGAAAATATTTTGAGTATAACTTTTACATTACTGAACCAAATTTAGTGATTTTAGTGCCAATGAAAAGATAGGACATAGAGGAACACTTTTCTAAAAGAAAGTTTGACCAAATTATATCAGTTTCACCTTTTGATTGAACGTGAACAGTATAACTGAAAGTGTGCCGTGGAAAAATCTGAAGTGATTCAATGAGAATGAAATGTGATTTTAATGATTTTAGTAAGGCATAAATATAAGTATAAGTTATACTTGGATGAGTTTTGATATGGGAATGATTGTATAATGAAATTAAAGGAAAGATACCAGATTGTCATGAACATGCATTGAACATAATTTGTTTTATACATTTGCATTATTAAACAATTATAATTGTGCATATTGTGACATATGTGTATGTTGTTTGATATAGAGGAGCAATTGGAATGTCAATCTCTAGATGTTGCTGGAACTTCTAGGTATTAGCTTCAGGAGCAATAGTGAGTAACTTAGACGATTTCTCTCAATTATTGTTTGTTTAAGTTATGTTGTGAATGATAAATGAATGTGAAATGAATGTGTTTGGTTGTTGATTTCAGATTGTAGGTCCGATGATTATAAATGTGGAATGTTTATTAAAGTGCTACTTGAATTTGAATGTAAAGACCTAAGTGCTTTATAATGTGAGTGATTGTGGTACACAGATTTCATTCATGAATGCATAATCAGATAATGGCAGTTGTGACCGAAGTAGACACTGATCAGAGTTTAAAGCTCAACGAGTGAAAAGAGCCTTGAGCTCAGACAGTGATTAGGATCCTAAGGCTCACTATGTATAATGAGCACGGTATCCTCCTCGAATAAGGGATAGTTAGTAATGAGCCCGGTATCTAAAATGGATATGAGACTGTTTAGGCACTTGGTCACAACAACATAACAATTGGAAAAGTGTCTCATAAACATTCTATATACATTTTGATAAATATGTTTGATTGATTGAAATGAGTAATTGCTTACGCTTGAGTGAAATTGAGTTACATGACCTATTATGCAAAATTGTGGATTACATGTTACGTGAAATGGTGTATTGCCTGAATTAAGTGAACCATCGACGATGGTTACCTCATTGAGTTTGCAAAACTTATTAAAATTGCAACGTTCTCTTTTCAGGACCGAGAGACGACTCTAGATATTGAGAGGCTCTACCAGTAGTGTAGATTATGATTTGGCAAGAGAAGTCATGGCTCAAAGATCGGTCAGCTGGGATTTTTTGACAGATTAGATAGACTTTGTATATTTTCCTCTTTCATGTAGTACTTTTGTACTAGGTTTTGATGATGTATATGTAGTAAAGGTTGAAAGACAATGTAGACCTTTGGTTTTTATGCACTGAAATGAGAAAAAAAAATTGGTTTTAAAATATTGTGATTTTCTTATGATGTGTTATAAGTGAATAATGATATGATGCCATGTGAAGTGAATGTAGCGATCAACAATAGCCCACACTTATCGTAGGATATGTACTGAAATGATCTCCGGACATCTCGGTGTCTATCCTACGATAAGGAGGCACTACATTTATGTGGTATTAGAGCGTGGTTTGACATCTGTTGGGATATGTAGAATGTTAAGCATGAAATATCATAAGAAATGCGGATAATGATTGAAGTTATTGTTTGTTATAGGTCATCCGCTCTAGGTGATCAGATTGATCAACCAACTGACCAAGGATTGATAGGAGCCAGTAGGGAGTCCTTGGTACCTCGATTTGAGGAGATGCCTCCTAGAGTTCTCGAGAGAAGGGAGAGAAGGTATGATAGGCTGCGAAAGTAGGGAGTTATAGACTTCTATGGCAACACAGACCCTGCTGAGACCGAGGGATAGTTAGAGAGAACAAAAAGGTATGATAGAATGCGAGCTTGATGAGAGGTTTGATTATGTAGTTTCCTTACTATAGGGCCCAGCCTACCAGTGGTGGAAAACTGTCCCAGACAGTACCACCAGGCCTTGTCAATTGAAGTGGGAAGACTTTCTGAGGGTCTTTAGAGATAATTACTTGCCCAAGATCTATGTGGACATAAATATGAAGGAGTTTTTGGAATTGAAGTAAGGTAGGATGTTAGTGGCTGAATATCAGATCCGGTTTAATGCGTTGATGGGTTATGTTACTGCTTTAAACCCTACAGAAAAAGACAAGTGTAGGAGGTTTGAGGATGGACTCAATATGGAGATCAGAACAAGGTTGGCGCTTTCAGATCTGAGTACTTTCACCGAGTTAAGAGCTGCTTCAATTAGAATTGAGCAACTACTGAGAGAGAGACAAGCAGAAACTAGGCAAGGGTCCAGAGGGAAGAGGCTTAGTAAGAGTCAGGGCAATTCTGGCAGGGGCTTTAGTAAGCACCAAAAGAGAGCATTTAGACCACAAAGTGGATCTAGGTAGTCAAGATCTGGGCAGAGGGGTAGATTTTCACAAACTGGCAGTGGGAGAGGTACAGTACAGAATTAGTTTCCAGTTTGTGAGCACTATAAGAGGAGGCATGATAGTGAGTGTTGGAGACTGACTGGAGCTTGCCTTAAATGCGGCTCAATAGACCATCAGATTAGAGATTACCCTGC
This sequence comes from Erythroxylum havanense, assembly GCA_024752395.1. NCBI lineage: Eukaryota > Viridiplantae > Streptophyta > Magnoliopsida > Malpighiales > Erythroxylaceae > Erythroxylum > Erythroxylum havanense. Next base: position 11,355,848 of record JANTNU010000233.1, on the reverse strand, counting down.
TACTTTGGGAGCTCAGTCTGTTGTGAGTGGGCGATCTGGGAGTGATGCTACGGTTTAGTAGAGCAGAGGTAGTGGATCTAGACAGAGAGGCCGAGGTAGGGGTAGAGTGAGCTCTGGGAGTTCTTTCAGAAGGACTGAGGGGCGTGGTAGCCGATCACATTCCCAAGCCCGGGTCTATGCTATGACCAGGCAGGAGGCTCAAGACTCACCTGATGTTGTGGCATGTGCGCTTCTTATTTATGACTTTTAGGCATTTGCACTACTAGATCCAAGATCCACACACTCCTTTATTGCACCACATTTGGTATGTAGACTGTATTGTGGCAGGGAGTTGCTACAATATGGACTAGAGGTGAGTACACATCTAGTTAGTATGACTGTTATAGGCGATGTCTGCAAAGGATGTTTGATTAGGATTAATCAAGAAGAGTTGGAGGCAGACCTGATTGTATTATAGTTGAGGGAGATAGATGTGATCTTACGCATGGATTGACTCACTGCTCATAGGGCCATCATGAACTGTTACACCAAAGAGGTAGTACTAGAATCTCCTTATTAGCCAAGGGTAATTTTCAAAGGAGTTAGTCAGGCATGTCAGCCAAGATGATATCATTTATGAGTGCATTGAGATTGATGCAGGGAGGATATGAGGCTTATCTGGCCCACGTCATTGATATTAGGACTGAGCAGTGTGTACAAGACATTCCAATGGTTGGGGAGTTCCTGGATGTGTTTCCCGATGAACTACTTAGTTTACCACCAGATCAGGAAACAAAGTTCATAAGGGATCTAGTTTCAACTACTGCTCCTATATCCATTACTCCACATAGGATGACACCTGTGGAATTGAAGGAGTTGAAGGCTCAATTGTGAGAGTTGTTGGAAAAGGGTTTTATTAGACCCAGTGTTTCACCTTGGGGAGCTCCACTGCTATTTTTCAAGAAGAAAGATCAGACTTTGAGGTTATGCATCGATTATAGGTAGCTGAATCAAGTAACAGTGAAAAACAAGTACCCGTTGCCTAGAATTGATGATTTGCTTGATCAGTTGTAGGGAGCTCAGGTATTTACTAAACTGGACTTGAGGTCAGGGTACTATCAGTTGAAGATAACTGAGGCTGAAGTACCTAAGAGTGCATTCAGGAGCATGTATGAGCATTTTGAGTTTCTAGTGATGCCGTTTGTGCTGACTAATGCCCCAGCAGCTTTTATGGCCCTGATGAATAAGGTGTTTCAGCCTTACCTGGATCGATTTGTGATCGTGTTCATTGATGACATCTTGGTATATTCGAAGAGCAAAAAGGAACATGTTAAGCATCTGAGAGTCATCTTACAAATTATAAGAGAGAAGCAGCTGTATGCTAAATTCAGTAAGTGTGAATTTTGGCTAGATCAAGTTGTGTTTCTGGGACATATAGTGACTGGGGATGGCATGCAGGTAGATCTGAAGAAGATTAAGACAGTGATGAATTGGCAAGCTCTGAGAAATGTGTCAAAGATTCAATGCTTCCTAGGATTGGCTAGATATTACCGAAGATTTGTCAAGGGGTTTTCTCTTATCTCAACCCCTCTGATAAAACTTCTAAGGAAAAATGTAATGTTCAAATGGAATTAGGAGTGTTAGAAGAGCTTTGAGGAGTTGAAACGTCAGTTGACTATTGCACCGGTGTTTACTATTTCATCGGGGACCAGAGATTATGTTATGTATAGTGATGCGTCGCATCAAGGATTGGGATGTGTATTGATGCAACATGGCAAGGTGATCACCTATGCATCGAGACAATTAAGATCTCACGAGATCAATTATCCGATACATGATTTAGAGCTAGCTACAGTTGTCTTTGCTCTAAAGATTTGGAGACATTATTTGTACGAAGAGACTTTCCAGATATACACAGATCATAAGAGTTTGAGATATTTGTTGAGTCAAAGGGAGTTGAACTTGAGACAGAGGAGATGGATTGAGCTATTAAAAGATTATGATTGTACTATTAAGTACCACCTGGGGAATGCTAATGTGGTGGCAGATTCCTTGAGCAGGAAGTCTAATATCTGTGCAACTCAGATTCAGTTATTGAGGTTACCTAGTTTAATTCACTTGTGAGCTCTGAATGTGGAGTTGAATCTGGAGCAAGATAGGGCCTTGACTGCTACATTGAAACTTAGGCCGATGTTACATGATAGGATCAGAAGAGTACAGAGCAAAGATCCTGATATGGTCAAGCTTATGGAGAAAGTAAAGATGAATCCGGATTCTGAGTTTGAGTTAAAGGGTGAGACATTATAGTTGAGACAGAGGTTATGTGTGCCTAATGTGGATGATCTGAGGAAGGAGATTCTTGAAAAAGCCCATATGGCCGCCTATGTTATGCATCCTGGTACTACCAAGATGTATAACACACTGAAACAACATTTC
>JANTNU010000233.1:11251208-11261313 GCA_024752395.1 Erythroxylum havanense | reverse complement strand
GCTACACAGCTCAATGGCTAATATAATTATAGCCATCGGCAACTAGCACAAATCCCAGCATATGAATGTATATATATTATCTATTTATATATATATAGGCATCAAGCCACAATTATCAAAATTCATGCTTAATGACATCATAAAAAAAATTTGGGGCCTAACAGTAAACTGAGTCATTATTCGAACCGATTTCAAATACCTAGCAAAGGGACCCTTGTCTTGTCCTACAACCCAATGTCTGCCATAATATTCCCCTCCCTAATTAGATTTAACAATCTTTATTGATTTTCCAAACTGGTTCTCTATCTTAGTCTTAAAGACCTTGAATTTATCGAGAACTTCAGACTTTTCTTTAAGTAAGAACACATAACTATAGCAGGAAAAATTATCTATAAACGTCAAAAAATATCTAGCATTGCATAACGTAGCTGTATAGGGTTCACTAATGTCTGTATGTATGAATTCTAACTGACTGAAAGCATGAGTTAACCCTTTCTTCTTTATCTTGATCAACTTACCTCTACAACAGTCGGCATATATTTCCAAATCATCAAAGTCCAAAGTTGGGAGAATGTTATCCTTATCAATCTCTCAACCTTCTCCCTGGAAATGTGGCCCAAGCGTTTACGCCACCATATGTACGATGTTTACTTTATCAAAGGTCTCTTACGAGTCACAAGTTCAACAATGTAAGAAGAAACATACATTTTATTAGGGGTATAACACATTCTATATAATTCATAAGATAAGAAGGCAATTCTGATATGTTTTGCATTAATAAAATACTTACAACTGAAGTATCAAATAAAAAATGATAACCCTTTTTTTATCCAAAACTGATACAGAGATCAGATTTCTTCTAAAAGATGATATATACAATATGTCCCGAAAAACCAACACAAACCCTGAATCGAGGTTTAAACCTACATCTCCATATAAAAATGTTCACTTCTTCATTATTATTGACCATCAGCTTCTCTTCTTCTTTAGTCAGCCTTCTGGTGGATCTGAGCCCCTGAATTATGGAAGCAACATAATTAGAAGCTCACTATCTAGCCATCAAGAGCTTAATGTGGCCTTAGCTAAATTGGATTCATGAATCATATAGGTTGAGGAGTTACTTGATAGTTCCTGTTTGACTTTCTAGAGTTTATACTTCTGGCAGTCAGATTTCCTGTGCCCGTTCTTTTTGCAGAAGAAGCATCTCATGTTCTTCAAATCATATGGATCCTTAGTAATGATAGATTATTCAGTCTAAATGTTCGAAAAGAGTTTAGACTTCTTAACCTTACCTATTTAGGGTTCAGCCTTACCTTTGCCTTTGGCTGCTACATACAAGGCTATATGAGAAGAACTCTTCGGCTTCTCCTTTACTACAACACACCAGGAAATTAAAGCATTAAAGTCCTAAGCCTCATCTTGAGAGATATATGATGTTACCAGCATCTCAAACTCTCATGGGAGAGTATTAAGGCCTAATGCATAATCAGTATGTTAGGAATGGGCACATCCAACACCTTCAGTTTACTTTAAAGGTAAACCATCTTGATAATATACTTTATGTTGTCGCCTTCTTATGTGTACCTCATGGAGAACAGCTCTTTAATAAAGGTACTGTGCTCCGTATGGGACGACACCTTGTACCTCTAAGAAACACTATCTATAAACTCCTTCACTTTTTTGTGTTTGGTAATCCACTTAGAAAATGATCCAGGATCAACCTCTTTATGATCAAATAACACATCTTATTTGATCGCTTCCAGATTGCCTTAGCCACCTTATCAGCTTCTGAGTTGAAATCTATAAGTAAAGAAGGTCTCTCTACAAGCATTTTCATATTGATGTCAGTCATCTCCACGGCAAACTCAACATCCTTCTTCCACTTCTTGAAATTGAAACTGGTCAAGGTTTTAATAGTGACAACATTGTTGTTTATAGAAAATGTGACTATAAAATAGAAAAGACAACTTAAAGATCAACATAAATGCAAGATAAAAGCGATAGTTAAAGCATTAAAATAGTATCTATACCGAGAATATGATCGCATATATTATCAAATACCTTCGGTTAGAATGCATAATATATATAATTAGACTTCCACATAAAAGCAATCAACCTACAAACCATCAACTCTCATAACACTATCACCTTTAGGTGAATAGATCATTTAAGCAACAATTTTTCTTTATCTTATGCCTTTTATGTACATATCAAAATCATATATAAGGCTAACACTTTTTGGCAGAATAACCAAACATAAGACCAGAGACAACCCCAACATATAAGCAGAACAATCCAGAATATTGACTCGAAAGGCTACTTTGGTGACTACATCCTTATCATTACCCTGAAAACTCCACAAACCAAAGGGATATATCCTTATGTTTTCCTCACATTCTATATGGCCATATCGTATAAGAAAATGCATTAGCGAATGCGAAAACCAAATGCACATTCAAGTGTTGAAAACATTGTCTTTAAACTTTATTTGAGACTTTTATCTCAAAAAATATCAGAATAACTATCATACTTTTTCGAACATCGAGCCTACCACACGAGATAGGAAACCTTAAGGGTATCCCTTATATATAGTTCAAAACACGAAAATTCGCTCAAAAATAACTTTAAAATGCTTAAAAACCTTTTTTGGAATCAAATTACCAACGTAATTAATCTAGAAAAATTGAAAAAAATCACTTTATAAATTTCCCCGACTCTGAAACTGGCCTAAAGTACCTGAACACCTTTGTAAATATTTTGAATCTTTCCAAAAAAAATTTTAAGTGCTGACGTTAGTGGTACTGTAGCGCTAACGTCTACTGACGTCACAACTACTCGTGGGAACGAAGGCATGTGCGGTGCACACTTGCCTGGCTGACCGCTTCAGAGACGTTTCATGAGTGCAACGCATGCTCCTCGATGCACAATGGTTACTATTACACACGCCACCATATGTAGATGAGCCTCTACTATATGGTGCGTGCAATGTACAGGCTACTACGTGTCCAGACAAGTGGTAAGCGAGTGTGATGCACGCACCCGCTCATCCCTTGCCAGTGGGAGCCCAACCGCCTTTAGGCGGTTACTATAGAATCGTCGAGCGTGTGCACTACAATTGCCCTCTGATGGGGGGTGATTTTCGGCTATCCCGAAGCTCTTTTTTGCACTTCATAGCTCGTTTTTGACTTATTTTTTATGGCTAACCTCATTTACTCCTCTTTCACGCATCCATACACGTGAAAAAAAATGGATCAAAAACAATCTAAAATTGTAATAGATAAAAACCAAAAAAAACCTTCATTTTTGACCACTCGATCACGCAATCGTTTTGATACCATATATAACACATAGCATGAACCTTATTACGTGTCCTGGATCGTTCATGAAAGGGAAATAAATAAAAGAAATGTGGAATACCTGATTTCGATTCCATTCCAACTTCTAAGGTAGTTTTTGAGGCCGAAACGAGCTCCAATCTTTCAGGTGCTTCATAGGAGTCCTTCACCGACATGCGGTTAACATCTTTCTATAGTTTTCTCAAAATGTAAGTTCTCTTAATAGGTCAAAGAATTCGTATACTTACGAATGATATGAGCAAATACAAGAGACATTAATCTTTATATATAGTTTCAATTGAGCTTCCTTATTACAGGTCTGATATAAGTTTGGTTCACACTGATCGGGATCAATTTTTCTCCTGAACTTCAACCTACTAACTTAGATCATTTATTGAACCACTTTATTACCTTTATATATATCAAATTATATAACTTAACCGAAAAGTTATTGAAAACACAATTAAATATTGCCCAACTTTACAGGAAAAGTCAAAATTATCCTTCTTATCTTTCTTTTCTTGCTCTTCTATCTGTCGTCGTGCTCCTCTCTGTGTTGTTTTCTAGTTCATTTTTGCACTTTTTTTCCTTTTCTTATTTCTGTTTATCACAATCATTTGCTCATGGTTGTTCTTGGTCTCCAGGTTCATTCATCGTGTCTCTCATATCCGTTCTTTTCTGTCCCTTTCTTGGTTGTTCACTGTCTCTCTGCTGGTTTTCATCTTTCTCCATCATTTATGAACACTAGTAGGGTCTCCTATGTTGCATCAAAGGATTCAACAGCTGCTCCAATGTTATTGTAAATCCATACTCAATTTGGCGATAAAAATTAGTGTGGCATCTCTAGGGTAATACTCAAAATTCCAGAAGAAGATGAACGTATCTCTCCTCCCCTGGCTTTCTCTGTTATGCCTCTTGTCTCCTCTCCTCCAGCTTGTCACTTTCATGGATCAAAACTCAATTTAGAAACTTTAAAAATTAGAGTTTTGTTGTCTAATATTAGACCGAAACTGATAACGATGGGTGATTCGGAATCATCCTCACGACTTTGTTAGAATAAAACATTGAACACAGAAGCATTTGGCGAATAGATTAATTAAATGTCTCCACCAATAAGAATCTGACCCTCCCTCCGCTGAAGAATTTTTGGATGCGTAGTAACCATTGAAGTTCAGCACTGGAAAGCCCTTGTCTCTTCATTTGTTTGGAATATTGCCTTGTCCCTTCATTTGTTTGGAATACTGTCAAGTCTGAATTCAATGGCTATCTGATGTAAGAGGCAACGCACTACTGGCATCACTAGCAATCTCATGTTGCATGTTGGCAGCAGAAAGGAAATAAGGCCTTGGAGGAATTTCAATGTCGTCTAGGTTCCCAGATAGCATATCCACAACTCTTGTCATCGAGGGACGGTCTTTAGGGCTTATTTGGATGCACCACAGACCTACTATTACCATCTTCCTTACAGTGCAAGTATCTTCTTCGATTACTTCTTTGTGTTCAGTGAGTTTCTCATAGATCCAATCCGGGAAGTAAGCTTCACTCGAAGTGCTTCTCTGAAAATTAATGCTTTTGTTTTTCCTGCCTTCAGCAATCTCCAACAACAACATGCCATAGCTATAAACATCAGACTTGTGAGAAGCATTCCCAAGGTTTCTCATGAAGACCTCAGGTGCGATGTAACCAACGGTCCCTCTTGCAGCTGTCATGGTAACAGCGCTTCTACTTCTTGAATATACTTTTGCCAACCCAAAATCCGAGATCTTGGGATTGAAGTTATGATCAAGCAGTACATTTTGAGGCTTTATGTCCAGGTGCAATATTCGTGCCTCGCAACCATTGTGCAAGTACTCTATTCCACGAGCTATTCCTAACGCAATCTCGAACAACCTTGCCACTCCCAATGAAAGCCTCATCTGCTCATCAGATAACAAGTCGCCTAGCGACCCATGAGGCATGTACTCATAAACAAGACCTTGTTTTGAGCCATTCCAGCTAAAACCCAACAAATTTATGACATGAACATGGTGTATCCTACCAATAGTGGCAACTTCATTAACAAAATCACGGCCAATATTGCTCCGTTTTTCCAGTAATTTGACAGCAACTGGGCGGCCATCTGACAGCTTCCCCTTGTAGACGCTGCCATAGCCTCCTTGGCCTAGTTTTTCTTTGAAGCTGTTTGTCATCTTCTTAATATCGCTATATGAATAGCTAGTCACTAATGTAGATCTCATGGTACTGATGAACTCCTCACGATTTAGTCCAAGGTCATCAGTACTCTGGTTTCTCTTGAAGGTCACTAAAATTCTTCTTCTGAAAGCTAGTAGTAGAACAATAATCAGGACAAACGAACAGCTTCCAGTAATACCTGCAGATAATCTAAAGCCCGATCAGCAAATATACAAAGGAACTATAACTTACGTCTGAATAAAACAAAACAATTAACAATTGAAATGGAATAATTACCATTTCTGAATTCTTTTATATAGAGATGATGAAGCTTACATACCGAAGATGAGGGCTGGACCCGGGCTTTGCTTTTTAGAACGCGACTGCCTGTGGGATCAGTGCATAAACTATGATTAATAAAACTATTTGATTATATACTAGGGAAAGCAACGTTTGTCCTGTGGTTTAACTTTCATTTTAATTTGGTGTAGGCGCTTTAAACATTTTCTCCTTAAATAAAGATTCACAAAATGACCATTTCCAAAATTGAATATAATATTCCGTGAATTTTCACAATTTTTGTGAGAATTTACTGATCAGCTGGGGATTTTTTATTACTTTTATTTTTATGTTTTGTTTTGGTCTGGGACTGGGACAAGTCTTGGAACTTGTGGCATTTAATGGAACTAGATACCTGTAAGAATCTTTTCTTAAAAAAAAAAGAGATGGCTTTTGATTGCCAGACGAACAAAAAATGTCCATTCCACTTTGGAGGTAGACAAGATAGTCAGATTGAAAAGTAGTAAAGTACCCAAGTATTATAAGTTTATCGCTCGATGTTATCCGATAGCGTGGAACAAAAAGAAACCCCTACTATTCTTGGAGATTAGTATTCTCAGGAGGGAACTTACTTGTAGAAGCAAACAATCCTCTTTAAGCTGGCATCGTATCCACATCGTCCACCAGTCGCATCACAGCTACTACACTCTCTAAATTCAGGCCAGCTCAAAGGAAAACCATCACTTAGCACGTCTACAAGTTCGACGGAACTATTATTGAACCTGAACCGATCTCCTGCACTAGACACAGGAACCATGATCAAGTTACACCCAGTTGGAGTTGAGATAGTTCCGGGTGGATCAAATTGGCCTCCGCTTAACCAGAGATATATCTTCGTCCCATCGTCACATGAATAGTTTCTGGCCACCTTATTAGCAAGAGAGGATAAGTTAGCCTTTGTCGGACACCTGAACAAAGTCAGGTTATACAGTCCGAGAGGTAGGTATGGAGATGTAGAATCTGTGGTGGAAATTGTAAAATTACGTAAATAGTGACATGAGCCACCACTAAGATCGCTGAGAAGATGGGTGTCCACCACGACCAGAGTGGCAGATGGTTCTGACGGAGTTGGTGGGTAGAAATTCTTGACTTGGTATTGCCTGCCGGAGAAAATAAGGCCTGCGGGGAGGGCGGACGGGTCGTCGCATATAATTTGGTAGCCAGGGAGGCCGCAGAGTAAGGTGCCAGCAGGAGAGGCTGTCCAGGAGGAGAAAGGAAAGGAGAAGGTGATGTTACCACACTTGAACGGAGAACACAAATCGTAGTCAGAGTGGGAGTGGGAGTCCTGGGTTTCACCCGTTGCCAGAAAGATTGTGAACATGAGTGAGAAGGGTACAAGGATGGAAGAAGATCCAACTTTCACAACCATAGCTATTTAACTAAGTATAGAATTGTAATTGTTGTGTCCTATACTCCTAGCCTCGCCCAGATTATTGAGAGAATCAAAAAGCCAATTTGACATTCGCTTCAAGAACTGAACTGGGGGTATCTTTCGCCGAAGACTTGGAAAATGGCCAACAGTTGACCCGCGGGAGTGTCATACACTCATACCTTGTGGTTGAAAAGACGAGTTACTTAAGGATAAATTATAATAAAAATATTTAATTTATTTTAATTTGCTTCATACATCTTACCAATGAAATCTCACACACCCTCGATCTGGAAGTTCAAAATTTGAAGCTGGATATACTTCACGTCCTGTTAAAAGTACAAGTGTGTAGATGGTTCTGCTATGCGATTTTTTTGTCTTTAAGAGCTCAACAGATCTTATGTCCCCTTGCAAATCAGTAAAGATCTTCAACTAGATAAATCTACCGCTTCCAGTAGCAAAGCTAAAGGCGGGGTTTGGAGGCAATGTTGGGTTCTGCTTCACTTAAATTCTCTCTCGATCAAATGAATGTTTCTGGAACTATAACTTTCCAAAAGACGAAGGGCTGCTTGCTGTATGGTGACGATGACGAAGAGGAGGAGCAAAAACTCCAGTTTATGGAGGGTCAGACGGAGTTTCTAGAGAACTTGGATCTATGTTTGATACTGTGAAGAAAACAGATGCAAATGTCACAATCTTTTTTTTTTTTTTAGTTCATAAGGAAACAAATACACGTATTAAGTTATCAAATAGGAAAAGGAAACCTCAACTATATCCTCTACTAGGATATTAAAGCAATCCACAGGCGGGTAGTGATACCAATGGATACCAAGATCTAAGGATCTGGCATGGTGTGCTAGCCAATCCGCGGCTCGATTAGCCTCTCGGTATATATGTCTAGCTTTCACGATCTAATCGCGGTTGAGAAGTTGTTGAATTCCCAAAATTAAATTTGTATGAGGTGTATATGTTGTAGCGAATATCGATAAACTGTGAATAACAGTTAACGAATCCACTTCGAGTTCAATTTTCCGATAACCTTCATTCCAAGCAAGAGTGAGGCCCGAAAATATCCCCTATAGTTCAACACAAACTGAGGTGCAATACCCGATGTTATGCCCAAAGCCTCTTAACCATTTGCCGATACTATCCCGAAGAAAGCCCCTTGCTGTCGCATGCGAAGTCGAGGAGTGGTAGGCTCTATCCGTATTAAGGCGTATCCAGTCCTGTTGGGGGTTGATCCATCCCACTAAAGTCTCTATCCTCACTTGAGGGTTCTGTAGGGCTTTGCTAACCAGTATCTTAGCTTGAACGAACGAATGCACATATTGGAATACTATACAATGCGGATTTACCGGCCAAGAGAAATTGGGGTCGAAAATGGATTTGTTCTGCCAATTCCAGAGAAACCAACATGCTGTCCTAAATATTAACGACCATGCGATACCCTGAAGGCGTTGATGTCGCTGAAAATTAGCCAATAGCCAAGACGTCAATTCTTCCTGAAAGAATTCATCTAAGATGAGATTAGTGGAAAGACTACGCCAAAAATGCTTTGCTCTACAACTAGCCCGAACAATATGTAGAATGGATTCAAGTTCCCCACATCGCTGACAGGTTGGGTCCATGGATTGGTGTTTAATAACTCGTTGTTGATTAGAGGGGAGTTTGTCGTGTGCCAAGAGCCAAAGGAAGGCTCTAATTCGTTGTGGACCCTCCCATGTCCATATATTTTTCCATACACTGCTGCAAATGCTGTCATCCTGTCGAGTAAGTAGATTATAGGCTGAGAAGATGGTAAACTTACCATTTTGGGATGGACCCCATAACATCCGATAGCCGAATTGATGAGATGGTGGGAGGATACCAGCGATCGCCAAACATATTGATGAAGGAAGGAGATGCTGGAATAGATGTCAATGTCATCCGCCCCGATCGTCAACAAACTCCCATACTGGCTTGTGCAGCAACTGCAGAGGGATGGGTTGCACAGATCGATCCATAAGCGGTCCAAGATCATGTACCCATGCATCCGTCCAGAATTATGTTCTATAGCCAATGCCAACAACCCATTTCCGTCCTCTGAGGACATATGACCACACCGACGATATACCTCTCCATACCATTGATCCACCAAGGGTTGACAACTGGGTCGGTATGTTGTGGCAGTTTAACTTATATTTGGCGCTTAAAACCTGCACCCAAATTGCCTCTGGGTTTGAAAGCAGTTGCCAGCCAAGTTTGGTCAAGAAAGTGTCATTGGTGTCTCTGGTTCTCCGAAGACCCAAACCCCCAACTGATTTTGGCTTACACACTGCATCCCAGTTTAGCAAACCTTGTTTCTTTTGTGCCTCATTGGAAGATAACGGTATGGTAAAAGGTATCATCAATATCGAGAGAATTATCAGAGCTTCTTTTCGACTCGAACGCATCTATTCAATATCATAATTCTTCTCTAGTTTTTATTTTTATTAATGATATACATGGCAGCAAATTCAGGACACACTGCAGATCAGGTCGGCTCCGTTTCCAACGGAAGCGGAGCAGACTACGACGGCTTCAGTGTTCGGCTGCAGGCTTAACTAAATTCTTTATTTTTTATCATTTAATTTAATAATTTAATGCATCTTATTATTATAACCAGTATTTTAAAAACTGGATCGAACCGGTCGGTCGAACCGGAAAATCTGTGAATCCGAGCATGAAACGGTCCAGTTTAGCCCGTTTTTTTTGTGAGTGATTGACCCGTTCATTTTGCGATCAAACCGGTAAAAACTGTTGAACCGAAGAACCGGCCGGTCCATTTAAAATGTCTTAATTTTGATGATTTCAACTTGAATGAATATTATGATTAGTGATCTTTTTTTAATCTTTTTAATGAAATATAACT
>JANTNU010000233.1:11240743-11251108 GCA_024752395.1 Erythroxylum havanense | reverse complement strand
TTAAGTTTACAATTAAATAAATAAATAATTAAATAGTATGTTTAAAAATTATCTTATATATATAATATATAAAATAAGAATTTATATATTTATTAGTTACCGGTTCGACCACGGTTGAATTCCGATTGAACTATTAACCCTTAAATCAGTTGTTTCTCCAATTTAATCACCGGTCCGATTTTTAGAACATTGATTATAACCCACGGGCTAAAATATTTCTGAAAATTGAAATTTTAATTTTATTAATTTTGACTAGTATTATAAAATTACATAAGATTTAAAATTTTCTAAATTCTAATCCATAATTATTTGAGAATTTTTAGATCATTATGAAATTATAAATTTAACCACAATATCCAGTGCAATTAACAGTACTTTTAACCAGAGCAAGTACCTACCCGTTCCTCTCGTCACATGCACCTCTGAATAACATTTTTCCGTGAAGTTGATAAATGACGATTTCTAGCGTCGACTACTCATCAATGATTAAGTGGATAAAACTTCTAATTCTGTACATTTCTTCCAAGATATTTAAATAACAAGAACCAAAAATCCTGGAACTGTAAGGTACTATGAATCCAGGACCTCAGCAAGAGGCAAAGATGCAGGGCGTGCAAAAATTTTGTTACAGTGGGGTTGATTTACAAACCGCAGAAGCAGGGAAGTATATACAAGTTGATATTACGAGTTCGAAGTTGAGCAAGTTGAATTCGTTGTGTCAAGCTTAATAACCCTTGTATTGTAGGACCCACAAAGGTTACATTTGTGATAAAGCCAGTGGAAGGGTGCCGTTCCCTTCTTGTCACAGTCATTGCATAATATATCCTGGGCAAGATAACCACAATTAGTTTCAATGTTTACACTAGTATACTTGAACAATTTTGGATGGGTTACCTGACAACGATCCCTGTATTCTTCTGGAAGCTCTTCAGAAGCCAACAAAGCATCAAGCATGCCAAAGTAAACCTGAGCAGAAAAGGCAGAAGGGTGAGAAGACCCAGCAATAAGTCTCTTGGTTTGACTCTTAGCACACATGAGATGATTACCACCAAAATTAACAGAGAAAGTTCAGCTGCATATACACGTGTCACATTGGCAACACCTCATGTTTCAGGACTAACCAACTCATCAAAAGTGGAGTAACTTTAATTCATTGATTAGCTCATGGTCTTCCATTCCCATTCTGCTAATTACGCTCTTCTACTTAAACTGATGGCTAACTTTCAATTTCTTTTTCTTAACTGTTCCATTCTTCCCCTTCATCCATCAATAAACTTATCCAAAATGCAACTATTCAGGTTCTCACAAACTTTAAATTGCTCTCAGCAGCTCCATACCCTTGGATTTCAGTAATCAAGCTGTTTAGAAATACAGGTATGCTTGATACTGTACCACCATTCCGAGGGAAACGGTCGAACCACGTTTCAAATAAAACCAAATTTCAATTAGCAAATACTATCGAATATGTGATATTGTTAAAACGACTTTCATTAAAGGAAAAGGGTGTGAAATTGTTCACAGCCATGCCGGTCTTAAAAGGCCTCAACCACATCACAATATTATCGCCATGAACATCAATCATAATAGCACACATGAAAATTTTAAAAGGCAGTTCATATTGATCTTACCGACATATCTCCCAACGATTTGCTACAAATTGGGCAGGTGTAATGGCTGCAAGTATATGCCTGACACAATGAAAGGTGAAATAAGGGTTAGTGCCCTATCAGATTTCATTTGAATTGTTCCAACTGTCAAGTAAAAGCCCAGTAAAGGACAGACCTGAAAGCAACTTGAATGCATGAAATGGCCACAAGGGAGAGCTCTGACACTTGCACTCGAGGTAAATAAGAAATCACAACAAATGGGACAATTTGTTTCAAGCCCTTTTTCTCGACATTTGTGGTCAACTAGCTTCATTGCAAGGCAACAATTACACTTCATGCAATGAAAGAAGTCAATGCCAAGACCCTTCCCAACTCGGCATAAATTGCAGAAAGGGCAGTGATAGACAGTTCTGAAATTGTAGCAAGAGATGTAAGGGATACAATTGACGAGCAATATAATGCAGCTGTAAATATAGAAATCATAATTAAAGGTTACTGGATCTATTCAGTACGGAGTAACTGCTCCATTCTAGCTTATCACAGCATCTTAAGCTTACAACTGTAGTTCAGAGGATCATGCAAACATGAACATAACACATTAACAAGAATGGACACAGATCAAGGTAGCATCAAAAGAAAAAAGAGCTCAGTGAAAGCTTAACCTTTCATCATCGAAGAACCTGCAGATGTTACAATAGTAATTTGCCATAGAGAACCCGCCACAAGAAGGTGTCGAGCATACTGGTCCAACAGGCTGGATTTTCAGGCAGCGCATACACATAATTTCAGATGTAGCTTTCCTGCATGTAGAATTAATTACAAATCAGCATCATCAACTTCACCAGTTTAAAATTAAAACAAGAACTTCATCAATAGAAAAACATTACCGGTCCATAGAATGGTCACTGACTTTATCATGACAGAAGCGGCAAGTAAATAATTTTCCACAGCAAGCGGCGCGAAGTTTGCAATTTCTTTTATAATGCTCAC
This sequence comes from Erythroxylum havanense, assembly GCA_024752395.1. Taxonomy (NCBI): domain Eukaryota; kingdom Viridiplantae; phylum Streptophyta; class Magnoliopsida; order Malpighiales; family Erythroxylaceae; genus Erythroxylum; species Erythroxylum havanense. Next base: position 11,248,511 of record JANTNU010000233.1, on the reverse strand, counting down.
ATCCAAATACTTTTTTCTCTGGATCCCGGAATGAAGGGAAACATCCAAGTAAGTCTTCACTATTTGAATTCTCACCAAGTTGTGTTTGAGGGGACTTCTGCTGGGCAGCTATCCAGCGACTAACATAACCAATATATTCATCAGAGAAACAGAAAGCTATAGTCAGAAACTTCACAGCATGTACAACAATAAGACAAACCTGGTCATAAGATTTTGAATAAGGTAGGCTTTTCTTCTTGGATCAAGAGTTGAATCACGAGAAACTTTTCTTATCTCTGCTTCAAGCTCATTTTGATTCATCCGAAAAATATCTTTCCACCCAGGCTTAAATGTCTGATCACTGGTATCCAGGCTCTCATATAGATCAGTACCTAAACAAGAAGGGTCAACAACCATCCCAATAATCATTCCGTGATATGAAACTCTAATTAATAATGCGATAGAATCAATAGGTAACAGCAAATAAAGATAGGACAAAGACCTAGAGATATACAACTCTCTGATGTTGTTGCATGTGGACTTGCAGCAGAAGTTCCTTCCCACCATTCATTAAGCCACTCACTGAACATTGTGTTTTTCGTAGCCTGTTTCCATGTATCCATCATCTTATTTTGTTCCTCCTGTGTAAGAACAGATGTCACCCAAGGAAGCATTGACTGAAGCACCTCTGCACCAGTAGTACCAATTATTCGGCCAACAATTTTATCCTGTTCCTCTACAGAAAAATGCCTATCAAATAATGGCCACAACTCCAGTTCTTCTCGGTAAACATGTTGATCCAGGGTTACTCTCAATGATTTGCACATGCTCTGAAGTGTTGTTGCAAGCTGATTATACTTTGTAACAGCATCTTCGCAATGAGACAGGTCTGCGTGATTATTTGATAAAGCATCAGGGACATCTGTACTCTTCAAGCATTCATGAAGATGCGTAAGCTCAGAAAGTGCAGATGATATATATTCAAATAATTTTTCCTCCTGTAGATGGTCTAGTGTGTAAGAATGGCTAACATTATGAAGTGTCTCCTTAGATTCTAGGGCAGGGAAAACTATATCATCTTCCGCATTACTATGAGCCCTATATAAACCCCACAACAGACGAAATCTACCAGTAAACTGCCTAAGCAAAGTTTCACTGCAATCAGTTAGTTTTCCAGATTCTATGTCTAGATATTCCACATCTTTGCGGATGGCCTTATGAAATTTGAAAATGTTGTCTATAGGCCGGGATGCATAACCAACATCAGCAGGACTAGAATCCATCTCCCAGTTAAAAAGACTGGAGTTCAGGGAGGGAGCAGGACTAATAGAGGAGCGTAGTGATTTTGCTGCAGCAAGAGAGCTCATTCCTAAATTACTGCTGTTCACTCCTAACCCTGGAACACAGCAAGATTGATTGCTACAAGAGAGTTTTTCTGAGTTTCCATTTCCCGTAGAGCAGCAGGTATGACTTTCTTCCTGAGATAATATGTTTCCACGCTTAAGCGGTCTTCTACAGTCATCTGCTTCAGTGGACAGTTTATCATCAGTAGATGGAAAACTGCATACTTTGGAAAGTTGTCCACTATCTCCCTCATTTCCAGATAGAACTCTTGCTGGACAACAACCAATGGCATTTGAAGATAAACAAACATTCCTGGAACGACCTTTGCATGCCCACCCAGAAAAAAGTGTAACTAATGCCGTGTCTGATGCAGGAGCTGCATCAGATTAGAACTAAGTTAGGAACTGTGGAAACTGGTAATAGAAATGGCAAAGAACGGACAACTTTCTCAATACAATACTAGTGCAAAATACAGTTAAAGATCAACAACAAACCTGCCATGCAAATGTTTTGAAGAAAAGCCATTGCTTGCTCATCATTAAGTGATCCTACGAACCAGGGCAACACACACTCGATCAACTTCAGGGGCATCACACATAAGCTTTCATAAAGAAGTTCTCGCTGTCTTTTGGTACTAAAATATGTTCGAGCAAGGGGGAGAACCTACGGCACATAGTCAGCACAGGATCATGAAGACTAAAAGCATAAACGAACCCCATCTAAAATATTTATGAAGTAGGAAATGGAAAAACAGATCTATGAGAATGACAAGTTTTATGCAATAAAGAAGAATTAGCATGTTAACCTGAACTTCTTCGTTTTGAAAGTGCTTCTGGATAGTATCCATGATCTGATCTGCTTGCAAGCACAAGTTTGTGTAAAACTCAGTGACAGATACATTGGCTCCAGCACTTTGAACGCTTTCAATGAGGCACCTAAGCTTGTCAAATTGACTTTCTTCTTCTACATGCTCCTGTACAAAAGAGATCTCTGCATCTACAGCAGGGAATATAACTTTGTCCTCAGCAATACTGCAGTAAAAGAGGCAAACCACCATTCATTTCACAAGATATAGCCTAATAAACAACAAAGTATGTTTTTGGTAACTCTGTGAAGCACAGAGCTGAAAGAAGTAAGGAGCTCCAATATCTCACCAATCAGACCACTTAATGAACCTAGGGTCATCATAAAGGAGATGTCTATACTTTGAGGAAGTCAACTTCACTTGAAAACAGAATTGGCGACAAACCTACCTGTGAAAAATGCAAACTTCAGCAATGAATTGTAGCCGCCTGTTCAGTGCAGAAAGGTCAGAAACATCTCCAGAATGCTGTATCTTCCTAGCTGCTTCAGCTATATCTCTCAACTCTCTTTTTATTGCATTATGCCAAAGTAAAATTTCATCTATAGGATGGGACAAGGTGGAATTAGTGTCATCACAGCTTAACTCCATAAATTTCCTTTTGACTGCCTTTGATGATTTGCACAAAGAGTCACATGCACAAGTCGCCTTGCTAATTTGGCAAACAAAGGATGATGTCCCAACTTCTTGATAATGAGCCTTAGAATCATCTACACAACTATTACACAAAGCTGACAATTTGGTCCCTTCCATCCATGTGAATATTACCTGCAACAACAGAACCATTTAATTTCGTCCCTTCACCTCCTTAACAATGAAAGAACATTCACAAACCAAACGTCTCCAAAGGGACCCTCACCTGCTGAAGAAGTTTTCCTTCCGGGATAATTTTGCACAAGCACTTGCGCATATCTTGATCTTCATCAGATGAAATAGAGGAAGAAAGCCAAGGAAGGAACTCTGCCATCATGTTAACAGGAATGCTGCACAAAAACTGCCACACCAACGATGCTTGCTCTTCAAATGAAAACTTTTCTATAAGCAAAGGGAATACCTGCAGCACTCAGCAACTATGTTGTAAGCATTCAACAACATTACATGCAAGTATCATACATTTGATAGCAAACTAAAAGACATATCATTAACATTCTACTTCAATCTAAGTGGCAACAACTTGTTGCAGATATGATGCTAGAGTCAACAGTCCTAAATTCTTTAGTGAAAAACCTCTAAACTTGTAAGGTGCCAAAGGAAAATGATGTGAAGATTACCTGTAGGACTTCAAATGAAACTTAAAAGGTACAAAGACAAGGATAATAGTAATTTATGCCATTTAAACATACAAAAGAGAAATGCCATTTGTGGAAATAGTAAATACCTGCTCTTCTTCCTTGTGCATATGCTGGCTAAGAGATGTTTGAAGGGCTCCAGTGCGGGAGGCTAATTCCCTGCGATAGCTTTCTTCATTTTGCATGTTAGAATTGAGCAGCTCGAATAACTGATCAAAAAGAACACTTTCCCCCTCATGTTCAAGGGAGTAAGTTCGTGCCACATTCTTTACACGTATATCAAGAGCTGGAAAGATAACCTACAAATCAAAAGAAGAAACAATGAAAACATTCCATTATTTAGCAAGACCAAAACCTTCAAAAGGAAGCAGAGACATCATCTTCCATCACAAGATATGGGACTGTAAACTTCAGTTATCATGTTGTTCTGCTTGCTTTCCCTTGTATCTCGCTATGCAAAGTCCTCACGGATATATTGTAAAGTATCTAAATTGTTGCTTGTCACTATCAACAGGTCATGTCGACAGCATGTAAATTGAGAAAAGAAGAGTAAATTTCTGAAGAAGGGTAAGAAGACTGATGTAAGGTATGCAATTGGAATCAACTAGCCCAAAAGCCAACGCCCAAAAATGCTCACTGTTAAATAGAATAAAACTATATTCCAAAAGATTAAGCAATTTATAGCAAGCAATATTTGCAGCTAACGATTTATCAATCCCTTAATTGTAGCTAATTAGAAGCCCACATCTCAAAATGCTTTATGAGATTCAGATTCTAGCCAAGAGGTTTTTGATAAAAGTTTTTTCTATCACTATATACTGACACGTCAATCGGAAAATATCAGATGGCATCAGGTGCAGGGAAAACATTTACAATTACTAAAAATAACCTCTACTGAAACAATCCAACTGAGGAAATTGAATAATTTTCATGAATGCAAAAGCATAATTAAGATAGAAATGAAAGAAGATAACTATAGTTCTTTAACTATTTCAAATATAAAAAAGAAATCAAAGAACATTAGAAGCAATAAGAGAGAGCTCTGAAGAGGAAGGAATCTCTATCTGAAGCAGGAACCAACCTCGTCCTCAGCATTGCAGTGGTGCTTATAAATGGCGCGGAAAAACTGGTACCTATCCAACAAGGGGCGAAAATCGCCGCCGCTGGTGACGTAGGCCATGGCGGCGCGGTGGAGGCCGTCGAGCTCGGACCTAATAGCCTTGTGGAAGAAGAGGAATATTAGGATTGGCGATTTGAGCGCCGAATTCTTGACGCAGTTCTTTGTCGGCGTAGAAGGATCAATTGGGTTCACGGGACCGGCCATCACCGCCACGCCTCCAGCACCGCCGCCGTCTAGACCCGAAAATGGGGCCGCCATTACCGGAGAGATCTCAATATTTCCCGAGGCCTTGAGAGAGATTGCTCCTATGCTCTGAGTTGGTTAGATTTCCATATCCATTATCACGGCTTTTCTGGATTATATATATTCTTTTTTCTTTTTTCTTTTTTTCCCCGTACGTTCAGCTTCCAGAAATTGTTCCCTGTATAAACATGGTTTTTTTAGATATATATAATCTTTTCTAAATTCTAAATACGTTTTTAAAAGGAGACGAAGAGAGGAGGCAAGAAGACAAAACACGATAGCTAGAAGGTTCACTATACACTGCATATGTATACGGTTAGAGACACCCAAAAAAATGAAGTGAGAGGGGTTTCGATTACGTGTCGACTGGTGATCGAGTTTCCGACTTAACGTTACTAGTGCCTTACATTTTTGCCCTTACTCTGACAGGGAAATGGAAATAGAAAATACATAAATAAATATATCCATATTGGCACATGGAAAATAGGCCACTCCGTCACGTAATCGTATGGGTATATTAGGAAGTAGCTTCATTCTCGTGCAAATAATATCCTAAACTTTTATCATTTTAAATTTTAAATCAACAAAACTAATTAGAACGGAAGTACACTTGAGTCTGACATTAGTGGTTGTATGAATTAGAATTTTTTTTATACATTAGGAATTGACAAGGCAACTCCTAGGAAGGATAGCGCCGTTGACCCAGGCGTCAGTGGCACGTCGGCTTAATTTTTAGAATAAAACTTGTATTGGTAATTCAAATGTAATAAATGGTCACATTAATCGAATTGAAGCCTTGGATTGGAAAATTCATTTTAACAATGTCATTTTAATTTCAAAAACTAATCTTCATTTATCCGTTACGAGTTAATATTATTCTTTAGATTATCTAAACTGTTTACTTGGAAAAAAACTCCAATTTCATTGCTCAAAGTCAAAAAAAAAACTGAAAAATAAGAATTATTTGGGTAGATTAATGAAAACAGATTGATGAAGACGGGAGGGCATGAAGGCAGCACATGAAATGGAGGCCTCAAAGGTGTGGCCATCGTTGGATGCCACGGGTTATGCCCGTGTCTTCACAAGCTTTTCTCTACCCTCCTAATTCCTAATGCCTTGGAGATACAGATACCTCCCTTGCCACTTGCCTCGCCTGTCCACGTTGATGGGACCGCTATGCTAACATTCTTTCCACCCATCCTAACCTCTTCAATTAATATTTAATATTCAACTTCACAATTTTAAGGTTTTGAAACACAGTTTGAGTAATAACAAATGGATTTCCCGTAATTTTAGGAAACTTATTATCCTAAATAGATTCCAAATTCAGCCTATTTTACTTAAATTATACTTTTTTTATTCTTATATTTATTGAATTTTCATTTTAATATGTGAAAAAGATATTATAACTGGACCTACTGTATTATAATTTATTTTATTTTATTTAAATGATGAGGAAGGTAAATATTGTTTTACCTCCATTAAACTTAAGATTTCAAAAATATTTAAACAAGAAAAATAAATATTTTGTAAATGATTTTAGAAAGCATTAGTTTACACGCAAAAAAATTTACGTTCAATTAATGGAAAAATGAATTCATTATTATATGACAGAAAATATTTTAACAATGAAGAAAATAATAATAAAATTTTATATTAGACCTTAACCATAATAAATAGTACTAAATCTATCTATGGAGAAAATTATAAACCTTATTGATTATTAAAGTGTTTATTATTTAATAATTATTGATTCAATGAAAAAAAAACTCTTAAACTACAACAAAAAGTGAAGAAGGTAAAAATTTGAAATTGACGTCGGTCTCTTTCAAATGGGTAGCAAGAGAATTTCTACCTTCTACATCTTTTACCGCCTGTTTTTAAATGCTAAAATAGATAAGAAATAAAATAATTATTTTAAAAAAATAAAAAATATAATAAAATAAGTACTATTTTATTTGATTTACTGTTAAAGAATTTTTAGGGCCGTATTTAATTTAAAAATATAAATTTAGAATGACAAAGGAATAATTAATAAATACTATATTATTTGGTCGGGTCGGCTATATTGGGCCCGAGCCCAATCTCACAGGCCGATCGATCAGTCTCACACCCATCGGTTAATCCGGGCCTGATTTACACATCCATGGCCCATTAGCAGAAGAAAATCTCCCATGCAAACACGTAAAGACCTAAACCTAGCTAAAAAACCATATATAAGGTATAATTCTCCCATAACAGAGGTACGCATAATCATATACCTAGTTTTCTCTACATTTATCAACCTTACCCTCACCAGAAAACTGACTTGAGCGTCGGAGGGGCTAATCGGGACACAACTCCCGACAAGCCTTCTTTGTTTTACAGGTACCTTCAAGTCGAATCCATCACAGAAAGTTGCCAACTCATAGATCTAAACGGCAACGCACCGTTCGGCCAGAATCCGGCTGAACAATTATTATTATTATTATTATTATTTATTAAATTTCTTATTATTATTAAATTTCTTATTATTATTAATTTTCTTCTTCTCATTGTTAATTTTATTAATCTTATTTTTAATTATTATTAATTTTCTACTTACTATTACTCTTATTATTTTATTTTTATTATTTTTATTAATTATTATTTTTATTAAATTCCTTATTATTATTAATTATATTTATATTTATTATTATTAAATTCCTTATTATTATTAATGTTCTTCTTATTTTTATTATTTTTACTATTTATTATTATTAATTTTCTACTAACTATTAAAAATTATTATTATTAGTTATATTTATTATTATTATTATTAAATTTCTTGTTATTATTAATTTTATTTATTTATTTATTATCATTATTGTTATTATTGTTATTATTATTATTATTGTTATTGTTTTTTTGTTTTTTTTTTTATTTTTTTTTTGTTGTTGTTGTTATTATTGT
>JANTNU010000233.1:11208512-11225053 GCA_024752395.1 Erythroxylum havanense | reverse complement strand
CGTGGAAGGAGAGAAGAAGAAACGATTTTGCTATGCCTTAGGAATTTCCCCCATTTCCAAACCTAGCTATTTATAGACATCAGTCCTTAAATCAGTCCAAATTTCAGTCTCCAAATTTCGATAACTCAACAATCTCATTCCTAGAATTACCAATCCAGTTTTTCCCCTAGTATTTGCCGATCAATTTCGGAACCGGAATTAAATTCATCAGTCTCTAAGTCAATATCCCGGTCCGAACCCGCAACTTTACAATTACCGGAAAAATCCTATAAATCCATAAAAATATACATTACAAGGTCCTACGCTTCGATATTAGATTTTCACATCCTATAACTCGATTTTCTCAGTACCATGCAGTCAATCAGTCTGTCACTCAAATATCCGGTCTGGGCATTTTCTCCCGAATTTCCAGAAATTTTCCTATAAGCCACTATCAGTTTCTAATTACATTTAAACTATTCTAAATCAGCCATTCTAGCCCAATTACTCCTAATTTCTCAATCAGTCATAATTCAGTCAGTTCAGTCAGTTTTTCAGTTCACAATCCAGTCAATTGCAATCCAGTCAGTCCAGTTCACAATTAAATATCGGAAAATCATGAATGCATGTACCTATGACTCAATGCATATGTAGTAAACCTGCTCCTCTATAATTAGAGGCCAGTAACATAGTCAATCAGTTAATGCAATGAAACCTATCAGTCTGACCCAAATTATCAAAATACCCTTGCTAACAGTAACGGGATGTTACAGAGATGGCTATGATCCGAGCCAACATCAAGGAGGACCCAGAGGCTACAATGGCCAGATTTTTTAATGGACTCAATAGGGAGATAGCCAATGTTGTGGACTTGCAACACTACTTAGAGATTGAGGACATGTTGAACATGACTATGAAGGTGGAGAGACAGCTCAAAGTTAGAATGACAGCGAGGAGTGGAGTAAGCTCTAGCTACTCATGGAACTTCAAATGGCCTAGAAAGGAGGAGAAGTCCAAGGATAAAGGAGTGGACTTTAAGGAAGCACCTAAAAAGCCGATTGGGGGATTTGAACAGAAAGGTACTTCTAACACCCAAGTTACTTCTTGTAAACATTTATCTATAAAATGTTTTAAATGCTTGGGTACTGGCCATATTGCATCTCAATGTCCAAATAAGAAAGTCATGGTTATAAGGGATAATGGGATGATTGATTCGGAGGATAGTGGTAGTGAATTTGAGTTTGTTGTTGATAAAGAATTTGAGGATGATAGTTACTTTGAAAGAGCTATTACAGGGGAAGCACTAGTAGTTAGGAGGGTACTAAGTGCCAAGGCCACAGATGAGGTTGTAAATTATAGAAAAAATCTTTTCCATTCGAGGTGTTTAGTTGGTGGGAAAGTATGCAATTTGATCATTGATGGGGGCAGTTGCACTAATGTAGCTAGTTGGACTATGATACAGAAATTAGGTTTGACATGCAGGAAACATCTGGAGCCATACAATTTACGGTGGTTCAATGATAGTGTTGGTGTGAAGGTAACTAGGCATGTTGTAGTGTCATTTTCATTAGGGAGATATGAGGATGAGGTATTGTGTGATGTGGTACCAATGGAGGTTGGTTATACGTTACTTGGGAGACCTTGACAGTTTGACAAGAGGGTAGCACATGATGAATATACCAATAGGTACTCCTTTAATTTTAAGGGTAGGAACTTCATTCTACTACCTTTATCACATCATGAACTGTACCTGGACCAGATCAAATCAAGTAAAAGTGAGGAGGGTTCGAGTAGTGAGAACAAAAAAAGTGAAGAGAGAAAAGAGGTCCAAAAGAAAAATGAGTTTGGCCCAATAGTGAATGACTACACAGGTGAGGAAAATAAAGTGAGATGTGTAGGAAAGAAAAGCTCAGAAAGAGAAAAGAAAAGAGGAAAGAAAGAGAAAAGTGAGCTTGTTTGTTAAGAGAAAAGATTTGAGGAGAGTAACCGGGGAGAAAAAAGCATTAGCAGTGGTGAGATACAGAGAGTGTTTAGTTTCTGACACTAACTCTCTTGATGCTTTGCCTAGTGTTTTTGTTCTGAATCATAGGAGTGATGATCCGTTCCAGGTGATGGAGAATATAAATGACAACGCCTACAAGATTGACCTGCCAGGTAAGTTTTTTGTTTCTATAACTTTTAATGTTACTGATCTTCTCCTTCTGATATGGATTCAGATTCGAGGACGAATCTTCTTGAGGAGGGAGGGACTGATGTGAGCAGGAGTAAGGATCACCATGAAGATGGCGTGCATGACGAAGGCAAGCTTGTCATTCCAGTTGGACCAATGTCCAGAGCTAGAACTGAGAGACTCAAGGAGGCTTTCTATGCACACATGGGCTAATTTATGAAGAGGATGAAGTGCACCATGTAACAACCCATCCCCGATGGGAAGGGCAAATTGATCAATTGGGACAGGCTAGTAGTTTGCACTGCATATTTTTGATATGTTTATTTATTTGGCCTCTAATTTTAGAGGATTGAGTCAATTGGCATATGCATTTATGTGTACATGCATTCATGGCATTTTTCGGCGTTTTATTGGGAATATGATATGAATTGTGATTTTTTGAGATAATTATGTTTGATTGTGTATTGGTTGAGAATTATGGAACAATTGGGTCTGAATAGTTAATTTGGAAATGTTTTAGAGTGATTGCCAGATGATAGTGACCCTTAGGAAATTTTCTAGAAATTCGGGAGAAAATGTTCGGACCAGAAATTTTCTGAATAGCGGACCGATTGACTGTACAATACCGAAATCATTGTCTAATGGCAATGGGAAAGTTAGATATATGAGTTTAGAGATTAATTTGTCGAGCCATTGAAATTTGGAGACGAATTGGACTAGAAACGAAACTGAAAAGAGAAAGAGATTTAAATTTATTATGAGGAAGAAGGCTAGAGGCGTAATTGTTTAACCTTTAAATCTCTTAGGTTTGAAGTTTGGCAGAGGAAACTTGTTTTCTCCTCCTAGGGCTTTTTTCTTCTTCTTTTCCGATTTTTCCTCCTTCCTCCATCGATTGATCTTCATTCCTTCCTTCTTCTCAATTGTTGCTTGTTGCTTTCTTCCCCTTGTGCAAGGCCTAGCTTGATCCTTGAGAGAATGAAGATTCGTGAGAGTTTAAAGGTTCACCGTGGGTGTTAGTGAAAGGGGAAAGAGTTGGAGAAATTTCGAAGATTTGAGATTTAAAGCTTGATTTTGGTAAGTAAATGGTCTAATGTTGTTTATTTGTTAGCTTGATGCATTCATGGATTTAATTGTGAAAGATTGGGGTATTTATGGGTTAGTTATGGAGTTTTTTAGAGAGAAATGGGAGAAAAATTATCGGAGAAGACGATCGGAGTCGCGCACGTCGCGACGTGTGGTGAGAGCCTCGTCCCGACGAGTAAACAGTTGCTCGCCGCGACGGGCATGGATGGACGTCGCAGCGAGGGTGTAAATCTGCGCCGTGACGAGTCCTTTTCTTTGCGTCGTGGCGAGCCCCAAAGAGATTGTTCGCCGCGGCGAGCGTCTCTTCACGCCGCGACGAGTGACTCCAGGACGCCGCGGTGAGGGTCCTAAGGTCGCGGCGAGGACCAATTTTCTGAATGAATGTGTTTTAGTTTTTGCGGCATAACTAATGGTGTAGACCTCCAATTGAAGTGATGTTTGATTCGTTATGATCTAGAGAAAGAGATCTACAATTGATATGAAGAATGAAAGTTCGAATTTCAATTAGAAAGATTTTAATTATTGAAAGAAGGTTGAGGATATGTTTTTATTGCAACCTAAGGGTTGTTTCTTGTTAATTGGGGTATAATTGTGAGATTTCTGAATTTGGGAAATGCTATTAGAGTTTTAGAAACTGAGTTTAATGGGTGAATTTTGATCTAGAAAATAGTGACTCTAGTTTTGAGGTCTATATGGAGAATAGCCTAATGGGTATGACTTGGAAAATTGGCTGAGTGTTAGAATTGAAATTGGGGAGTTCCGTAATATGTCATTGAATTGAAATAAGTCATTATTGATCAATTGAGTGAAAATTTAGAATTTGTCAATAAAAGTGGAAACTTAGGAATTGAGCCGGAAAGGTCATGAATAGGCATTATACGTCTTTTATTTAAGACATGTGCATTATTGAATTAATTTTGATTATGCAATTAGTAATGAATGATTATTTGACTGTATAGAGGTACCGTTGGAACAACATTCCACGGATATAGCTGGAGCTTCCAGGCAATAGCTCGGAAGTGCAGGTGAGTAACCTAGTTGGTTTCTCAACCTTTATGTGATTAATTTTATGCACTTATGCCATGTGGAGATAAAAGGATGATTATATGTGTTTGCTTTTGATTGATTTCGGACCACAGGTGTCCGAAATATTTAGAATTTGATATAGAAGTGTTATTTGTGCATAAATTGAATTTAATTGGTTTTAATGCGAAATTGGATATATGGTGTTATGTAGTGACACAATTATTGTAAACTGAAACATGTACATTCATGCATAATGGCATGATCAGATAATGACAGTTGTGACCGGTGCAGCCAACGTATTTCAGAGCTTTAATTTCAACGCAACAGGGCCTCGTGCCCAACGTATTTTAGAGCCACAGACTCAACGTATCAAGGCTTCAAGCCCAATGTAATTCAGAGCCATAGGCTCACCGTTAATAAGCTCAGGCGCACGGTCACAACAACGTAATAAATGGAAAGTGTCACATGTGCATTCTGTATATAAATGATTAAATATGAATTGTGTGAAAGGAGAAATGCCTTATATTTGTGAAATAGAACGCATGTAATATTTCTGAATGTGCTAATATATGATATTCTGCGAATTGTGTGTATATGCATGAGTTGGGTGAACCATCGATGATGGTTTCTCACTGAGTTCGAAAACTCACCCAACATTGCAAACATTTTTCAGGAATTGAAGAGTACCCCATTAGACAAACGGTAGTATGCCTACTGCAAGCAAGTCAGAGTTAAGGGTCGGGATCAGTGCACGTCTGCATTAGTGTTATTCTAGTTTTTGTATAGAAATTGTATTTCTGAAATTTCCGCAGAATAGTATTGTTATTTCAGAGGGCCCCAATTGGTTATTGTGGTATTGTATTGTGATTATTGGAACAGTGTTATGATTGAAAAACGTTTTCGTATCACGGGCCCAAATTGTTTACTGATTTTCGCGTACTCAATTGTTTTCAAAAAAATAAAAAGGTTTTACTGAGTTTGAACGGTTTTGACTGCTCTAGCATACCACCCTCGTTAGACACGGGCTCAGATATCACCATCGATATCGGGTTCGGGTCTTGCAGGAGTGGGATGCTACACACCAAGCCTATTAGAGGAGAGCTATTTGAATCACAACCCAAATTGATTCATTTATCTCAAATTCGTGGATTGGACTCACTTGGGACTTGAAGACCATTGTATTGGGCTTCTTATCATCACTTAAACCGAAAAGGAAAGACACACCTATGATCAGACTTGGAAGCGTTGGACCAGGCCTAAACGTGTTTTTACTATTCTTATTTGGAATTGTTTTAAGTTATAGTTATATTTTGGGCTTCCATGTATTTTAAGCTCACGTCTTTTATCATTAAGCCTAGGTATAAATACTTATATTTTAGGATTTTACAGGAGACAACTTTGATCATATTGTTTTTTGTGAGTTGTCAGCCATATTGAGAGGAGAAAACTGTCTTGTTCTTTTCAACTTAGGAATAAAACTTCACTTATCAATTGAATCAAATTGTGACGTGATTTTGATCCTACTAACTTTCTTAATTTGTTCTTTACCCGTTATTTAGGTTGCTCGAGATAAGTTCTTCGTGAGGTTTAGCAGGTAAATTTGAAACCCTGCATATCAGATTTAGTTTTCGTTAATTCGAATATATCTTCTTCTTCCTTCTTTGAATGCATACATGTGAGGTTAAAGATGTGTAGTTTCGATGATGAATGAATTAAATGATGGATTTATGAAATAGGTTCTATTGTTATATTGAAATGGATATGCAAAAGTGCTGGAAAACTTGTGTAAAAATACATACTCTATTTTGGTTTAGAGAAATCTGAATATGGTTATTTGTACTGTTCATGCATAGGTCTGTTGACAATTGAAGTTTGATGATTAAGTGTGAATCTTGGTTTTTGAATTGTGTGGGAGTTGATGAGCTAAAAATGAGTTAGAGTAATTGTTGTGAATGTTATTTGAGTTAATTGATGTGAGAATAAGCGTGAAGAATGCAGAAGAATGAAAAATTACAATATAGTGAGAATGTGAAATTTGGGTAAAAGAATGAAAGAAGAAGATGTTTTAAGCATAAAAAAGTTTGCCACGACCAACTTGAAGGATTTGATTTTAGTAAAAGTTCTCCCTTTAAGAATATGGTGAGGAATTTTGTTATCTGGAAAGTTCGTCGCGACCAACTTTTGGCTCGCTGCAACGAAGTTTCTTGACAACTTAAACATACTTTGATGTTTTGGTCATATCTTTCTCTGTAGTTATCCAAATAGGATGATTTTTAATTTGGAGTAAACTAGAGACATAGAGCTACAAATTGTATGAAGAAGTCGAGTTTTAATTCTATCTCTAAGGATTTAAAATTTTGTCTTGAATTTGAGTCTTGACTGAGGCTGTAGTTCTACCCGAGATAGAAATCATGTCCTATGGTTATTAAATAAACTATATTGATGTAGGCCGAATTAGATTAAGGTGTCTTAACCAAAGTTGTAGCTTATTATCTGTGATTTATATTGGTATAAAGTTTGTAATTTTTGGATATCTGAGCTGAAAGATATGAATTGTTCAATTCGAGGGTATGATTATATTCTAGCCAAATGTTCAAACATACACAGTCTGTGGTATAGTGAGCATAACTCACAAAATACTGAATCAAATTGGATGATCTTGGAGTCATTAGAAAAACATTGGAGAACAACTTTCCAGAAGAAAGTGTTGCCTGATTTTGTCATTTACCCTATGAGATTAATTATGCAAAGTTAACCCGAAATCATGTAGGTAGAAAATCTGAAGTGGTCAATTAAGTTATGTAATTGATTTCACATTGTTTTATTATGGTCCAATTTATAAATACAAGTTATATTAATGAGGGCTTTGATATATGAATAATTTGATGATAAGGATCACAATAAGATACCTCGGAATTGTCATTGAACATGCATTGTGTATATTTTATATAAGTACATGTGCATAAAGGAATACTTACATTAGTGCAAAAATGTGATATTTTGTAAATGTATTGTGTATGTTTTAGAGGAGCACATTGGAAGCCAATCGGACATTGCTAGACCATCCAGGCAATAGCTTCTTGGAGCGTACTATGAGTCAACCTATATGAATTTCTTAGGATTGATTTGATTTGGTTTGTTAAGCTTCCAATTATTGAACTGTTGTGAATTGTTTCTGAATTCCAGACTTAAAGTCCGAGGAGTAAATATTTGGGACTATATTAGAAGTGCTCTAATTTGTTTGATAATTCTGTATAAAATGTGGATTCTTAACGAAATTTGAATGCCGGATTTAGGTCCGAAGATTATGAAATTCTGATTGTATTATGCTATGCAAATTCTCAAAGAAAGTTGAATGCCGGATTTAGGTCTGATGATTATGAAATTCTGACTGTGCTTTATAAATGATTGTGACATATATAAATTCTAAATTGATGCATTTCATAAAATGCATGCTCAGATAAAGGTGTTGTGATCGGAGTAGCTAGTATCAAGCGCTTGCACGTAGAACTTTGCTCCATGGTATATTATTCTGTATGTAAAATTATGCTTCATGATATATGTTTCTGGCTGAGCTCAATGGGCCAGTATTTGTATATGTGATATGTGATAGGCACTCAGTCACAACAATAATAACGAATGTGGAGTCTCATATGCATTTGTATTTGTTTATATATGTTATATTTTGCAATAATTTAAATGATGTGCCATGATAGTGTGAGTTTATGGAATATACGTGTTTTGCATAATTAGTTGTGAAATATGTGATTTGTGTTTATGAATTCGGTGAAATCATCAATGATGGTTCGCTCTTTGAGTTCACAAAATTCATAAAAAATTACAATGTGATTTTTTACGTTTAGAGAAGTTATCCAATTAGACAAATTGGAGTTCAGTCACTGCAAATGAGCATGAGTTAGGGGTCAAGATCAGTTTGCACCTGCATATGTCTTTAGTAATTTTATTTTTGAATTATGTTAAAAAAATATTATATTAATTGTATGTGATTGAATTGGTAACAAAATGACATTATGATTGTAAGTTTTCTTTTATATCTGAAATAGGCCCAAATGGCTATTTTAACACTGTGAATGGAAATGTTTTTAAATAAAATGGACCCAATTTGATTAATGATTTTCGCATATGTGTTCATTTTTTTAAAGAAACAAAAGTTTTGTAATTAATTTTGATTGATTAATTGTTCTAGCATGTCATTGCGGGGTACGTACTCGAATATTACTCAGGATGTTAGGTACGTGTCCTACGAGAGTGGGGTGCTACAAGGAGGGTACTGAGTGCTAGGGTCATAGATGAGGTTGTTGATCATAGAGAAAATCTTTTCCATTCGAGGTGTTTAGTTGGTGGGAAAGCATGTAATTTGATCATTGATGGGGGCAGTTACACTAATGTAGCTAGTTGGACTATGGTATAGAAATTGGGTTTGACATGCAGGATGTTGGACTCCAAACTTTTCTTAGAATATTAGAACTATTAAATGAGAAATTTTTGGCGATTAGTCATGAGTAAAGAATAGATGAATAAAAATTCTTGAACCGAGAAATAATAGACAAGATTAAAGTAGTAAATAAGAAGTGTGGATAGATTCATGCTTTGCTTTGGTGCTTTTGGTAGATGAGAGGTTATGAAATGGGAAAAATTAAGGTGAAAGTTAGAAGTAAATTTAAAAGCAAAAATGAAATTGAATATGTGTAGTAAGTTTATGAAGGATATGTATATATGTGTATGTTCTGTTATTGGTGTTTATAATTAATCATGGATTATAATTTCATGGATGATATTGAGTTGAGAATGAGAAGTAAATGAAGTAGAAAAGATAATCTTAGTATGAGTTGTGTTAAGGAAAGTTTTTGAAGCAGAATGGGTAGTTGATCTAGAAAATGTTCACTGAGTTTATTTCAGTTTTTTAGTCATAACTTTTTCTCTAGTTATCCAAACAAAATGATTATTGATTTGCATTAAATCAGAGACATATGGTTACATTTCTTATGGAGATATCGAATTTAAATTCTATCTTTAAGAATCTTAAAATTTGTCATAAAGTTGAGAACTTGGTGCAGTACATTGGTGGATGAATGTAAAATTCCTGTTTTGAATTCGATGGAAATTCTGGATTGATTTAGGCTGAATTAGAGAAAGGTGTCTTCTAGAAATTATGTTCTTTTTTTAGCTTTCCAACGGTATAAAGTATGTAATTTTTGGACATCTGGGTCGAAAATTATGGTTCTTAGAAGGGGAGATGCTTAGGAGTATAAAGTGGTATAGTTTGTAAAGACGTATCGTCTGTGATGACGTCATATCGTCTGTGATGACATCATATCATCTGTGATGACGTCATATCGTCTGTGATGATGTCATATCGTCTATAAAATTGTATCGTCTATAATGACGTCATTTGTCTTAAGAGTTGCATCATTTGAAGTTGACTTTGCTTCGTCTTAAATTGACTCCATTTCATCTTAAGAGTTGCATCGTCTTAAGTTGACTTTGCTTCGATTACTTTTTGCTTCGTTTGCTCTTTGCTTCATCTGTTTTTCTCTTCATCTGCTCTTTGCTTCGTCTGCTCTTCACTTTGTCTGTTTTTTACTTCGGCTGCTCCTTATGCTTCGTCTGTTTTTCTCAAATCATCTCATCCTTCGTCTTAGGTTGACTTTCTGCTTCATCTTATGTTGATCAGAACATCTTCTGGTCCAAATTTGACAATCTATTCGATAGAATTTATCTTCGAGGTTCTATAAAAGTTGTAGATCTTGAAGTCTTCTATCAAACAATCCTAAGATAATCTTAATCTGACATTTGTAGAGAGAGTTATGTTATTTGTCCCGCGATAGGTTCAATATGATTACAAAATCATGTTTGATTCTACCAGCCATAACTTTATTATCTGACCTCTAAATAAAGTGATTCTTGAACCAATAGCTTCTTAACACATTTTTCTATCCCTTCATATAATTTGATAGCTTTTTGTGGGAGTTTGAAAAACATGGATTGAATCGAATTAAGAGTATCGGTTGGAAGAGTATGAATGGGATGTTTTACTGAACATACTTCGGTATTTTGATGATGTCTTCATTGTTATAGCTCCGAAGAGTATGAATGGTAGGGTTTCAATTGTGTTAGCCTTTAAGAGAGATTCTGAGGTTGTTCAAGAAGGAAAGCAAGTAGAGGAAGAGAAGAGCTACCTTTTGAGCTAAAGATCCCTTCATTTGGTGAAGAATGAAAGTAAAATCATTTTAAAATTTTTAGATTTTTGGAAGGATTTTAGTTCATGGAGTTTAGAAAATGCTTGAGTTTAAGTATTCTAGAACCAATTTTAGTGATTATGTTTTGAGGGATTTTCAATTGAAAACCCTATTGAGTGGAATTTTTTTTATTGTATAAAGAGATCAAAAGAGGAAAAAGAGGAACAAGAGAAGAGGAATTTTTTAGCAAGCCTATAAGCAAGGAAATTAAAGTAGGTAAATGTTTATAATAGAGTAAATAAGTCACTAAATGTTTTCTTTGAATAAAAAAAGTTGAATGATTTCAATTGCATCATAAGTATTGCATTTATTGCTTCTTGAATGTATTGTGAAATTTTTATATGTTTGTTACATTAATTGTGTTGATGATTGATGGAAAGAATTTGAAAAGGATTTCTCTTTGAAAAGATACATGTTTATGAAATCATGTTTTCGAGAATGGTTTCCAAAATATATCAAGTATATGAAAAACAAGTTTTCAAAAAAGTGTCATTTTGAGCAACAAGTTTACAAGTTATGAAATATGTGTTATGTGAGTTTGTGGTAGTCCCTAAAAAATGTCATGTGCACGTTGACTAAGTTAAAGGCTTCTCCCACCTGCCCGTTAGTGGCACGGAGCTCTTTCATGGACTTCCTCAAGCTTACGACTATACAGGACCATTATGTAGAAATGTGTAGTGCATCATATTTATGGATCTACCCAAACCATTTTGATGTGCTTATGTATTTATGTTATGTTAACAAGTTTGATGCATTCATATTTGTAACTTGTGGATTTTAGCTAAAAGCTTAAAAAACATGTGTTTTATGAACTCAATGAAAATTTTTTATGACAAGTAAAATGGTTTCAAAGATTTTGCTTATTTTTCCGTTATAAAATGTTACCTACAAGCTGTCAAGTTCACTCCCTTCCTATCCTATCTTTAGGTGATAGCTAAGAGATCAAGTGATTAAGAGCCTAAGGGAATTTCTTTAAATTTGCTATTTTGTATTTTGTAATAAGCCAATGGTATGGCTTTTGATATATAAATAAAGTTTTTTCAAACTCTGTTGCTTTATTAATGAAATGATAGATTGAAGTAGTTTCAGTTGTGTATGTCCATATTGACTTCCTTGTAAAATGGTTAAGGAGACTTCATTGGAATAAGCTGACATCTTATGGTTTCAAGAGTTGGGTTCCAGAATCGATGCCCAATACATGAAACATTCGGAGCCATACAATTTACAGTGGTTCAATGATAGTGCTGATGTGAAGGTGATTAGGCAGGTTGTAGTGCCATTTTCAGTAGGGAGATATGAGGATGTGTTGTGTGATTTGGTACCAATGGAGGCTGGTCATATGTTACTTGGGAGACCTTGGCAGTTTGACAAGAGGGTAGCACATGATAGGTATACCAATACGTACTCCTTTAAGTTTAAGGGTAGAAATTTCATTCTACTATCTTTATCACCTCATGAATTGTACCTGGATTAGATCAAATCAAGTAAAACTGAGGAGAGTTCGGATAGTGAGAACAAAAAAAGTAAAGAGAGAAAAGAGGCTCAAAAGAAAAATGAGTTTGGCCCAATGTTGAGTGACTGCACAGGTGAGGAAAAAAATGAGATGTGCAAGAGAGAAGAGCTCAGAAAGAGAAAAGAAGAGAGAAAAGTGAGCTTGTTTATTAAGAGAAAAGATTTGAGGAGAGTAACTGGAGAGAAAAAAGCACTAGTAATGGTGAGATACAGAGAGTGTTTAGTTTCTAACACCAACTCTCTTGATGCTTTGCCTAGTATTTTAGCTCTGGATCATAGTGGTGATGGTCTGTTCCAAGTGATGGAGAATATAAATGTCAACGCCTATAAGATTGACCTGCCAGGTGAGTATTATGTTTCTAAACTTTTAATGTTACTGATTTTTCTCCTTTTGATATAGATTCAGATTCGATGACGAATCTTCTTGAGGAGGGAGGGACTGATGTGAGCAGGAGTAAGGATCACCATGGAGATGGCGTGCGTGACGGAGGCAAGCTTGTCATTCCAGTTGGACCTATGTCCAGAGCTAGGATTGAGAGACTCAAGGAGGCTTTGTATGCGTATGTGGGCCAATTTGTGGAGAGAATGAAGTGCACAAAGCCTATTATAGGAGAGCTATTTGAATCACATCCTAAATTGATTCATTTATCTTAAATCCGTGGATTGGACTCACTTGGGACTTGAAGACCATTATATTGGGTTGTGTATCATCACTTAAGCCCAAAAAGAGAGACGCGCCTATGATCAGACTTAGAAGCGTTGGACCAGGCCTAAGCGTATTTTTATTATTCTATTTTGGATTTGTTTTAAGTTATAATTATATTTTGGGCTTCCATATATTTTAAGCCCACGTCTTTTACATTAAGCTAGGTATAAATACTTATGTTTTAGGATTTTCCGGGAGACAACTTTGATCATATTGTTTTTTGTGAGCCATCGGCCATATTGAGAGGAGAAAACTGTCTTGTTCTTTTCAACTTAGGAATTAAACTTCACTTATCAATTGAATCAAATTGTGACATGATTTTGATCCTACCAACTTTCTTGCTTTGTTCTTTAACCGTTATTTAGGTTGCTCGAGATAAGTTCTTCGTGAGGTTTGGTAGGTAAATTTGAAACCCTGCATATCATATTTAGTTCTTGTTAATTCGAATATACCCTCTTCTTCCTTCTTTGAATCCGAACTTTTACATCGTTCAATTTCATGGAGCGCATTAAGAAGGGTAACACCTTATTGCAGCAGTCATAGCATCCACCTTTACTAACTGCATAGCTTAGATGAATAAGATAATGTAGATTCATTTTTCTAAAATTCTTAATTTATATTTATTTTCAAGATACTTATTGTTGTAGATAATAATTTTTTATTAGCAATTAAGATAAATTTTACTTTATCTTATAAATTAACTTACTATTTAATGAAATTAAATGTAGAAAAAAAACCAAAAGATTATCAATAGATAACTCAAGAAGGAAATGAGAAATGGTGGTTGAAGTTGTTATCGATATATTTACCGACGAAATAAACAAAAATCATAGGTAAATTTAGTAGTAAAATTACCAATGGACGTAGAGTGTCCGTCCCTAATATTAGCGAGGGAAGTTGTAACTTTGTTGTTAAATTTAGCGATAGGTTTATAGGTTCATTGCTAATATTAGTGACGGTATTACAATCGTCCATCGCTAATGTTAGCAAAGAAACTTTTGAATTCTATTGCTAACTTTTACCTACGGCTGATTCTCTGACGACTCGTCCCGTCAGTAATTTTCGTCGCCTTCTTTGTTTGCCGATGAAAAACCTTAACTTTCTGTCGATAATTTCTGTTGCTAAAATCGATTTTTTCTTGTAGTAGTAGCTCTTGTGTATTTATTGTTGCCTATAGTTATTAATATTTTCATAGTATGCTTACTCGAGCATGAGAATTAAACACTTCTAGAATCATGAGGCGTTTGAAAATAAGGTTTTATTAGTTAATGATCACATGAAATAACTGAGTTTTGCTTAAGTAGAGCTAAGTGAGATTGTCGTACAAAGGAATAGAAGTGACTTTGGTATAAATTAAGTGTCTAAAAAAAACTTTGTAATAGTTGTCATGACACGAATTAAAAACCATAAGATCAAGAAGTGAGCACTAAATAGGACTATATATGACCATGACAATTAAGGTTAAAAGGTGGGATAAAAAGCCCACCAAAAGATAATGGTATATTTTCTATTTTTTTAATTTAAATGATAATAGTTTTAATATTAAATTTATTATTTTTAGAAATTTATAAAATACTTTGTAAGGATATAGTAAGATAAAAACGGTAGTTATTTATAGGAAAAAAAATTTTTGTATCATTTTAAAACTATTTTAGCCTCTTAAATTACTTATTGTCAAACTTTGACAAGTTGTAATTATGATACCAATAAATTTTTTTAATTGCAGAGAGAATTAGAGGAAGAAAACAGACTATTGCTTGTGGATACAGACTGATAAAAGTATGCTGCATTTGCAGGCATTTTGCATTCAGGACTCCAGATGGGCATGGTCCTACATTACCAGTATGTTTCTTGCACAAAATAATTCTGTTTCACCTATACTTACTTGCTGCTGGAGCTGTGGCTAGCTTCTTTACAAACGAAAAGAAAACAAAGACAAAGGTTGGTGAATTAATTTCGAGCTTGACAGTGGTGGTGCTGTATTAATTTTGTCTCGGGGATTGCTCAGCAGAAGATCGTTGTGGCATTTTCTTTAACGGAAAAAAGGAAGGTGTAGAAACATAATCGATTCATTCAAAGAAGTCCATAGCAAATACCCATGAAACCCAAGAAAAGAAAGAACAAGTACCAAAAATAATTGTAGACTTTATTCTGGGGAAAAGGCCATACAATCTAATGAACAACACCTATCTTGCATGTATTTGTATCTGGTCTAATAGCGGTTCATTTTGCACTTAAAGGTGCTGTTGCTTTAATTGCTGCAGCTGGTGGCTCCTGGAGGCACACACACCAGTTAAGGAAACAGTCGCATATACTTGGTTTGTAGCAATCAAAATGAGTTTTGCATGACCCTTTCACAACTGTTTCTGCTTTTGCTCCCATCTGCAATCCTGTCATTAGAATTAGAATTAGAATTCCACCAAGATATCATCTACCATGAATCTGTATCATCTGACTAGTGAAAAGAACAGAAGATTTACCAGCTGCAAGCATCACAATTGTTAGGACAAAAGCCAATTTAAGTGAAAGATTTCCCATGTCTTCGGTTTTGGCAGAATAGAAATGATGATACGAACCGCTATGCCACTCTGTGATGTTTGATTGTTTTCTAGAATGATAGTACTTGAATTCCTCCTATATAGATATTTCTTAGAGAGGTTCTTTTTTTTGTTTACCTTCCTTTGGTATTTTAATTACAAAGAGACAGTTTTCTTAGAGAGTGTAGATTTGGTTTAAGAAAAGATGTGCATGATAAATGCCATTATCACACATCTACTACCTTGGTAGTTTTTTCTTATTCTTAATAGATGTTATATTGACTATAATAAATGCATATGGATTGCGTTTTGAATTACGTGATTGCTAAGATTTAGATCCAATCCCCATTAATCTTGGTGCGAGATTTGGTTAAAAGCACAAAATGAAAAAGAAAAAAGAATGAAGTAATGAGTGTCTAAGTACGAGGTTGTTCCTTGAGCGCATCAACGTGGAAAAATGGAAACGTACGAACGTTTAATTATTTTAAGAGATGACCAAGTACTTTTACTTTACAGTCATTTATTTATCACAATAAATCCATTAATTTATATCGGTCAGGTCTTCATAAATTGAAATTTTTTAAGGATTAAAATTTAAATAATCCAACTCAACCTCAAAGTCCGTATTCTAGATGTTGTTATTCCACTGTCGTCAGTCTTGCAATAAGTCGCTCGGTCTCTCCTTTCTTCTTGGACACTGCTCATCACCTTTGTCTTCTTCATCATTGTTAACTCTCTCGACTTCGTCTTTTTCTGCCATCTTTAACCCTTTCCGTATAGAGATTCATCTTCTTTGCATTTTGCATGTCGTATAGATTATTCGATTTTATTCATGGATCTGAATCCTAAACATTGGTTATCCATATAATGAAATTACTATTGGCAAAATGCACGCAAAAGTTTTCATATTTTAAGGATGGTTTAGGCTGGGACTTTCAACGGTCAGGTATTGTCTTCTTTTTGGTTGCTAGGTCCTTTAGTGAACCCTGGTTCAGCCGGATTCTGGCTGAACTGGTTGTTGCCATTCTGATCCATGTCTCTGATGTCTGTTGAAGCGATCTTGGTGAAAAAGTCTCCTGCAAAACAATGGAAGGCACGTCGGGGGTGAGATCCCGATTTGCCCCTCCGACGCTCAAGTAAGTCTTTGATGAAGGTGAGGTTAACACAGATCAGAGAAAAACAACTAGGTTCAGATTTCGTACCTTGATTATGAGAGAAAAATACCTTATATACGGTTCATTGCTAGGTTTAGGTTTTACGTGGTTGCA
>JANTNU010000233.1:11155826-11166546 GCA_024752395.1 Erythroxylum havanense | reverse complement strand
AAGATAGGTAGGAGAAGCATACATGGGCTGAGCCACTAGAAAGATAGGAGGATAAGCTCCATAAACAGTTTTAGACTTTTCAGTTTGCAAGTCAGCTTCTATACGTTGAAGGACTTCTTTTACCCTTCTAAGTTCTTGCTTCTTGATTGTAAAATCTGGTCCAAAATATTGTTTTGCAATATGGTGACGAAGATTAGCATCAAAATTTCTCATATGATCTTTCAAAGATTTATACAATTTTTGGATATGTGAAGAAACATCTACTCATTGATAAGTAGATGAAAGAGATTAGTTATAATTACACATATAACTAATTTTTTACACTTATTGATAATCTTAGGCTTGTTTTCTAGATATTATATGTGATTTTGTAAGAAACATCTACTCATTGAGTTAATGTTTTTTAGAGTTATACAGTGACAATTTGTTTGTCTCATTAAAACATGTGTGATATCTCAAGTTTTTATTTAATTTTTAATTTTATATTGTTAGTTTCAAATTAAAGATATTCTTACTTTTAACTCTTTTCTTTATACCAGTATTTGTGCAATAAATACCGATCTAAAATTGACAAATTTTCAATGATGGTGAAAATTGTGAAAATTAGGGATTTGATTTCTATTTCCTCCCCATCTGAAGAAATTTGAGGGACGGGAGAAGCATCGAACACGCGCACGAAAAGGATGGCCCATATCATGCGTAACTTTGGTCTGCTTTTGCTTATAAACTTCGAATGTAAATTCGAAAAGCACCCATCGACATTTGCACTTCCACGCAATCTCACAAATTAAGGGTGTCATTCCATTGAATTTTACAAACTATTTCAAACTCTGGATCTGAATTTGGTAAATAGTGTTAGCAATGACCAGTCATTTCCTTCCCCAAAACAACTCTGCTTCATTCAATTTTCTTTTTCAACCATTAGCAAAATAGAGGCATTAACGTAGATTTGATTGTTGCAAAATCAAAATTGGAAAGCATAAATTAGGCGAATCATAAGATTTAATTATTTTTTACAAGAGTTAAGAAAGCCCAGCGATTAGACTTAAGATCACTCATTCTCATTCTCAGGAATACCAGCTAGCATTGGCCGCCAAGCTCTCCTCAAAATAGACCGGTGTCTAAAACCAATCCAGCCCGGTCTAGGCGAACCAGGTTCACCTAGCAAACCGTTAACCTTCATCTTAAACACGTCACACTTACCTTCTCCCATCACCTCTCTAGCCTTGCGGTCATCCTTTTCTTCTTCTCCTTCGAACGCCGGCGAAGACACGAACAGGTCCTTCAACGTGTCTCTCTTTTTCTCGGGCGGCGGACCGGGGACCTTGGGCAATGGCGGAGGGTAGAACTGGCGTGGGGGGGACCGGCGGGAGGAGCTCCGGCTGAGAAGCATCCGGAGGGTGGTTTTCCGGCGACGGAGGTGGACGACGGGGCTCGTTCTAGGGCTTCGTGTGGGGCTCTGCGCAACGCCGCATTGTGTAGCGAGAAGCTTAAATTTTTGCAGCGTTGCCATTTTGTGAGAGAGCACAGAGTGAGGTTTGTTTGTTTTGATCTCTCTCTCTCTCAGTATTTAAAGCAAGTTTGTTTCTTTCTTTCTTGGGTTGGGTTTGCTTGAAACAGAGAGGAAAGGATCTGTTTTGGTGTAGAATTGTCTCTCTTAGTGATTCTTTTTAGGAAATCATTAGCTTTAAAGTTTAAAGTTGGTGCTTACTTTGAATGGAATTTGTGAAAGAGAAATGGGGGGTTCAGTTTCCAAAGTAAATTCTAAATCCTTGAGCTGTTGCTTTAGGAACTCACTCTCTCTCTCTCCGTATAGTTATTGATAGTGAAGAGGATCGAAAAGTCATTATCAGAGGTCTTTTGATTCTACAGATTGGTCGGAAGAATCCATTCAAGGGCAGGGGTTAAAGACTTCATTTAAAAGTTATCCTGCATCGGAACCAAAAAAAGTATGTAAACAGTAATATCATTGTTGTTGAAGCAAATTTACAAAGGAACAGGGATATACTTCTCTCGCGGCCTCCTTCCAAACTAGTTGCTTCGTCCATTATGAACACGAGCTGTGCTGCGATTTCTTGAACTAAACCAAAATGTTTTTCCACTTTGGTTTTTCAGGACTACAGGAACTTTGGTTTTTCTTTCACCTTTTGACTGGCATTGCATTGCATTACCCTACCCACCTAATCTTGCTTTAACTTAAAATAAAGCTTTTCTCTTGGACCAAAATTTTTTGAAAATTTTTGAGCACGACGACAGTCGTGGCATGTATTGTTCTTCTTTTCTCTGTTGTAGGACCGATGGAACTACTGTAGAATATTATTTGTACAGTTTAATGTTTTGCTCCGTACATTACATGGTCATAGATGCCTCACTTCTTTTTATTTAGACAAATAAAGGAAGACAAAATACAAGAACATCATCTCCGACCGCGGTAAATTGAGGCCACGTCGGACAAGATCACTTCAATTCATTTTAGTTCCTTCGGCACCTCATTCATGCCATTGCCAGGTCTTAGTCGACAACGAAACGCCAACTCTGCAACCAAAGCTATCATTCTGTCTTCATTTTTGTCTGCCCTATGCCCCATGCTCCTTGAGGACCAGTTGAGATATGAGGCGCATCATTTGGGGAAAAAACTCGGTATTCCAAAATCTGCAACTTTAACGAAGAAATCGTTGTCAAGTAGAATGTTGATGGTTTTAAAATGACGTCAGAAGCATGAAGGTAAGCCAGTGAATTGCCTGTTTCAGTGGCAATCCTCGTCCGGATCGACCAAGTTAACAAAGTAGAATTGGCTTGATCCCCCCGGAGGTGATCGGGTTGAAGAGCGGCCATGAAGACCTACCGGATTGTTGTGGCGCAGTCGTGTGAGGATCTCAATTTCCTTCACGATCTGTTCCAACCTCTTATAGTTGTGCTCATAAAGGTGCCTGACTGCAATTTCTCGCCCATCTCGGAGTTTCCCTATTGGGGAATGACCGAAGAATAATCACTAAAATTAAATCAGGTTCCTAGAGTTTTGATAATCCCATTTGTTGCTGTTAACCATACAACTTCTTGTTCATACGGTAATGGACAGTTCCAAAACCTCCATGTCCAAGTGTCTTTCCAGAATCAAAGTTATCAGCAGCCTCTTCAAGTTCACTGTAGGAGAAGATGGGCACCCTACAGCATATAATGTTTAATTGAAGGTTTGACTTTGAGGAGGGGTCTAAAGAAGTCATTGCTGAGACAGAATTTCTCCTCTGTTGATTCCAGATTAAAATTACGGAGAGTAAGAATATTATTATGGCGGCAAGGACCCCTATGACTAAAGCAGGAACGAAGTTAGAGAAGGCCTAAAAATTTATGCTGGGTTTTTCAAGAGAAACATAACAAGTGAAAAATTGAGATGATCGGGAATTTACATCGAGGAGAACGAACAAGATTATTGTTACGGTTTCTAAATATTATAGCTTTGGAATGATACAATTATGGTAGTTTGCTATGACAAGTTCTAAACAAAAATTGCCCAATTTCTTAAACTGCAAGGATCCTACACTTACCCTTGAGGGAATAATTGGCTCACGATTTGGACCTCAAGTAAATATTTGGATCAGTTCAAGAATGCACATAAACATAGAGGGAGCTATTGCTTTATTCATATGTCTTGGGTAGATGAAGGACGAGGAAATTACTGCAGTCGGCATCAAATCAATAACGTAAAAGACAGAAGCGTCACATTGTTGGAATTTCATGATCAAAAAAGAGGGAGGAAGTATGCTTTACATACATTTAATCTTGTGGATTTCCCTCTGATAAGATAAAGCAGCTGTAAGCACTCCAAATAATGTGTCATCGCATTCATCACTAATGTTGTATCCTTGGCGTTTAAGAGCTCTGCAGTAAGGTGAATGAACAGAAAGACAAGATCATGTTCTTACGCCCCCTCTTTTTTTTTAATAGGATATATGGGGATTTCCTCAGCAATATTCATTTTTTTTAAAACTTTGTAAGATGGGGCTCAAAATTGTTGACTTTTTTTAAGATCCCCCTCGTTCTTGTAAATATGGTAGATGGTACGGTTCTTGCAGTCTTCTGGTTCAAATTCTGAACCATGGTCTGACACAGTGAAGCATTTGATCTGGATATGAGAAGAGGTGTAAGTAAGACTGAGAGAACTGATGGACCGAGTCTTGCAGAGGCTGGACTTCCGTTCTCTCTGGAGTGTCTCAAGGTTGGCGATGTTCTGGACGTTGTATAATCCTCCCATTCCTGGGATACAATAGATTTTCTCATGCTGTTTTGTATTCGGGGTTTAATGCATCGAGGGCCTTTGGAGTTGGTGATGGAGGTCTGATTTATGCAAGTGTTTGCACATATACATTCTTTGAATAATCTACTTGTGTACTCCTCTGGCTTGGATGGAGATCGAGGTTGGAAGAGAACAAAGGAAACTAAGAGGAAGAGAACAACCATCCCAGAAGTTTCCAATTCAATGAACCAGTAAAGAGGTTCCAAGAATACCAGCAAGAGCTGCACGCCTGCAACTGGCATAGTTTCAAGTTCTCGGAGCTTTAATTTCATTTTAGTCTACCCAAGTGCAGCTCCAAGATTTTACCTGACTCGCGTTTCTCTTAAAAAACGCCAAGTTGGCAAGGAAATTGGCACAGAGGACTTGTGAAATGGAGTGAAAGAGAGGGAAGAAACGTATGGAATTTCCAGGAGCTGTATATTTCTCAATGTTAACCAGCGAGAAACACCGACTTTATGACTCTCCATTGATCAAAATTCGCTTCAACAAACCACTTTATGATCACCAATTTTATTAGCAGGATTTTGCTATGAATGTCCAGCCAATGCATATCCGTCAACTAACCGATCTGTTTTTTGCATTAAAAAAAAAGAAAAAAAAAAGTGAGTGTTGAGCATTCTTTAGAAAAGTTTGAAACTTTAGTTTCTGGTCCACGCGCGTGAAAAAGTGAACATATGTGTGGGGAAAGTATAAAAATTTGTTGCCAAGAGAGAAAGCAACAGGATTCGAAACAAATGAGGAAATTTCTTATAGTCTTAATCAAGGTGGTGAATACTTATAACTTGTCATAATAGATTAGAACATGATAAGATTATCTCACAAAGGACTTCACCTCTGTAATACAATAGAGTATTTGAGAAGAGAAATCAAACTCTATTTAATATGATTTGTTTCATTACGAGTCATTCAATTATTCCTACTCTTTTTAGATTATGCCTTTGAAACTACTGCATATCTTCTTAACATAATAGCATCCAAGTCAGTTGACAAATTTTCATATCAGATATGGATTGATAATATACTAAAGTTTTTATACCTAAAGACTTAGAGATGTGAAGCGCACAATGTTTGACAAGTTTCAATGTCAAAAAAATGGATAAATATAACAATTTGTGGGATATCAAATTAAATTATATTGGGTATTAATTTTACAATCATCTTAAGAAAGAAATATTTATCTCAAAACATGCTACACTCTTCAAAAACAGAATTCATTCTTAAAGAAAGTAATTAGGGTTGAGTAGGACTTATAAAAGCTTAAGACTACAAATTCACTCATAGATGGAACAAAAGCTTCAAGTTGATATATATTATATACAACAAAAGTTCAAGCGACATATAATCCACGATTTACTCGTAAATCTACTTATAAAAAAAGAGAGACGATGTATTACTCATAAATAATGAGCCAACTACTTTTAAGGACGAAATGTCTAACATTTATTCTTTAAAATTTACAAGAATCTATGAGATCTAAAATAGAACCTATGTAAATTAATTAAGTATATACTTTGTTGTATATTTGTAATAGGAATAAGCCTAAAAGATGAAAAATGGGTTTTAAAGAAACAAATTGACATGGATGATTGTATATACAATTATTGGTTTTATAAGTATATTTAAGTGTTTGAAACAATAAAGGATGTTGTTTGGATTAAGAAATCCATCACCAAACTTGGTTCTATTTCTAGCGTTGTTGAGCTAATAGTATTATACTGTGACAATACTGATACTATTTTACAGGCAAAGAAACTAATTAGGATTGACAACAAATTGAGTAAAGCTTGGGCCATATTATTGGCTCAATTTTGACCTAAGATTCGATTAGGTCTAAAACTTAGGGTTGAAGCTTGATTGAGTTTTGAGTGATTTAAAGCTCAATCATTTTTAAAGCTTGGGGTTTGAGCTTGTTCGAGTTTAGGTAAAATTAATCAAGCCAAGCTAAACTAAAATAAAAATTTTAAAAAATTAAAATTTAAAAAATAAAATTCATTAAATTTTTTTGTAATTAAGAAGTTAATAAAATTTCATTGCAATTCAAATTCAAAAGCAACCATATTGAACTCTACAAAATTTCCTACTTCATCCTCCTATGCCAATCCTAAGTATCTTTTCTTTTGTCTTTAGAACTCATCTTCGAGAGTCCCAACATCAATAACTACCTATGAAGTTCATTTATAAAAAACCAAATCAGTTACATAAAAAAGTACATAAAAAGACAACAACCTAGCAAGAGAAGAAAATGGGTTAGCTAATTATTATTATCAAGATTGCCAATAGTCCGCACCACGTCATCCACATATTAAAAAATTATGTAAATCATACCTAATTACGTAACAAATTTATTATTTTGATTGAATGATAATTAAAAAATAAATATATCTTCATTATAGGATATTTGTTAAAAAAACTTTTAGTTAGATGAATGGTCTTCGCACTTATCACTATACAAAAATAAGATAATATGATAAATGATTACTAAAATTATAAAAGTAAAAAAAAGTTATCATAAAGTATATAATTTAACTTCTATATTTTTAACACCTAACTAATTTTAAAACACATTAGGGATTTTATAGTTTTATAATGAAGTCAACTATGATGACGACTTAGTATCTGACACCAATACTAAAAACAAACTCAAAAAGCAACTATAAATGCTAGAATTGTTAACAAAGTTTGTGCAATTACTTGTATAATTACATATTTAGATCCATTTGATTTCCTTTATAATAATATGTTAAAATGCTCATTATCTTTTATGATCACAATGTTTCTTCAAGTATTTATCGAACTCCATCCTATTGTAAGAAGTCTTACTTCTTTTTTCCTTGATGAATTCCTAAAAATAAAAACTTAAACTTCTAACTGCGTTTGATGATGATGTATCAACAACAGATGAAAATAATACTAAACTACTGCAATCTAACTCTTTTTTGTTTAGGAATAAAAGAAATGCATTAAGACAATTCCTTAAAGAATGCAAGGGAATGAGTTCATGGTATAGACATAAATAATCAGTTCAACATCCTACAAAATAAGAACACAAATGTAACTTAGGGGTCCCTAATAGTGTCAAAATAACTTGTTATAGGGATATATAACCAACCAACAACATTAGCCAATGGTATTTTGATTATCCTTGCTCAGGTATAGAGAGTTCAGGCTAGACCTTTAAGGAGTTAATTTTCACCCATAACAATTCCTCTATCTAGTTTTTTAGCTCGTTTAACATTATATCAATCTCTTGTGAGGATTGTTGAAACATTCTCATATTCTTTTCTCTTTAAATCCAGGAAAGATAGCAACTAAGAGTCATGCCAATGAGGTATTTGTGTGATTTTGGTAGGAAATTATAAGAGCACATATAGGTAAAGATGTTGTCAAGGTTGATTCTAGCGTAGCTAAAATTACTTTATCCTAAATCTTATTTACAAATAATTTTAGAAGTTTCAAACTTGAAAAAAAGATGGTTTTGGGATTCTTACTCTGGGTTACACAAGTAGTAAATGTTGTTAATCTCAATCCTTTTCATCCTATCCTTTATAGGTAGTTTTCCTTTAATTGCCATCCATAAGATGAAATTGGCCTTGGGATTACAATATTGACTTCGTACCAACTTGGACTAATTGACTTTAGTAGACGGGGTTTTAAACAATGATAGGCATGATTTGTTTGTGAATTTTCCCAAAGCATTTGCTTATGAGAAGATTGTATCTTGTTTGGTTAGCTTGTGATTATAATTAGCCAAATTAGCAATAATCTCACTAAAATGTTTTAGTTGATAGGTCCATTCTCTTTCATTCACCAGCTCTTTCACTTGAACTTGAGCAGGCAGGATATACCTGAGGGGTTGGAAGTGTGGTAGCTTGAGTAATGGTCTTAACTTATGCTAAATTTCATACCAAAAGTATGTGTCATTTCCATTACCAACAAGCCTCACAATGTTCTGAGGCATTTTGTTCGTTATCTTCAGCATTTGTTACAGTGTCCAACAGGAATTAATTAGTGGTTTAAAACTCCAAATGTTGCTTCCTTGTAGGTATTGGGTGTGAACCCATTTAACCTTTAAGGATTCTCTATCCACTGGCAATTTCCAAATCCTCTTTGCATGCAATATGTTATTGATAGCTTTTATGGAATAGATTCCCAATCCTCTTTCCTATTTGGGGGTCCAAACCTCATTCCACTTTATCGTAGCATATAAGTGATTTCTAGGATCACCAGTCTACAAGAAATTCTTTATAGATTTCTTTATGTTCTTAATTAAGCTCTAGAGTAAAAATATATAGGAACTCTAGTGCACACGTATACTATTAAGGATGGCTATGACAAGTTGGAGTCTTCTCATATAAGTTAATTTTTTTTAATTACTATAGCCTAATCTATTTTTGGTCACATCAAAGAGACACAAACAGTCTAATGGTAAGCCTAGTGGTTGTTATTTGCACTCCAAGATACCTAAAAAGGGGTGCATCATAAAAAGCAAGATCTTTAAATTGTTATTGATTAGTCCCTGAATAAGATGAACTTTTTTGGAAATTGATTTTTAACCTTAATATATCACTAAATTGAATCATAGCTTCCATTATCACTTTGATTAATTCTTTTTTTTTTCTACATATAAGAGCGTAAGTTCATTTGCAATACCTAAGGGAGAGATCCTATTTTTCTTACATTTATAGTGGAATTTGAAGATGCTACTCTCATTTATGTTTTTATCAATCAGTCTGGAAAGTACTTGTACACAAATGGTGAAAAGGTATGGTGATAATGGGACCCCTTGCGTTAATACATGTCCCCTTTTGAAGAGAATAGTGGTCTCCCTATTTATAGAGACAATAAGGGTAGTATTTATGATGCACATCTCAATCCATTTAATGAACTTGAGTTAGAAAACCTATAATCTCCATAGTCTCTAGGATAAAGGAACAGGCAACAAAGTCAAAGCCCTTGTATATATCTATTTTGATAGGTAACTCCTAATTATGTTGCTTCTATGGTAATCTGTGAGTAGTTCTAAAATTAAGAGGATATTATCCCTATTGTTCTTGCCTTATAAAAAGCCACCTTAGCTTGAATTAATAATGTTATTGAGTGAGTTTTTAAGCCTAGTAGCAAGCATCTTAGCTAAGATCTTGTACATAACATTACAACAAGAGATTGGCCTAAAACTATGCAAGGTAAGTGGTTTAATAATCTTTGGAATCAATCATATATGAGTGTTGTTAATCTCTCAACATGCTATAATTTAAGAGGAGTTCAACAATAACATTAGTTACCTAGTTTCCCACCAAACGCTAAGATTTTTTAAAGAAATTTTCTTTCAATCCATCAAGTTCAAGTGCTTTCTCAAGGTTAAGGCTTCATAGTCTAACATCCTCAGTAGTGAATTGAGTTGTTAGAATTTTTTCCTTATTTTTCATATATTAGAGGAGGTATAATGTTCCTAATCATATGCAAGGAATATTTAATTTTAGAAGTTGTGTAAACGTTACTTTTGAAGTAAGTGAAGACTATTTCCTTGAGTCCACATTAAGAGGTGATTAAATTTCCATTAGATCTTTGCAAGCATTCTAGCTCTTTATTTCATGTAAGAGTAATGGTATTATAATGCTTGGGTGTTTTCAAGTGCATCCCTTTCTGCTTGTAAGAGTAAGGAGTCATTTGGATTAGAATAGGTTCTAGCTTACACCAATCTAGCTTTTGCTTTTTACAAGCTAAGTTTTTATAGTACTATTAATCTTACTTTTTTTTAATACTTTAGCTTCCTTTTTTACAATTTTAAGTTTCATAATGCATCTGAATGCTGTAAATCCATTAATTTTTACACTCATCCCCTTAAAGATTGCTACTTCAAAACCATCTACCTCAATTAGGTAATTATCAAATCAGAATGGATAGTACTTGGGGCAAGAAGGCTTTTTTGTAAGGATTTCAATGGGTGAGTATTTAGATGATATAGGGCATCCAAAATGAGATTTACTTTCTACAAAGAGGTTTAACAAGTGGAGTTTACCATTGCCCTATCTAGTTTTTTTCTAAGTAATTAAGGCTCTTATTGTATATTACTCAAAGTCAAGAAGTTTCCATTATATTTAAGGTTTGAGAATTCCACTTTATTTATGCATTCTCTAAAACCATCAGTGAATAAGTTGAATAACATATTATCCCCTTAGCCTCAATGAAGTATATGATACTATTAAAGTGTAGCGCCCCCTCACCGTAGGGTACACATCGGGATGCCCGACGCGTATCCCACGATAACGGTGCACTACCAGAACAGTTCTACTAATATCCACATGGCATCGCAGTAGATAAATCACAATATAACAGAAATCAGTAAATAAAAATCCAAAATGATAATCATTTTATACAGTCATCCAATGATAGAATAGACCAGTCTATCAGTCTCCTAACAAAACC
>JANTNU010000233.1:11145033-11155726 GCA_024752395.1 Erythroxylum havanense | reverse complement strand
AATTACCAGTCGCTCTTAACCAATATTAAATCAGTCAATTGAACCCAATTACTCTAATTTCTCAATCAGTCCCCCACAATCCAGGCAGTTCAGTCAGTATTCGATTCGCAACCCATTCAATTTCCAGTCAATTCTAATTTACAATTAAATACCGAAAAATCATAAATGCATGTACCTATGAATATATGTATATGCGGTAGACCAGTTCCTCTATGATTAGAGGCCAGAAGCGTGCTCAGTCAGTGTATACAGTGAAATCCTATCAGTCTGTCCCAAAATTACCATTATACCCTTAATAACAGTAACGGGATGTTACATAAAGTCTCCCATTAACATCCATGGATGATTTGTACTAGAATGTATGTTGTATAACTCTCTCAATAAATCAACCAATTGAAATGCGAATTTGGATACATAGGTAATCAATTCAGGCCATAGTAAGTTTCCTATCTAAGTGGAAAAGGTGCAAAAAAATACATAGAAAACCAAAACATAGATCTAGATGCTCCCAAGGCTATCACTCCTCTGGAAAATATCAAAAAGGAATCTTTAGATGTAACAACTCAACAAAAACAACAAGCCAAAGACATTATGCTTCTTCTTGAACATAACTTAAACTTGGAAGGAATTGAAATTCCTAAATCTAGCTTGTCTACTACCAAAAAGACCTGGTAGGAAAACAAAGAAGAAGAATCTTAGAGGTTCAATTTCACTCTCCACAAATGTCTTTCTTAATGTAGAATGTTAAGGGGCTTAATAAACCTAATAAAGAACTAATAGTAAGGGATATTTTGGTAGAGAAAAAAGCTTGCCTTGTATGCATTTTGAAAACTAGAATTAAATCAAATGGCAATAAGGATAATTGGAGGTTTTTATATATAAATTGGGGACCAATCACCAACCATCAACATCGCTATAATGCTAGAATTTTAGTTGATTTCTATAAGAATAAATTTTATGTTTTACATTACCACTCCACTGATCAACTTACAGTAGCCTTGGCTAACATCTTTATCCAAATTAATGTTTCGTTAGTTATGTAGCCAATTTAGCTTTCTCAAGGATCTCCTTAGGGAGTGAACTATAAAAATTTAGTTGATAACCCAACGCTCTTAGATTATTTTTGGCGACTTTAATAGTATAATGTATTGTTATGAAGTAGAGAGCTCAAGAAGGAATCATAGTCACTTAAAGGTGGAACTTAGAGTCTGTATAGAAGAAATCGGGTCATCAAATCTAAGATTTAGAGGAAAATTCTTCAAATTGGATAAGAGATGATATGGTGAATGGAAAATAAGGAAAAAGATGGATTTATCCATGGTTAATATGGATTGGAGATAATATATCCTTCTAGGTCAACCTATTTCGCAAATTCTATCTAATTAGATAATTCTCATATAAAAGTGTTTAGTACTTTTCAAGGCAAGCGTATAAAAGCCCCTTTTAGATTAAAAAAATACTTCTCAATACTCCAGGTTTTGTTAAAGTAGGTACTTAAGTAATCCAAAGAAATTATAAGGTTAAAGGGCATCAAAGAAGAACTTAAACTCATCAATAATTCCTTATTCCTTAATGTAAAATTAGTTATTAAAGAGGTAAGAGAGGCTCTCTATAAAGTGCATATATAACTATACAATTTACCTAAAACTGAAGGGCTAAAATTGGCATAAAAGCAACACTTAGACAAGCTACATTGAAGTTCTTCAAGAAATAGTCTCTTGTCATAAAATTAAGGATCCATTAGCTCAATAAGGGAGATAGAAACACTAAGTTTTTTTTTCACAATTCCATTCTTTTCCTATTAACTTAGTGTTGAAACTTAACAAGATACATGAATATTAGCACTAGTTAAAGCTTTGTTCTTATAAACATAACATATGTAGTAGCTCAAGCATAGTCACAATCTCATCATTTAGCTATCTAGGTTCTCTTCCATTAAGTTTTATATTTGTCCATTATTTTTCTTTCATTTTTCTTATATTCTCTTATTTTATGTTTGTTTACCTCTTGCTTTCAAGTAAATGATGATCAAGATTATTTTTAACTTTGGTTTTAGTT
This sequence comes from Erythroxylum havanense, assembly GCA_024752395.1. Lineage (NCBI taxonomy): Eukaryota > Viridiplantae > Streptophyta > Magnoliopsida > Malpighiales > Erythroxylaceae > Erythroxylum > Erythroxylum havanense. The sequence continues at coordinate 11,153,668 of JANTNU010000233.1, read as the reverse complement.
TGAAGTTGCAACCTTTATCTTTTTTTTACATTAAATGTGATAAATTATTTACAAAAAACTTGTAAAGTTTTCATTTTTTTTCTTTTCCTTCTTCATGGTACAACTTGAATACAATTACATAGTATATATATAGCGGGTTGAAGAAAAAGATTAGTATTTTGAAGTTGAGAACTATTATAAATTCCTATAGTGCCTTGAATAGCTTATAGGGCATATGATTGAGGCTTAAGTTAAATCTACATGTATGGAGAAGTATTTCATACGATGAAAGATAAGATTCTCCACTATTTTGAATCAATTTAAACAAAGTTATAAGGAAAATATCAATTAAATTGAGGTTTAGTTTGATATTAAGTTAATAAAATTTATATACGAGTATGTATTCCTATATTGATTTTAAACAATTTTTTTATAAAAAATTGTAATAAAAAATATATGGAAAGAGACCAAAAATATATATTTGAACAATATAACTAAATCATGTTTTTAAGTAGAATTGAACATTTTTTAAAATAAAACCTCATAATTTTGTAAAAATCATTTCATTAAGTTGTTAAAGAAGTATTTTCAAATTTATGATATAGTAAACAAATAAATTGATTAATAGGAAATACTTAGCATGAAGAAATTCTCTTTTACTTTTTTTAAGTCCACATGATTCCATAAAACTCTAGGGTTAAAAGTAACTTTATCCCAATATCAGTTTCATTACCTAAACTTTAAAAATTGCTAGTTAGGTTCTCAAATAATTAGAAAATAAAAAATTTCCTCGTTCATTCATTTTTTTATGAGTGTTGAATTAGTGATAACTTTTTGTTATCATAAATGAGGTAGTTGTTCAGAACAGAAAAGTTTGGCGGGATCGGATAAGGGTAAAGGATTAACTGTTCCAGTTACCCAATCCCCTTACTTGGTGAGTGACAAAAAGGGATAGACTTTATATAATACTAGGTTCTTGCAGATATATCCTCCTTCAGGTATTCCCTCTCTTTTTTCTTTTTATTGTTTCTGTATACCACATCATTCCTATGTTGTCCTATTTGCATGCAGGTCCATCGGAAACATTCTCTCTACTATATAGGGGTAAGGCTGCGTATTATCGGACCTCTCCAGATTCTGCTTTATTGCGGAATTTCAGACTAGGTGATGATGATGATGATGAAATGTCGCACTTAATGTGAAATATAACATGGATTATAATATTGTTTAAAGATCAAATCAGCCCTCTTAATAAGTTAAACACTAGGTGAAGCTCTAAATGAAACCATTTTTTTCTAACTTAAACCTCAAACACTAAATATGTCTAATCCCTATATTTTGTAAACCCAATTTAATTACCTATAAATCCAATACACTAAATTGGATGTCCACACATTTTCATAAAAATCCTTATTTGTTAAAGCTAAACATTCCACTATGTCCCTTTAAGATACAAAAATTAATCATAAACACAATAACATATAATTGAAGGATGGATGTTCATTTTATATGTATTATACATGTAAAAAAGAGGGCTTTAAAGACTTATTTGAATCTAGGACGGAAATTTATTAAATGCGAGAATTAATGCTTATCGTTTTTTAAAGTGGGTTGATCCTCTTATTTTTGAGAGAAATAAATAAATTACTTTTGTTGAGGAACCTAAAAGCTATGGAATCTAAAATTGACAAATCGAAGAGGGCATATACATTGGAACTTGAAGAACAGGGAGAACTACATGCATTATAACTTAAAGAACATAAACATACTTTTGAAAGGGATCTAAAGACATTAAGAAACTATAAAATATAAGAGAGATAGAACAAATATTAAAGAGAAAATAGCTATAAGATATGGGCACTATTGTCTTGTTCTTCTCATGTTTTAAATTAGATGTTTATTAGTGGTTGCAAATATTAGGATTATGTCATGATAAAAACACTCTGCAAAATTGATGTACTTATGTAAATTAATAACAGAAAGATGCTTTGGATTAATTCATAATTTTTATACTTTTTGTGAAGGAATTTAAATATATATGTTGTTTTTGTTAGTTTGGAGATTTCTACTGGTACTTCTATCCACAAGTAATGCAATTCTCATAACTAATCATTATTTGAATTTCTAGTTTATGTCATACCAATTCCATTTTATACAAGATTTAAAAGATGGCAATGGTAATTATGTCATACTAATACCCACTGGCATAAAAGATTGATTATTCAAAAGTCAAATACTAATTCTCATATCCTAATAATAACATCTTTAACAAAAACCAAAGTAGATGTAACCTTTCTAAATTCATATTAAGGTCCAAAATAAACAAAGATTTTGAATTGTCATACATGTTTAACCATCTTCAATTGTTATTATGTTTTTACATGCTTGATTGATGTAACTCCTTTAACTTGTTAGATGTTTCAATCATTCCACAAATTAATGAATCTTTATATATAATACTCATTGTTGATATTTTAACAATCTCATTATTTCCAACTATTATATTTCTTGAAATTATTTCAATATATACTTTAACCCTTTTATTACTAATAATTACAAAACCATCATTATCTTGTTTCCTTTTCTATTTTGAGTTAATCTATTATGACTTTTCACCAAATACCTTACATTATCACATTTTACTTAAAAAATAATGTTAGTTAATTATCACACATTAAAATTTATCCGTTGGTTATGTAAAAATATCATATGTTAATATATGTTGTTGTCTTTTTTTCCATATTGGTGCTATAACCAATAGTTCTTGTCTTCCTTCTACAATTTTCTTTAACTATGATAGTGATATTACTTATAGATTATGTTATTCTTAATCATCATATGCTTGCTACTTTAACTCCTTTAGAATTTGGGTATACTTTTTATAATGACTTGTTTGTTTTTTCAACATATGCCTAAAATTGTTTTTGAAGCTCTGCACCTCTATGACTTATTTTTTAATTAGAAAATAAATGCCAAACATAAAACATGTATTATACTTTAGAAAGTATTTATTTGACAACATAAATTAATCCCTAAAAAATAATACATATTGATTATCATAATTAAATAACTAGAAATAATTAACTGAATTCATAATATGCCATACAAAATATTATAACCTTTTATTGATCTCTGATGATTATATGACCACAATTATTTAGCATTTATAAATTATCACTTAATAATTTAAGAAGCCATCTCCATGTTTTCGTTCATTCTGACCTCATTAAGCCTATATTATCAGGAACATTAGATTGTGTCCATTGCTATCAATTGTTACTAATAATATCCCTTTACATAGACCATTTAGAAAACAACCTTATAATCTATTTACTCTTCTACATCCAACCCAATTTTTTTTTTTGATAATATGGAGTCATATATAGTCCAATCCTAGAAATAAACATCGTCATTGTAGACTCTAGGTTAGATGTCAAAATCTTAACACCATAATCCCTTTAGTCTGGTATATTATTTATCACTAAGTTTTTAGTTTGTTGACACATGGTTAATAAAAAATCCAAACTTAATTAATTCTTTATATTTTATTAGACATCAACAATCTTCTTATACTCAATCTATTTCATTTTTAACAAATATTTGAAGGCTAAATTACTTGATGGTCAGGTTCTTTATGTTAAAGTTACTAGAACAATTATATTTGTTATAAAATATTTTTGTAATAAAATCACCGCAAGTCCTTTTTGTGGAAGCATAAACCAACCATAAATAACTGTGTTTAGCACCAGTAACCCTGACTTTCTCTCTATTCTCAGGAACTTAATACTTTTCCTCTTAGCTATTCAGTACCTAGTGATAATTTCTTTGAACTCCCTTACATAAGCAAAGTGCATGATAAGACTAAATCCAAGCTTCTATATACCTCAATCATATCTATATTTAGAACTTCTTGCCTTTAAATTGTTATCCTCTTCCACTTTACTTGTGTTTCCCTAACTTCCTATACAACTAACATTATTATCACTTCCTATACAACTAATATTATCATCAGTATCAACTAAATTTATCTATTTGCCCTCTTTCCCACCTCTGACATTGTTTTCTTCTTTTGTATAGATGGTTTCTTCCTTTCCCTCACTAACATCTACACCTATAGGATCAAATAGAGGATGAATCTAGTCATTTCTTCTATTAAAGAGCTCTTCATCATCATTACCTAAACTAAGGAGCTCAGGTTGAAAGCTCTAAAGGTGAAAAGCTATATGTGAAGAAAAATTATGATCATGAAAGAAAGCACATTAAACATTACTTATCTAAAATGAGTTTTAGGATAAAATCCAAGAGTAAAAAGGCATTTTCGTGTTACAAGCACTAGAAAATTGGTAATATTAAAAGAGATTATCCAAACAAGAAGTTGAATGCTAAAAGAAAATTGATGATTTGTTAAGGTTTGCTAATATAAAGAAAGTGGGGACTCAAATTGCAACAATAAAGACTTGCTTTATGTTTTAACTAGTGAACCACATAATTCGTGAATTTTGGATAGACGATGCTTACATCACCTGATGCTAAGTAAGAATTGGTTTATGTCATTTACGTCAGCCAACTTTGACATATCCATTCAAGAGATAATAAAGTTTGTAAAATTATTATGTCATGAAAATTTAGGATAAAAAAATTTGTTAGCATTGTTAAGACTATGTAATTTTCAACATGTGCTAAATTTATGGAAGAACTTGGTCTCTTTCGGAACCTTACATGCAAACCATTTTAGCTATGAAATTGATGGAAACAACTTTAAGGCGGATAAAGGTGCATTGACTTCGATGAAAGAGTCAAGACTAGTAAGAAACATATATACTAATATGAATCACATTTATATATGGAGTTGTCATAATATGATTGGTGGAAGACAATATTGGATTATGGCACATATCACTAGGTCATCTTGGTGAGTGAGGGATGAAAGGACTTTATATGATGAGATTATAGAAGGGCTTTAAACATTGCAAGTTAGACTTCTGTAAGTTTTATGTGCTTGGTAAAAAATATAAGATGACTTTCAAGGCGGGAAGTATAAAACTAAGGGAATTTTATACTATGTTCATACTAAGGTATAAGGTCTTATTAGAGACTTGTTGTTAATGGATCTCAAGATTTTCTTATCTTGGTTGATGATTTCTTAAGGAAAACCTTTATAAAGTAAAAATTTGAGATCATTGCAAAGTTCAAGGAATGGAGGGCTAATGTGAAGAACTTGATGGAAGAAAAGTCAAGTAACCGAGATCAAAAAATGGTACCAAGTATATGGACTCATATTTCCCAAAACATTTATAAAGAGCATGACATTTAATGGTATTACATAATAGATATGTAACTAAAAATGTTAGGTGTTGAGGTTGAATAAAAGGCTCTTTAAAATTTTCTAAATTAAATCAATGAGCATGACACGTTACCTTGTCAGTTGATCACCACAAACCTTACTAGATAAGAGAGTGGTAAAGGAAGTGTGGAAAGGAAATAAGGTAGATTTTTTGGATTTGAAGATTTTTGGCTTACCTTTATATTTACTTATTTTTAGTGATGAGAGATCGAAACCAAATCCAAAGTTGAAAAAGTATGTCTTCATTAGCTATCTAAAAGATGTAAAAGGCTATAAATTTTAGTTTAAGAGGTAGAAGAACAATGACAAGAGAAGCGCATCATCACAATATAGTTTTGGATAGAACGAGGCATACCATTTGGTTACCAAGTAAATATAACTATCTCTCATGCACATACCATTGGTGCTAAGGATCCAACTATGTGTTTATGAAACTATGAATAGTCAAGATAAAGATAGATAGATGGGTATTATGCTAAAAGATGTGAGGTTTTGAAAGATTAAGTTGATAATTGCATCTAGTCAGATCTTGTTGGAAAAAGGTTGACAGTTTGAAAAATGCAATTGATATGTTATCAAAGTTAGTTATCGCAAAAAAAAAAAGTTTAAGAAATGAGTATACTTAATCAATGTCTCTAGATGTTAGGCTACAATTTGACCTACTTTGAATATACTAAAACAGACATAGATTTTTGTAAAAATTTGCTTCATTTTTAATTAGGTCAGCAACCCATACACATAGGTGTGTAATCTTTAAGTGTCTCTAGAAGAACATCAATATGTGTTAGGACGTGTTCTTTTTTAAAATACTGAGATAAAGCCACAAGTAAGAAAATAATTAGATTATGAGTGTGTTACAATGGTGGAAGAGTTTTTAAAGAAGTATACAACTTGAACTATGGGTCTATTTATATCTATGTTTCTCAATAAAAAGAGTTATAGAGAAGTAGTGAACTACACAACCTACAATATGGGTGTTTATGTGACTATATTCCATTTATAAAGAATATTGTAAAACATTGTTAGGATATGATCATGTTCAAGCCTGTGTTTAAATATAATAACTTAGATAAAAAAATGTTTTGAGTTGAAATTTAAGCTTTAAAAGAATTCTAGGTTTTATTGAAAACACGCTTTAAATCAATTAGGTTTAGTCATGGGTGATTTGTTTAAGATTGTACCAGTTAAAGTTTGGATGCAAATATACTTCTATATACCTAGTTTAATGTAATCATCATTATCATTATAGAATAGTGAAAAATAGTTACTTTTAGTCTCAAGGATTTAGGGATATAAAAATTGACTGAACCTCTTTAATTCTTCTTGTATTCTTGTATATTTGTTTTGTACTATTATATTCTTATTACATATCCTTTCTCACCAGACATGATATTCCATTGCACTAGTTGTTTTATTGTAGTGTACTTTATAATGTAAAGGCCTTGAAACCCTTTCTCTTCCTTTATCTCTTCCTCTTGTATTTATATTACCATTGACTTATTTTATCTAATTTGTGTTCGAATTTGGGTCCATTTGAGCATTGGTATTTGATATTTTGATTTTGCCTGTTGCTTTCTAGTGAGTTTTTTTGTCTTTACTTAAGTTTTCTCTATCAAAATATTTTATCATAACCTAAGAAAAGTGTATCTATCATTAGGTAGTAATATAATGGTGAATTAAATGTTAATCACATGAGCATATGGTAAATACTTAAAACAATATTCTACTATTACATAATTAAATAAATAAAATGATTGGTTTTTATGATAGAAAATTAAATCTAAAACTATACCTAAGCCTATTAGAGATAAACCAAAGCTTGAAATCAAGAAAATAATTCATATATAAATAAACATCTAGATAAGACTTCCCCTGTCATTATATTTGTATTCATGATTTAATTCATCAAGAAGGTTCTATAATATAGACTAGTGAAGTTTCTTAAATTGATGAATTGCTCTCGGTCAAATTAAAACCACACATTCCTAAGTTGAATAATCAATGTCCTACCCGAATTAAACTTTTAAAAACATATTAAGATTTTTGAAATTCCATGAAAATTTTGATCATAACACTAGAGGATTTATGTAATTCTAATAGCCCATGCAACTCCTAATATTTAAGCTATGGTCACTTATATGCAAGTTCTCTCGAATCGTCAATGTGAAAATTACAATATGATCTATCCGCTAACTTTAGTTAGATCAGCATTAAAAATAATTAAAGATATTTTTATATAAATAAAACATTACTTAATATATAAAATTGAATTATCTATAACAAAGACAATAACCAAGGTTCCCTTATTTATACATAAGAAAAGTTTAGCTAGTCATCATCTTTGCACCAATAAACATAATCAAAAGAATGAAAGAGATAGAATTTTGAATGTAATCTCAATATTCCAATTATCTTTGATTCATTAGGATGATTTTCAATATTCTTATTCCTTAAAAATGGTTGCCCGTCATCTCTCTAAGGTGTTTTATTCCATTGACATCTAACCATAATTATGAAACAAACAAGAATGCCAAAGTCTTCTCCCTTTAGGATCTTTTTGTGTATTTATAAGAAATTCTAACAACAGTAACATGTTAAGATACGATTGTGTTTTTCACTACTTCTCATTTGGGAATTACATAGGATAGGCATGCCCATATCTTTAGCCATATTTTACACTGCATTTGTTCTACCTATAGAAATGGGCACTGGCATGCCTGTGTCTTCAGTATTATTATACACTATTTCTAGACTTTGATTCTAGGAAAATATGTGGGCGCAAAGACATCCATATTCATAATTGTGTTTTTCTTTGTTTTGTTAGTTCCATATGACACAAATCCATCCACATATGTAAATTTCCTTGTTTTTAATATTAAGTTTTTTTATAAGAACACAAGTTGGCACTTATGAATACCGAATGTATGTACCGTACTAGACTAAAACTGGTATGGTATATTGATTTTTGATATCGGGTGTAAATACCAGTCAATACCGGCCTGTTTAATTGTACCAGTCGGTATTGGCAAATATCGACTGGTACTGAAAATTTTAAAAAATTGGGGGACTTTTTTGCAAAATTTTAAAAAATTGAGAAACTTTTTGCAAAATTTTCAACCCCCCTTTTCAAAGTTTTTAAAATAATAATAAATATTTTTATTACTAATAATAATTATAAATTAAATAGAACTTAAAAATAAATTACTTTTATTTAAATTTATTTTAATATTTTATATAATATTTATTAATAAAGCTTAATAAAAATATTTTATTGTTTAAAATATATAATTTAAAAATTATTATTTATAAACT
>JANTNU010000233.1:11133181-11144933 GCA_024752395.1 Erythroxylum havanense | reverse complement strand
TAAAAATATTTTATTGTTTAAAATATATAATTTAAAAATTATTATTTATAAACTAATATTTATTTTTATATATTTTTAATTATTAAATCAAATTTTATTTGAAATTTATATATTTTATAATTAAAATTGTGATTATGTCTAATTAAACGTAAAATGAAATGGAATGTGAAAAACAATAATTTTAAAAAAATAATTCAAAATTTTAATAAAATAGAAAATAATTAAAAATTCTCGCAGAATGAGGGATTAAGGGATTAATCGAGAAAGATTTCTTGTTCTTATTATAAGTTATAAGAAAGTTATAAGATCATGATTGGATCCACATATGTTTGGTAAAAAGAAGAATCTTTTCCTTTGAGAATGATCAAAAAAGAAAAGTATTAAATGGGAACATGAAAATGTGAATGAATTTGTCCTAGTTATTCTTTGGGACGAAGTGGAGGAAGGGAGGAGCTTCTCGACCGAGAAAAAGGATCCAATAACTTCGAAACAATTGAACGAGGAGCCGTATGGGGTGAAAATCTCATGTATGGTTCTGTAGAGTGGCAGTAAGAGTGACTTATCTGTCAACTTTTCTACTATAACCCCCAAAAAACCAAACTCTGCCTTACATAAAGTTGCCAGAGTATGATTAACCTCTGGATTTGAAATTATTGTAGACTCGAACCGCTGATATCCGCCATAAGGTAAACCACCACCTCTCAGCCCCCGACTGATTCTACCATAGAGGCCAACGATACACAATAACTCCCCCCTCCCCAAACACAGCTTACAACTTTTATTGTACTGTGTTCTCTAAAGAGCAACTCTTCTCAAAAGATGCTGAGTTGGAATCACATTCCAACTAAGGATTCCTATGGTTTCGGAGGATCCAGCTAAAGGAAAACTAGGAACAAAGAGCTTTTCCGCCCTTTCCGCCCCCCTCTTTCGTCTTATTATATAAAGAGTATATTAGAATTATATATATATATATATATAATTAAAATATAATAAAGATAAATATAAACTAAAATGGATAAGATATAAACAAAAAAACTAAATTAATTAAACTACAACTGTACAATATGACAATGGACTATTTTATAAATTTTAAAAAAATTCAGGGACTATTTTATAAATTTAAAAAATTACCCGGTATTAACCAGTATCAGTGTAGTACCGTATCAGAATTCAATTCTGTACTAAGTCTAATATGATATTCATAACATTAGTTTGCACTCGAGCATGCAAGGCCTTGAATTTTTCCAAAATTGAGATTTTTTTTTCTTGGTTTCCTTATAAAATTCCTTTAGATCTTAAATTTTACTAAAAATAATGTTTCTAGGTAAGACAATTTATCATAAACATGACATAAGACATGATTGAATCTAGTTTGTGTTTTAAACTATTTAGTTTTAGAATAGAACATAAACATAAACACACCTATGTTTTAGGCTTTGTAGTTCACCGCTTCTCTATAACTCTTTCTAGTGGCAAGAATGGACACAAACACATTTGTGATTTAGGTCATGTACTTATTTGGAAACTCCTACACCATTTTAAGATGCTCATATTGTAATTATATTTTTCCACGTCTTTACCTCAAGATTTTAGAGAAGATCATGCCCTGACATATCACCACCTGTTAGACTGTGTTCATCTAACATACTCCAATAAATGCTCATGTTCTTTTAGAGAAATTTCAAGATTGCACACCTGCATATATGAGTCATACAACAATCTTGTGTTAGCAAATATACTCCAAATAGTTTGGGTTATATTCATATATAACATCTTGAGACATTGATTAAATCCGAGCAAAGTTTAGAATTCTTTGTAGCAACTGGCTTTGCCAATATGTCCGTTGCATTTTCTAAATTGTGAACTTTTTCCAACAAGATTTGATCATATACAATTAACTCCTTGATCTTATAAAACCTTATATATTTCACTATATAACCTATTAATCTATCCTTATTTTGATTATCTATATTTTCTTGCAAGGTAATTGGATCACCATTATTAATAGTAAGTGTATAAAAGATTGATTCTTCCAATTATTTCTACTTGATGTCTAACAGTATGGCCCTATTTGGTAAACAGCGGATTACATTAGCTAATAGCTGATTCTATCAACGGTTAACTGATAGCTGATTCTATAAGCTGATTTGGCCAGCGAATAATATTAGCTGTTTATTAAAAATGTTTGGTAAAATTAACTGTTTAGTATTAGCTGTTGATGTGTAAAATGACTTATAAGGACATGACTTTCCAAAAAATTAGTATTTCGTTAAATATTTTAATAAGAATTTAGAATTTAGAATTTATATTTTTAATTTTACACAATTTAAGTTTATAATTTTGATAAAAAAACATAAAACTAAAATTATAAATAAATAAATAATTGAGATCAAAATTATACTTTTTAACTCCAAAGTGTAAGTTTTATTCTCTCCTTATTAATAAGTATGATCCATTTAAAAAGTTATGCCCTACCATTATCTTCTGTTGCCTAGCTACCCGATTCTTCTTCTCTGTGATGGCCAGAGAAGACTTGAGTGATTTTTGTTGTTAAAAACAACATCTTCTGGTCTTGTCCTCGCCTATGCATGAAGAGGCACACCATCGAGCTTGCTTGAGGAAGAGGATAGAAATCAGATATTCAACAAATTTGCAGAACCACGGTGGAGGCAATGGATGGAGGTATATAGAGCTTCTGTTTTGTTTAACATATATATACGGTTTTATATATATTGTTTTATGCATGTGTTTTATTGTTTTGTATGGAATTCATGCTGGAGTTATCACAAAGAGAAAGGTTTTTAAATAGTTTTCTTTGAATTAATGTCGTGGTGTTTAAGTGAGGTTCTTAAACAGTAAGATTTTTGGTACTTTCTTGTTGTGTATTTTTTAACTAGCTGAATGTCTTGATGAGGGAAAGGAACATTGCCCAACTTGCCTAGTTCCACCTAAGGTAAGGAACGTAAATATTTGAGAGCATGATCTGTCTTTCACAATCAGCTAAACTAAAACGCTACTCCTTCTGAGCTTTTTAAAAATCAACTGATTGGTTTCAATCAGCTGATTACCAAACACTAAAAACAACTTGTCATCAAAGTCAATGAGCTAAATTCAGTCAACTAGCTGTTTTTTTAGCTAAACAGCTAATAACCAAATGGGGCCTATATCTCGTCCTATACGTGGCTATACTATAACTTGTCTAAAACGTTCCTCAGCTATTTTAATACTCATGTGTTCCAAAATTTTGCCCTTGTGTTTACCTTAGCATTCCAAAGTCTGGAATATAGTCATGTTCATCCAACACACACCAAGAAATGCTTATGTTTTTTCAAAGGCACTCATAAATTACACACGTGTATATGAGTCATACACCATAATATAAGTGTTTTATATTTTACATCTATATCCAATAATCATTAAAGAACATAATTATGTAAATTGAAGTGCGACTCTTGTATAGGAAGGATTTTTAGTTTTGATGTTGACTGCAATATCAAATTAATGGCTAATCATGCAATGTCAATGGACCACCTAGAAATTTCAAGAATAAGAGACTTGAGCAGACTATAAATTAGAGACATAAATGACTTTGTTTAAAGCATTTATGATGATATTACTTAATTTTTAAAATGTAATAGGATATTACGTAATGGAACAAGTTGTTTTTGGACAAGTCACCAATATTGTTATTACAACGCTTTCACTATTGTGGGCATATTCATTTTATGAATACTGCTAGCGTATGTATATTCTACCAGTTTAATGTTTAGAACTCCATTTTGTTTTTCCAACTTACATCATACTTAATCTAGGAGCATTTTCACAAATAAAAGGCTAACATTTATATTTGAATCATGGAGATTTAATTGATAACTATAACAAGTTAAGATTCAACAATAATAACGTACACTATCCTATTATTAGCCTCTCCAACATGTTTGAAAAAATAAACTTAGTTTGGGGTGGGTTAACCGGCTTAAGGGGTTGCAGTTCAGAGCCCGGCCCAAGACAAATTGGTATTGTCCCCTTTTGGTCGAGGCCGCGGATCGAACCCCCGACCTCAGGGTTTTGGTGTTTCTAAGAACACGCCTCACACTACTAAGCTACGTAGCCCAGTGGTGAGAGGCGTGCGTCTCAACGCATCAAAACCCTGAGGTCACAGGTTCGACTCCCGCAAGCCCCCAACAGAGGGGATAGGGTTCACTAAAGGATCTGGCGACCACACCAGGGACAATACCTGGCCGGTGAGGCTCCCGCTCCAAACCAAAAAGGCACCTTTTTGGTTTGGGGTGGGTTAACCGGCTTACGTGGTTGCGGTTCAGAGCCCGGCCCAAGACAAATTGGTATTGTCCCCTTTTGGTCGAGGCCGCGGATCGAACCCCCGACCTCAGGGTTTTGGTGTTTCTAAGAACACGCCTCACACCACTGAGCTACGTAGCCCAGCTCAGTGGTGAGAGGCGTGCAACTCAACGCATCAAAACCCTGAGGTCACAGGTTCGACTCCCGCAAGCCCCCAACAGAGGGGATATGGTTTATTAAAGGACCTGACGACCACACCAGGGACAATACCTGGCCGGTGAAGCTCCCGGTCCAAACCAAAACTCATATCCACAAAAGAAACTTGTAAAGCATCTGTAGAAGTACAAGCAATACTACAATTTACATCATGCATATTAATTTGTAATAAACTGGCAATTTTTGCAACTTTTCTTCTTCAGCAACAAGTTTCAACTCGGACAACTTTCTTTTCACATTGGTCATTTTTTCTTCTATTTTAAAATATTCTTTTCATCCACCATACTAACTTCATAATGCAATGCACTTATCTCTTATTCTTAACTTTTAAGGAATTAATTACACACTTCATCTTCTCTATTATATCTTCATTCTATCAAATAAAGAAGTGATAACCTTTTTCTGTAGCAATAAATATAAATATAAATTTTAATTTTAAATTCAAACACATCAATAAATTACCTCTTACAACGAGCATTCATAAAATATTCTAATAGGATTTTTTAGTAGTTTACAAGGTTATTAATGGACTCCTTATTCCACATTAATAAAATATTTATCCACTCCTATTTTAAATCGTTTTTATTGATGTTGATGAATCCGTATGTGACATCGCATTTTATAACATCTACAATTAGTAACTGACATTAAACATTCATTGTTTAAATTGCTAAATTATTCAGAGTAATAACAATAATAAGTTAAACACTGTTATTAACTCCATGCTTAATGACATAGCATATTGCCAAATCACAAAACCCACAATTTTATATGACATTAAACATATCATTTGGTAATCAAAGGAAAGTAAAAAACCAACACTACACTAATCAAAATCTAGAGAAACCTAATTTTGTAGACAATTACATGATAAAGCATCCACTGACAACAAAACATTAATTGGAATTGTTATCTCTTTCAAACTTTGATTGATGGATTCAGGAATAAAAATGGTTATCTTAGTTAGAAAACAATATTTTTTTTCCCTGAAATCAACAGAAAATTACTACAATTTAGGGAAAATCATGTTTTGACCATTTAATACTTATGTAAATGAGAGAAATTGGATTTGCGTTTCACTCCTTTCCATCTAATTCTAAACAGTAATTACAAAAAGCTCCAAATTAAGCCACTACGAGGATTAGCTTATAAGCCACTGCCAGTTGTTGATGTAGAACAAGCACTATACCAATTTTCAGTCACGGACTTTGGTGATGGTGGCCTGGCCTCTTTCAGAAGAGCATCCTCATGGGTATTTGGTGGTGAAGATGTTAGTACAACGTCGTTCAACACATTGACTTTGTTTTGCATTTCCTGTTGGCTGTCTATGGACTCACCAACTTCAATTCTCTTTAGGTCTTCCAAAACCTTTTCCATGGAAGGTCTCATTTCTTTCTTCTGTTGAAGACATTGGAAAGCCAACTCTGCAACTGCAGTTGCCATTCTTTTAACATTTTCATCTGATTCACACCCAAGGCATGGGTCAATCAGCTCATGATGTGCCCTTTCCTGAATTTTACTCACAGCTAAGTTGGACAGATTAATCTCGTCACAGTCCCTAGTTATATCAACAGCAGGCATCGAGGATATGAGCTCGATCAGGACAACTCCAAAGCTATAAACATCACTCTTGTCAGTAAGCTGGTAAAACTTGTGATACTCTGGATCGACATAACCTGGACTTCCTTGTGGGATAGTTGAGACGTGGGTTACATCATTGGGGAACAATCTGGAGATACCGAAATCTGCTACCTTCACACAGAATTTGTCATCAAGGAGAATGTTGTTAGTTTTAACATCACGGTGTATGATGCCAGAGGCATGAAGGTAGACCAATGCACAAGCAGTTTCCAGTGCAATGCTCATTCGAATAGGCCAAGTCAATGGAGAGGACTTTGCTTGTTCACCGTGAAGATGATCAGCAACGGTTCCATTAGAAATATACTCATAGACAAGGAGGAGCTGGCGACTGTGACGTGAAGTGCAGCCATAAAGGGAGACAAGATTTTTATGCCGCAAACGTGTCAGAATTTGGACCTCATTCATGAATTGCTCTACCTTTCTGTAGTTGTGCTCATATAAGCGCTTAACTGCAACTTCCCTTCCATCTGGTAGCTTGCCTATTTCAAATAGATGAAGTAAGCTCATTAAGCATAGCAGTTGATAATATCAGATAGATCAAACCAATATTAAAATCTTACCGTAATATACAATTCCAAAACCGCCATCTCCTAGTTCATTTTCGCAGCAAAAATATTTGGTGGCCTCTCTAAGTTCATTGTAGGAAAAGATAGGTATACCAAGGTACTCCCCTTCTGTGTCTGCCTTTGAAGAGGTACTAGAAAAGGAGTTTTTGGATAAGAATTTAGAAGAGCCCTGTCTTCTAGTGCATTGACGCCAGACAGCATAGAGTAATGTCAATATGAGTGAGCCTCCTATGCCTATACCTGAAACAGTAGAGGTGGTAGCTTTCTTTTTAGCACAAAAAGGTGGTTAAAATCATTTATCAACGCAGTTTTTAAGATTCCATGGCAAAACAAACACAATCATAGGATGTTGCATTGAAGAATTACCTAATCCCAGCTTCAATTTCAGCTTGTCATGTTCTGCAACATAATTACACCTTCGTATTAAAATCTCAACAGTAAAATATGAACACACGGCAATCATTATAAAAGTGATGCACAAGGAATGTTAAAACTATTTCCTAGCATCTTTTCATTGCAACAGAATGTATCTCGCAGGGGCCATTCAAGAAATTGATCCAACTCAGGAACCAATTCTATGCAGTCGAGGATACATCATAGATATTGTAGAAACAAGACACCTGCATGCATATAAACCATTTCTCCATGTACTCCAATTTCCGTACCTTATGTTGCATTAACATAGTATAATTTCCTTTGCTGCCAATCTCAGATTTCTCATCTCTGTAAATGACACCTCTTACAGACAGGACATACATGCATTTCAAGTGAAAAGTTGGCTGATAGCAACCAAAATGGGTCAGTGTGCATTTGGCTCCCTAATCCAGGGAAGCTGAATAAATGCGCATTGAGATGGAAGACTTTGGTAACAATAGCTGGCTAAAGTTTGTGCAGATTTTGAAAGCAAATTCTTATGGCGGAACCCCAGTAAGATGGTGTCACATTTGAAAATAGCTAAGTTTGGAATGATCAGAAATGAAACTAAAAGAGAGCTAGAGAATGTCACATCATTAAAGCTTGCAAATTCATGGAAATTCGTTTGCTACCATAACACTTCTCATGAATGAACATAGACTCAGCCTTCAGTAGAGAAGGCAGATATAAAGACAAGTGAGTTTAGTACTATAGCATTCTCAGAATCGAACAGAAATTTCACTTTGTGATCCTGGGGATTTGGAAAATTATCTTATGGTTTTGTGGGGAAGAAGAAATTGATTCCAGAGGAAAAGAAAAAAGCATGGGAGTCTTAAAAAAAAAAGTGAAATGTGGCAAGGTCGTAAAAAGCAACTTGTAAGGGATCAAAATTTGCCATCAGGATAAGATCTAGACTTCCAATGACAACCTAACTGGGCTAGTATTCGTGGCTGAGACCAACTAGTCTAAGGAGAAAATATTCACAAGGGAACAGAATGTGATATGCCCAAAAGTCAATTCAAGGTCTTGATTGGTCCATAAATTCAATGGTTCTTGTTGGCTATCTACGCTTCTGTTGTCCTAATTCCAGTCCCTCCTTTATAGTATACCAAAGAGAACAGACTTCAAGCCTAAAGGGCATTTGATTCTGACAATGAAAGCAAACTGTAGGAGACCATTTCCTATCATTTCTTATCACAACTATCACTACAATACTTACAATCCTCCTAGCAAAGCAGGTAATTCTGATACAGATAGCTCCCAGAATATGACAGATGGTGTGGACAATGCACAAGAAAGACTTGAGCAACGTATAGCTGGCCACTATCTGTCATTCCTTTCCCCGTGGTAATTATCCTCCATCTTGCAACTTATCTGTTCTAATTAAAGCGTGAATCCAGAGAAATAAGCTATAGCTAGCCTTCTTGTTCTAGGCATTGGCTTCGAGATTTTATAAACGTCATTCAAACTTGGACCTCAGGGTTCATACTGATAACATTTAGATTGCATTGTGCACATATTAATGCGGATTAGAGCTAGCAAAAAAAGTTATGCAAATCATATAAACAATAAATTACACACCAAATTCAAATACTCTTCACTTGCTCAGGTTGTTAGCAATCTAGATAAAACTGACATGGACTGAGTTTACTAGAATTTGTTAGATAAACAAAACTTATCCACACGAAATCGGCAAGTTAGAAAGAATTTACTTACAGCGTGCATACAACCGACCATAATTGAGCTACAGAGTTGCAAAGAGATTGACAAAAAACTCAAGAATATCTATGCAGTTTATCCGCTGCTAATAATTAAGATAGATTTTTGGAAGGGAAGCTGAGCATGCAGGGGGAAACTAGATTAAAGGAAACTATTTGCTAATAGCATATTTAAGACTCGCTCCATGTAAGAGAATAGTTGTAAACCTCACCGTCATTGCAGTATTTTGAAATGGATCCGTCAGGACAGTAACACACAATGTTAACTTCTTCAAACCCACAACGGCCACCACTTCTCTGGCATTTAGCACATTTGCCACCAAAACCAAGCCAATTAAGTGAAAAACCGTCTTTCAGCAATTTTACATAGTCAATGTCTAAAATTGTTTGATTGATCTCCCATTGATTCAAGTGAACAGGTGCAGAAACTAGGAAGTCGCAGGCTGTTCTAGTCCAATCCAAGTTCTCATGTCTAGGGACTAATGAAACAATGGTCTTATTTATGGGACTAGAACTGCAGTTAACCACAGAACTTGTGTAGTTGGCAGAAAACAAGCTACTGCAGTTATAGAAAAAGAAGATGTCAGCATGATAGGGGCTGAAATCAAGGGAGGATCGATCAAAGGAGAAGTTTTGAAGCGGGGTGGGGCAAGTGGTGTTAAGAACTTCCAGGTTCACCAACCGAAATGACTGGTTTTCATAACTTATGTTCTGAACCACATAGTCAGCAGCAGAGGTCCTATAAATTGGCCTACCCTCCTCACAGCGAATTTTAAAACCTGGATAACCACAGAACTTAGTCCCGTTGCCATGAATATAGAAAGGGTAACTTATATTTGGACCACTGCCACAGTTCTTTGGCTTGCAGGCTTCATATCTTGATTCTTCTGCTGATACTACTGACTCCACCAAGAAGTTGCCCACAAGAGGAATCCCAACAAGCAATAACAGTTTGAGACCATAGGTTTGCTGGATATCCATGTATAAGGAAAGATGAACCAAAAGAGACTGAAGAAGCATAGGAGATGTGCTGAGGCATCACATGAAACTCAAGTTATCAACTTGGGACGAGATCTAACTTTTATAGTACCCTGATCCTCTCCCCTCTTTCTACTTATTATGTTAGATGTTTCCTGTGACCTGATTTGAATCACTTTCTGTTTCAGTCAAGCTATTGGCAGGATGAAAATGAAGACGCAAAGAAAGTCCACTAGTTTCCATTTTCTCTCAGGACACTCTCTTATATTTTAAATGCATTCACAACAAAGTGTTATAAAATTAGTCTTCGTGGAAGACATTGTTTATGATTTATGATGGCATAATCTACAGCTGTGGAATATAGACTTTAGAATACAGATGAAAGTATAATCTCCTATGGGCGATATAATCAAAATTGGTCTATGAGATGGTATGGTTAATGTGGAAAAGGCATACAAACATGTCTGATGTTTTGTCATTTCTACAAGGTAGAAACTTTTGGTCAAAGTACATGGTCAAAGTATATTTAATACATAAAATAAAGGAGAACTTTGTGAATTAAACAACCAATTAAGTTGTTATCAAGTCGTGTATAAACAATTTAATATCAAGCCGTGTATAAACAATTTAATCATCTTCCCAACTTTATGTGAGTGGGGATGACTGTTGTCTTCATGAAACAGTCAGTGAGACATCACTTAAAACTTTCTGGGAAAATTGATGTCATCTTCAGCCTATGGTTGGTTTTTACTCGGCATCAAACAAGCAGGAAACGGAGCAAGAAGCTTATTTGACCTTAGTTGCTAAGACCAACATCAAAGTAGGTCTGGGACGAAAAAGCTAATTGGACTAGTGGGCTACTAAAAAGGGTTTGAGATATGGATTTGAGATCAACAGCTTGAGACGTTTCAAGACGAGGATGAGGCCGAAAGTTAGAACATGCAGTCTAATTTCCGACTTGAGGACAAAAATAGGCACATATGATAAGTAATTCCTATTGTTTGTATTTAAGAATAAGGTGACAAGATTCAGTCATTCAAAAAAATGACCAAGAATTATGAGTCTGTGACTGAACACGTAACTTACTTTGGCCCGAGAATTCACTCCCTACTTCAAAAGTGAAACACCAATTTCTTTATTTTTTTGAAAATGAATTTAGAAACTATTACATCATTTTCGAGTTCTAAATTGTCACTACTAATTGGTTCAACTATTGTGTACCATAATTTATAATTGACAATACAACAACCACAAAGATATGAAGATGGTCAACTCAACAGTAGTACAAGATTTGAAAGCATCTTAAGCCACACCTATAAAAGAGGAGGACATGTACTTCCCATTTTTCTAAAAGATGATATATATTTTTTCAGGATAGATATTAAATATCACTTGGTTGGGTCAGTCATGATAGGTCCAGGTTCAACCCTAGTATAACTTGTGGGTCGATCAATCCATTCTCAAGATATTAAGTTAAGTACGGTAGGTATTTACTATATAAGTTCATTATCTTCTCATAACGCAGGTACGACTCTTAAGAACCATAATACTCTCTGTTTTTAGAGAAAAACCTACGACAAAGAACTGACTTAAGCATCTGAGAGGCAAGCCGACGATCAATTCCACGTGTGCTTTTATTATTTTTACAAGTATCTCCTAAAGCTAATCGAGTTCATAGATCCAATCAAAGGCGTCCAGTCTCACCAAAATCAGACTAAACCGCTACCTAAGACTTAAGAGAGATTTTTAATCTATAGGATAGGTTAGGAGGTGGACGCTTCAACCAAAAATTGTTATCAATCTTTTCAAGTTTATCAACATTATTATTTTCTTAAGAAGTTCAAGGCATCGACAGCCATTACTCTGCGCTGGCAATTTTGACCTATTCTTTGCCTGTCTCTGTTTAGATGCTAATTACTG
>JANTNU010000233.1:11057547-11071975 GCA_024752395.1 Erythroxylum havanense | reverse complement strand
TATTGCTGGGACTTCCAGGCAGTAGCTCGGAAGTTACAGGTGAGTAACCTAGTTGGTTCCTCAATCTTTGTGTGAGTAAATGTGCTGTGAATATGTGAATTGTTTTCCAATGTGAGTGTTATAAATGAGAAATAAATGTGTTGAGATTGTGAATATATGTGCAAATGTGAGTACTTGTGATTGTGAATCAGTGTATAGAATTATGAGTAATATTCCGAAAACGATAAATCGAGTGGAGTGATCTATATGTGCTAGTGACTGTGTAAATGTGAGTGCATGTTAGGCATGATTATAAGCGGTAGATAAACAGTTGTGACTGGAACAATTAGTGATCAGAGCTTCAAGCTCGATTATCAGTGAATGGGCCTAAGGCCAAAAGGGAATAGTGCATATTTAGAGGGCTGTCCTATCCCTTATGTGAGCGGGCAGTAGTGCATACCCCGAGGGCTCTCCTACTTGCCAAGATGTGAAAAGTGCCCGAATCGGGACAGTATTAATGCTCAGTCACAACACCGACATAAAATGAGAATTTGCATACATTATGCATCTGACAGTGTTGTGGAAATTTGAGAATGCGCGTGATATGTGATAACTTGTGATTGTAATATGTCTAAATTGTGTCAAAGTGAAAATGTGTAAATTGTCTTATAGCGTTCCAAATGTATTAATGCGTAACTATGTGATATATATTATGTGTATATGCATGAGTTGGGTGAACCATCGATGATGGTTTCTCATTGAGTTCGCAAACTCACCCAACATTGCAAATATTTTTCAGGACAGCGTTAATAGGATTCTAGCTCCCGAGATAGACGTTTCCTGCTGTGCGAGTGCGTGGACAAGTGAAGCGATGGCACACAGGTCGGTCAGCTGGGTCAATTTTTGGGATGACTTAGTATAGACTTTTGTATCAGTTTCCTTTTTGGGATGTTGTATTAGACTGTAGGGAACTGATAGACTTGTCTATATTTTTTTGGATTGATGATATGAAATGAAAGATTATTGTGGTTTTAAATTTTAGTGATTTGCATATTTCGGTTAAATGATATTAATGTCATGCGAGTGTTTAGTGATTGCTTTCGATAGTAGCACTTCCTTGCTGTGGGATATGCGTCGGAATGACCCACAATCGTCCCGGTGCGTACCCTACGGTAAAGGGGCACTACACATATGGTCATATCTGAACGAAAAAAAAACAATTTATAATTATGGTTTGCAATTGAACCAATCTCTTTCTAAGGACAAAGCAGTAATAATAATAGAGATAAATTTTTCTCTTACATTTATTTGCGTATTTACTTATCTTTATAGTTACAACAAAGTAGGATCTCAAGTCAATGCTAAAAAAATATAATCTTAATATCACTAAGGTTATGTTTTTGTTTATTATGTTTAGTTTATATTTTTCAAATAAAAACAAAATATGTTTCGTTGTAATTGCCCAATAATTAAATATTAGACAAATTTTAAAAATAAATTATTTTTTAAAAAAATAAATTTTATTTTAATCTCTTACATGATATTTATTGATAAATTATCAGTTAAAAATTATTAAATTTATTAAAATAAAGAATTAAATTTTTATTTATAAATTAAAATATATTTTTAATTATTTTGAAGATATTTTAAATTTAAATTACATTTATTAATAATTATTAAATTAAAATTATTTTATATTTACAATTTTATTATTTAAATTAATTATAAATTAAATTAAATTACTAAATTAATAATTCATTATTAATAATTGTTACTAAATAATTGAATAAATAATATGGAATTAAATTATTCATAATTATTTTAATAATTAATATTAAATAACTAAATATATATTATATAGTTAATAAAAAACAAAAATCACTTTTATGATTTTTATAAGTTATGAAAATTAGAAGAAACTAATAAAATAGGTTTTTTCTAAATTTGAAAATAAAACAAAAAATCAAAAATATAAATAGAAGGGCTAAATTCCTAGGACCCCTTAGGTTTGACAAATTATCATATTAGTCTACCATTTAAAAACTGTCATGTTATCGCTAAATTTCATATTTATACACATAAAAAGATGTCATTTTGAAATATAGAATTCACTAGAATCCGGGTGGTTTGGCATATTATCAATGGACCCCCTGACATTTAAAAACTGTTAATAACCCCTTATGTGTTTTTTTTTTTTTACTGACGCCATTTTTATGCATACAAATAGGTTTTTAACGATAACTTGTCGATAGGGGACGCGGAAGTTATATTATCTAAAACCTAGGGGTGATATTTGATAGCTTTAAAAAATGAAGAATTAATGTGATAATTTTTCAAAACTCTAAGAAAACTATAAGAAATTAACCATAAATGAAAACAAACAGGCATCATCAACCGATAGTACATTGTACCACAACGACATAAATTGTTTGATTGTTCGAAATTATTTATTTAATAATTTTAGTTTAGAATTTTTTTTAATTAAGATCATTTATATATATATATATATATATTATTAAAAAAAGCACCGATTTGAGCAAGAATAGTCTTAAGTTACAGGTTTTAAATAAATTTGGGTTTCTGATTAACAACGTTTAAGTTTAATTAAAAAATAAATTATATTTTTATTTATATAAATGAATAATTTGAATGAAGAAAAGATAATAAATAAGAGATTGCAATTTAAAAGAATAAATGAAGAAAAATAAACAAAACAAAAAACTGAATTTGTTTAAAAGAAAAATGATCCGAGCACATCCAAGGCAAAAATTCACACATTTTAGTTTGCTCCCCACAATAAGTCAGTGGGGACCAACGTCATATCTATGTAATCGTTGTGTAATATTATACACATTCCTGCGTATGTCTTTGGCGGTCTATTATCTGCTTAACCCGTGGAGGTGACCACAGCAGGATTAGTCCATAACATCAGCCAGATCCCGGCATTACATGGGCCATAACAGGGAGAGGCTTGGAAGGATGTCATTGGTAAAGAGAAAATGGAGGACGCCACTTTCTCCATAATTGCAGGCTGGACATCTGTGAAAGACTTCGAGTATATGTTCAGAGGTCGGTAGAATAGTAAGGAAAAGTACTCAAGCAAGCATTAAGCATTATTTTGAAATTTAGATCTGTCATTAAATTAGAGATCTTATTGATCACCGATTTGACCAGTTCGACCGAAAAAGTACTCAAGCAAGCATTCAAGCAGTGTTTTGAAAATCGGACTGGTCATTGAACCGGAGGCCTTATTGATCACCGGTTTGACTAGTTCAATCGGTTCAACCACCGGTTAAACCGGTATGACGTCATAATTATGCAATAATTAAATTTAATTATATAAATATTAAAAATATTTTAAAAAATACAAAAATATACCAAAAAATAATTAAAAAATTAAAAAATTAATTGTCGGACCGGTCGGACAGGTCAAATCGGACTGGTTCGACCGATCAATTGACCGGTTTTGATCAATTCAGACTGGGTCAATTAAAAACTGATTTTTTAGGTTGAACCGGAGCAGATAGTCAACTGGTCACCGATAGAACCAGTCGAACCGATCGGTCCGATCCGGTTTCCAAAACAAAGCATTCAAGAATCACACGCTAAAATGGAAATCCCCAATGTAATAAACAAGCAAAAGCCACTCCGGTAGACAAGAATACCTTCTAAGTTTCTTAAATTGCAAAAAACTGAATAAGATAGCTAATTCCTTTAATAATTTTCTTCTAATACCTTTCATTTCAACTCTAAATGCACTTAAAAAACCATTAAATAAGTGCTCAATACCAATTCCTTAAAGTAAATTATAATTTAACTAACGTTTCATATTAATTTAGTAAGTTTGAATAAATTTATCTGCAAGTTTTTGCTTTTAATATTTAAACATCAAAGACGTAAATCATAAATTATACGTAAATTGTTTATGCTTATTCAAATCTTGAATATAATAATAATTACATAGATAAAGTGAATAAATCACTCACCTTAAGCAGAATTCACAATAATGTAGAAAGAGCTTTCAACAATCACAAAATATTTTTTTTCTCTTAACTTTCTTTCTATAACAAATAGCTTGATGGATAGTTCAATACTAAAATACATTCATTATGTATTTGTTTTTGTCTGTACTTAAGGTAGAGAGAAAACTAATTTATATACACTTCTCTGATAACATTAAATCTTGTACATCTATCAGGTACTAAATTAACACTCAAGATTCAATATAGTATTAAACAAAGAAAAACCCAAAACCAATTTCAATGTAGACCTATAGAAAATATCAGCCATTACATCAGGCCACATTTCTTACAATATCCCACTTGAACGGATGTTTTATCATTACATTTAATATTATAACATAAGGCTAGCAAAAAATTAAATCTTATAAATTATTAACATCATAAGCACCTCAACACAACAAATCACATAATATGGATTATGACGGTCATACACAATATAGTTGTATACTCCTTTTCATATACCGCTAAATTAAGAACTTATTATGTTTATGTTCATAAGTTGCATAAAAACAACATACAATCCACATATTTATTAAGAAAATACACACAAATTTCTTATTCAAACAATCATATACACATAAACATAATGAATAAGAAATTTAAAATACAAAAACATATTATTACTGAGCTCAGGAGTGTTAAAACGTGATCATCAAACATTATATCAATCATCAATACAACTAAGACTCATCCTAAGCATATGTTCTTTGAATGTATTTGGATGTAAACCCTTAGTTAGATAATCTACTACCATGAGATTCATCTTAATATGTTATATATGCATTCTTTGTTTCTGAATCTCCTCCTTAACAACAAAATACTTTAATTCAATGTGTTTTGCACCTCTAGAGCATTTGTCATTTTTAGAGAAGAAAATTACTACAGAATTATCATAGTAAATTTTCAGTAGCTTGCTTACTGTGTCAATAACCCCAAGCCTTGAAATAAAATTATGCAGCCATAATGCATAGATTGTAGCCTCATAACAATCTACAAACTCTGCTTTCATAGTGAATGAAGCAATGATAGATTGTTTGTTACTTTTCTGTGAGATTACTCCTTCAGCCAATAGGAACAAATAGCCAAACGTTGACTTTCTACTATCAAAACACTCAGCAAAATCTTAATCTGAATATCTAATAACTTCTAGATGATTAGACCTCTTATAAGTGAACATATAATCCTTTTCTCTTTGAAGATATCTTAAAACTTTATTTACAGCCTTCCAATGATCAACCTCATGATTACTTTGATATCTACCTAACATCCCTATTACAAAACTGATGTTGGGTCTAGTACAAGTTTGTAGGTACATCAAACTACCCACAATAGAAGCATATAGAATTACTTCCATTTTCTTACGTTCTACATCATTCTTTGGACATCGCATAAGACTAAACTTATCTCCCTTTTAAATAGGGGTTGTACCTATCGAGCACTTGCTCAGGTTAAATTTCTCAAGAATTTTCTTAATATAGGCTTTCTAAGACAATCTTAATAAACCTTCTGATCTCTTATGGAATATTGAAGTTCCAATCATATAGGATGTTTCTCCTATATCTTTCATTTCAAAACTTTTAGAAAAAACTTATTTGGTCTTACACAACAAACCCAAGTCATTAGTAGCAAACAAAATGTCATCAACATATAGAACTAGAAATATAAACTTACTCCTACTGGTCTTCCCAAAAATACACCAATCAATAGTGATTTCCACCAAACCAAAAGAAGTAATGGTATTATTGAACTTAATATATCATTTCCTAGAAGCATATTTAAGTCCACATATTGACTTCTTTAATTGACACGGCATACTTTCATTACCTTCAGGTTGACCCATAAACTTCCTCCTCAAGATTCCCATTCAGAAAGATTGTTTTCACATCCATATGATCTAGTTCTAAATCAAATTGATCCACTAATGCTAAAATTATTCTCAATGAATCTTTCTTTTAAACGGGTGAAAAAGTCTTCTCATAATCAATGTCACATTTGGCAGCAAGTTTAGCTTTATATCTTCCAACATTAAGATTTGAATAGCGTTTGGTCTTAAAGACTCACTTACAAGCAACTCGGTTACAACCTTTTAACAAGTCTACAAGATCAACCTTTGGCAATAAATCTAGCTTTATATCTTCCAACATTGCCATTAAAATAGTGTTTGCTCTTGAAGACTCACTTACAGCCAACCCGGTTATATCCTTCTAACAAGTCTACAAGAACCCAAACATTATTTTGAGTTAATGATTTTAACTCTTCTTTCATAGCATCAATCCATCTTTCATACTTATCACAACACGTGGCTTATGAAAACGAAACAAGATCATTATCAATGCCACAATCAAAAGATAATACCTTTCCGTCATACTTAAAAATGCTTCTGTAAATCACGTTTGTCAAGGGAACAACATTTCATTGCAAAATTCTCATGATCTATAAGCTGAAAGTTACCAATGAATTCCTTATGAATTATTCCAAGAAGAACAAAATGAAGTAACTGAATATAATTGAGTTGAAAACAGTAATCACTTAGAAAAATCCTCCTTAAAAGAGTATTTAAGCCACTTGATTTATTAAGAGTAAGAGATCACTAATTTATACCTCACAAATAATTATTTTGTGATATTTGTTTATCTAAATATAATTTTATCTTGTACTTATTTATTTTAAATAAAATTATATAAAATAAAATATGCTTCACAAATAATATTATAATGAGATGATAATTAAAAATTCTTGTACTTTAATATCATTTTTAAATTTAAAATCGTTAAAATATCAACATTAGATGTTGATCATCATCATCATCATCAAGTCCGAAATTTCACAATAAAGTAGAATCTGGGGAGATCCAATAGTACGCAGCCTTACCCCTACATAATAGAGAAGCTGTTTCCGGTGGACCCACATGTAAATGAGACAATATAATAATGATGCAGGTTACATAGCAAAGGAAAAACTAGCACTGAAAAATTCTATAGACCTAAAGTTATAATAAAAACATAAAATAAATAAAAATACAAGTAATGAGAAATACCTAATGGAATCCAGGTCTGCGAGTACCTGATAGGCTACAAAAGCTACAAAAACTAATAATATGATATACAAAATTCACACTCATGATGACAATAACAATGCAAATCTCCCCATACTTGAACAATACATTGTCTTCAATAAAAATACACCATACTTGCAATTGGTAATATTTTTTTCCTGCCACAATCAACAAGTGCAATCAGCTTAAAAGAAGAACAATCACATGCAACGCATTCAAGGAAAAAGGAAGTATTTTCACAATAAGAGATGGAATGCTCAGCATTTAATCATACGCAAAAAACTAGAGAAAAAAACCTGTCTAAATATACATACATGAATAAAAAATCCACCCTAAGCTGATGCCTCACTCTTTCACTTGTTCAATTCCCATGACGTTGATAATACAATAAGATTATGACACCTTGAAAAATAAGATTAAGTTGGTAATTAAAATTAATTAAATGTTGCAGGCTATCTCTATAAAGGAGTGGCAGTCCTCTGATTCTTCCATCTGCTTCTTATTTTTCAAATTTCCACCACCATCGCTCTATTATGTGGGGCAAATCACTTACGGTCTATCACCACCATCATAGGTCTTGTTTAACCGTACCTTCCTTTCCTCATTTTTATTTTTTTTCTTTTTCGGGAGTAAACTTCGCAATATAATTTAAAATAATTGAAAAGATAAGAAACACTAAGCCCGCCGCTTTCCAAATCCCAATATATCAAATGAAGGTTTTGGACCGGACCTGCCTGGTCGGTGCATGCAATAATCTCCCTCTCCGGCCTTTTAGTCACGCATCTACATATATAAACCAGCGATCATGTGTCATTTTTATATAAATAGTCCCATTTCCATTAGTCTATATTATAATCTACTCGACCAACCCAGTTTTTAGTATAGAAATAAAGAGGATTCGCAAATGGTTAATTAAACTGCAAAATTGGCTTGAATGTGCATGTGATGGCATGCTATCAATTATTTTAAGTTTAAAAAACCTGAAATCTACTCGAAGATACAATTCCCTTGCCACAGCGTGGACTACGGCATTAGGTCTCCTCTTTGCCGTAACCATTATGGTGAATTCGACGCCTTCTACGTGGTTTAATAGGACGAGTTAGGGTTCATAGAATTGGATCTCGACTTCTAAATAGGGTTCATACCTTTTTTGTAAAAAAGGATTTGATTAGTTAGGCATTGTGTCATCCTCGTAACAGCCTAGCATTTGAGATCTTTTATTTTTCTAGTTGTGGTGCATTTTCCGTTTTCTCTTTTTTTCTTGAGCGGGATTGCAGATTGCTGCGTTTCAACTATTTTATAATGTTGTACTCCTTGGACTTGCGAAAATAAATATCTACCGACTCTAACAAAACCAGGAAATGGCAAATTACTCATTCCTTTCTCTATCATTTTAGTTTTGACGTAATATAAATCTTTGACAGAAACTGTGACATGTAGGCCGACAAGGGATGACTATGTAGTTTATCTTAACCATCCAAAGTTAATTGTATACATTAACGAGGAGTCTTCAACTTTGCGATTTATTGGAAGTTAGTGTCTGAAATTCCAAGACTGTGCCAGAGATAGAAGGCAAGCTGTCTCCATTCAATCCACAAATGCCTACTTACGATAGGATATTGGTGGATAAGTTAGAGGGGTTGTGAATGTGATGTTAGGCTTCCGTAATCTCTGAAGATAGCCAGTGGACCACAGCTGGCTGTGGGTCTCCTGTCCTATTTTCATTTCCTTTCTGCAGTCAATATCTAATTAATAAATCTTTTTTTTGTTATTTAAGATTGGAGTTACAAATTATGGGAATTCGAATATCCTCTTTCTTCCCTAACAATAATTTGGCAAGCATTAACTTAACCAAGTCGTGTTAAAATGCAGAGGTGACGCGGGCAACACCCTCCTCCAACTCCAACCAAGGCTGGGCATGGGCTAGACTCGTCCAAGAAAATCAAACATTAGAAATGGAGGGAGCGAGGCTAACCGCTAACGTTTGGTCATCGAAATCAAATAGACCGAAAGAAAAAGACAAGTCCATGTGCTGCTCCTTTCCTGATTTTAAAATCTACCACCATACACGTGTTCAGCTGTCTCTTGGGAACACTTGGCGTTCCCTCACTTCCAAAATATGACTAATCACTCTCCCTACTAGTCAACACCCAGACCCACGCACCATCTAAATCTTCTTATCCTCTATATTTATTCAATTAAATCATACTTTTAAAAAAAATCCATGACCACGTCACACTATTTTCTTTAAAATTCGTAATAACAAACTTCATGGGCAATATTATCAATTTGAATGTAAATAAATTATTATGACATGAAAATAGTAGTAATAAGAGAAAAAGGTACAAATCCTTTCGTAATTGCCATAACCTTAGCCCCTCCGTTGTCAAATATGGGTTTCTGTACTCGGCTTTTATTTAATTATTAGAAAAGAACATATTAGTTTTCCTCTCTTTTTTAATTTTCAAGTTCCACTCTTTTTAACGTCTCAAGTCTCAACCCATCCATCCACTGCGTTTCTCCCCATTCTCTTTCTTTTCCCTCTGTTGCCTTGTCTCCTCTCCTCCTTGTCTTTCAAATTCATTTCTCTCACTCAATTTACCATTTTGCCCCTCACCCTTCTCTATTCGATCCATTTAGTCGCCCACCAACCTCTCCACAATCTTCAATCTCCAACCCGATTTCCACATCTCCGATCCGATTCTGTTACAAGAACTTTCGAACTTTTGCATTTCTTTTTGCTTGCTTCTTCCGCGGTGTGTGGGTTGGTTGGTTTGTTTGTTTGTGTATCGGAGGTGGTGATTGCTTCAGATGTTGGGGCCAGGGGTACAGTTCACGCGCGTCCGTGGGGAGGATCGATTTCACTGCCCAGGCAAGGCGCGCAGGGCCCACCACAATCAACGGAACGATCAACTTCGGAGAGCTCAGAGCGATGTTACGGCGACCACCACATCGCCTTCTTCTGTAAAGGACAAGCCGGCCTTCTTTCGTGAACCGGAGAACCGGATGGGGTTCGAAGACTTGCCTAAACCGGTTGCTGCGATGACGGCTTTTGAACCAGTGACGGGCTTAATGCCGTTGAGTAATTTAGACCGCTTTTTGGAGTCCATCACGCCGTCTGTTTCCGCTCAGTACCCGTCCAAGGTTTGACCGATTCCGTTTCATCTGCTCATTTCGCCATTACCTTTTTTTTTTTGACTTTTTCTGTTTAGAATCTTAGTTGTGTTAGTTTTTGTTTGGTTGGTAAGAACCCGGGGGATCTTAACCAGTACATTTAAGTTCGTATCTGTATACTAGTCTTTCATGATGTTGGAATTTTCACTTTATTTTGATTGTTTTACGATGTATAGGAGGAGTTGGAACGGTTAAACCCCTGTGTGGGGTTTGAAGAATTTGGAAGAAGAAAAGAATAAATTGTTTGTAAATGATTAAATGATACATCTCCTAGTGTTTTATGGACTTCTACTTCATGGAAACCGAACATGCATTGTTTCTGTTACCAACAACCGGTGTGTCTAACCATGATGTTCACTGTCTTTGACTTTCCGAAACAAAATCAGTAAATGGAATATAATATCACTAAATGCCTTCACTTTTATGATTCCCTGTCTGAATGAGGACTATCAGGATCGTGCGAAATGGCATGTGTGCATAATAAACTCTGATTATGATGGTGGGGGTGGGTGTGTAATGGTGCTGTAAAATGCTGCAAACCTCGAATAGTTTCTGAAATTGAGCAATAGAATGGTAAAATACAAGTTTCAAGATTGTTGAGACGTCACAACCTAGTGATATTAGTGAACTCTGATTATCAGGCTTCAAAGTGGTTTACTAAATTCGTTTGATTCTATCAATCTTTATACTTCGCTGCATGTCATTATATAATCTTTCTGAATCATTATCTGTAGTGCTTGCTTAGTTTTTATGATCACCTTGTCAGGCTTAGCACATATACTGTTGTGAAAATTTTGCTTTTGGTTCATGTTCAGCTATCATATTTATGATGTAATAAATTTTGACATCAGACAACGATGCGTAGCTGGAGGACTTGTGACGTGGAATTTCAACCATATTTCGTGCTTGGAGATTTATGGGAGTCATTTAGGGAGTGGAGTGCTTATGGCGCTGGAGTACCTCTGATTATGAATGATTGTGATAGCGTTGTTCAGTATTATGTTCCATATCTGTCTGGTATCCAGATATATGGCAAGTCTACGAAGACATGTGCTGTATCAAGGTGACTAATATGCAATGGCGCCATATTTTACTTGTTAATATTTTAAAACACATTTAACGCAGCATTTTTTCTGAGTCAACCAATATGCTTCACGTGCTATTATTTGCATCGTTCAATTTCATTTCCCATTATTGCTTGGCTTTGAGTGCAATTACTTTTCAGAGTAATGTTACTTCTGACCTCATTATGTTCCAATTTGTTTGGATCTGCATTATTCACTTGCTGCAGTATGCCTTTATGAGCGTATTAAGTTTATGTACATAAGTGGAAACCTTTTTTATGGAAGGAAACTTTCTTCTGTAAGAAAAATGTCGAAGTTGGAAACTGCTAGATGGTAGCTTGTTATGATTCCATGGAAAAGTTTCGGCTATTCTCAAACACTTCGTATCATGTAACGCATTAGCAAAAGCTTTGTTAAAGTTCCTGACAAGCTATGCAAGGCTTTAAGAAAGGGAGGCAAGCTGGCTTTTTATCATAGTTGCTCATTTTTTTAAAACAATTTGTTCAAGAATCATTTGCATTTATTTGTGTCTCTAGTGGTGAGACCTGGTATTTTCTTTTTATCATAGTTATTCATGTTTTTAAAAACAATTCTTTCAGGAAACATTTGCATTGATTTCTTTTAATTGAGACAACAATTGTGGGTTAGTTTTAACTGTTTGGTTGCTCTCTTTCCTTTGACACCTTAAAGCTGTAGATTTGTTAGTGTGACACTTGTAAACCTGAACTGATAATCTGCTTTATGACAGGCGACGTGGTGAGGACAGTGACAGTGATTATAGGGATTCGGGTAGTGATGGTAGCAGTGATTGTGAACCTGAAAGTGGATTGAAATGCTCTGTGGAACCATGGACTCATCTTCATTTTAGAAATGAATGTCCTATAAGAATGGATAGATTATCTTTGGGAGACCAAGGCGTTGCTCCTCTAGAGGATGCTTCTAGTGATGAAAGTGAATCTCTTAATGCACAAGGTTATTTGCTATTTGAGTACTTTGAACGAGATCCCCCTTACAGCCGGGAGCCGTTAACTGACAAGGTTGTTATTGTGTTTCTAATGGTAGTCAAGTTCATGAAATACTATTAACTATTTGTAATATTTTTCATATTTCCTCGCCTATTTCTTTGTAAACAGATATCAGATCTTGCTATCCGCTTCCCTGAGCTGAAGACACTTAGAAGTTGTGATTTACTAGCATCTAGCTGGATTTCTGTGGCCTGGTACTTTTCATGGAGTTGCATACGATTCTGATGTCATGCTATCAATTATTATTCACATATTGTGTTCGCAATTTGTAGGTACCCAATCTACAGAATACCAACTGGGCCAACATTAAAAGACTTGGATGCTTGCTTTTTAACATATCATTATCTTCATACCCCATTAGGAGGTACTCTACATCTGCCAATTCTGTATTTGTTCCAGTAGGTTCTGTGATTTTGTAGATGATGAATTTTTTTTTCTAATTGTTTTCCCTCTTGATATGATGACCGAATCAACTGTTTATGTGACGCCCTTTTTTGATTCTTAACTTTTAGTGCCGAAAAGTTTTACCTTTAATTGGCATAAAATGTTATGAATACAAGACTGGAAGTATGTTGAAGGACAAAAGCTCTTAGCCTGCTTGTTTGTGACGAAAGCAAAACTTTGAGACAGATGAGTAGTAGAAAGCTGCAACTTTATGGGAATGAATAAAAAAATCTCCGATTTGTAGGAGAAGATGCATACTTTTATTTTTGTGTCATTATAATATTGTTCGCACTGGTCTGCATTACTTTTTGGTCCATAGAGGTGGGTTCTATCGACACTGTTGACCTTGTTGCTTTATTCTTCAATTACTGCGTAGTAAGTCCATGGGATTATTTATGGATGTGTAATATTCATGTATCTTGCTTCTTAAACCTGATTTAAGAAATGATGATTAATCCACTTTATCACTGTATGTCGCTATCGGTTAGAACTATGCCTGTATTGGGCTGCTTTCATTATAGTCATAATGACGAGTTTTTTGGCAGGTGTACGAGGTGCTCAGGCTCCAGTTGTAACATGTCCCGGTGAGTTAGGTGGGGTGTCAAAGATGTCGTTGCCTGTTTTTGGCCTTGCATCATACAAGTTCAAGTTGTCCTTGTGGACAGCAAACGGGGGATTTGAATGCCAATTGGCGAATCATCTGTTGCAGGCTGCTGATAAGTGGTTGAGACAGCGTCAGGTCAATCATCCAGATTTCCTGTTTTTCTGCCGTCGGTAACGTGAAGTTATAGCTCTTCTCCAACTGTTTATGACGGAAAGTTAAGTTAAACTTGGTGAATGAATATGGGTTGCGAGATTTATAATTCCAAGTGTGCGGCTGAAGATGACCGGTGGGTTATATCTATAGTGTTCCGTACTGTCACCTACACCTACATGGATGAAGGAAAGAGCATTTTTGAAAATTAAAAAAAGAAAAGGAACAAGAAAGAAAGGAAAAATATGACAACTGCCCCAGAAGCAAAAGAGTTACTTTAGGCAATAAGGCTCTACAAGAAAATGAAATGACGCAATATAGATTTAGGATAAGCTGCTTAAGTATGGTGCTAAACTAAGTTAACAAAGTGGTCGGGCTTGTAACCGGTGTCAGCAATGTTCATGATCACATGTAATCTTCTATGTTCTGATGGGTGTTAGACCAGGCAATTTTTATCTGTCCTGATGGTCACAAAGGATGCAAGTTGGTTTACTTTTTAAAGAGGATTTTGATAGGAAGGTTGTAATGCCAGATATTAGTTTGCTATAGAGCTTGCTTACTACAGATGTATATCTGGGGACTGACTGATAGAGCTTGATGACTTCTTTCTTCAGACTGACTGGTTAGGTAAATGTTGTTTCAATTATTTTTCCATCTGCATTCATTTGTGCTCTTCCTGTTCAGTTTTATGCATTAGCTCAAACTCCGTCTCGGAGTAGAATGAAAACGACTTCTATGCCAACAGTACGAGTAGGGATGACAATTGTATCCGAATCTAATGGGGACTTGATAAAATTACTCGAACGAGAGCGGGTATGGGGAGCAAATTTTTACCCGTGGGGCGGGTATGAGGATACCACTTCCCATATCCGTTTATCCGTTATATAGTAATTACAATTTTGTCATATATA
>JANTNU010000233.1:10878891-10895249 GCA_024752395.1 Erythroxylum havanense | reverse complement strand
GTGAGAGAAATTGCCTTGAAATTGTGATCTGTATAATTAAGATGAGAGATAAATGAAAGGTTAATTTTGGAAGAAAAATTATAAATATATATACAAAGTTAAGAATGACACTTATTTTGAATAATTAAAATGTATCTAAAACGACTTTTATTATGAAACAGAGGGAGTATATTCTATATACATTATTTAGATACTTTTTGTCTCTTATTCATTTAAGACAGATTCTTACACTCTCCTACAAGATTCATAATAAATTTAGTTGTTTTCTATTGGAGCTTGCAATATCCTTCATATTGTCTTTTTTATTAAAAAAAACCCTTTAAATTTTCTTCTTTAAATCCGGTTTGGTGTCTAAGCATCAACTCTTACATGAACATAAATTTTGTCCATACTGGAATCTGTCCAGTACTCTTCAGTTATTATTACGTTTCCCTAACACCCAATGTTCACATAATTCAAGTGAAGATGCTCAGTTACATCGCAAGACATGTCAATGAAAAATACTCAACAGCCTAAACACGCCTGTTCAGTGCTCCGATTAAATTAAAGCAGAAAAAATATGAAAGAAGGAATCAAGCCACATTCTGAGCACGCCTTTCCTTGCGGTCACACACTGTCGATGTTATAAGGCAGAGAATTATTAACATGTGAAGAGGTAATAACTGCCTCATATTCACTTATCAAGTATCCATGTCACGCGGCTTAGATAATTTGATCCTGGTTTTGGCCTCCCCTAGTTGAACTTCTTTTCACATATTTAAATTTAATATTTGATTGCCCCCGGGATTTTTCTATAGTTGTGAGACTCAGAAATCCTACATATTAGGAAAATGAAGGTGCACCGTTGGATTTTAGGCCGATTGTTATATTATTTCCATTGTAATCTTATCGCCCACCAGCTCCAGCCTGACAACAGAGGCGAAATTGGAAACGTCATCTTAGGTGTATTATATTTGCAGTGTAGTCTAATATCGGTCGACCATACAACACCTGAGACCTTTGATTTGTTTACTGTACAGCGGCTGACATTACACCTCCGAACGCATAACACCTGCCATCTCAATATTTTCCTATAAGCGGATCTAAATTTTCTGTTTAATATTACGATGTTTTATTATATCTAATAAATTTTGGTTATTTTATGAGATAAAATAAGACAGTAATATTAGACAGAGGATCTTTTCTCTCTGGAAACATCCAGAAATTAAACTGTGACAAAATTAATCTGCAATCAAGACATTTACTTGACGAAACTTTCCAGATTCGTATACTTTTATTTCTATTAAAAGCTAAGATTACACTATTTTAGTTTATAAGCTACTCATACGTTCAAAAATAAAAACTGAACATACGCTTAAATGTTGAGCTTCCAAAAACGGGCAGGTGAGTGGTCCATCATCATCTTTCTTTTTTAAGCATTTTCTAAGCCACAAAAAGAACAAAAAGGGTCATACCATATCGTCAACAAGCAAAGAATATACATATAAAAAGTGAGGTTAACCTTGGCAAGTTTTAGGGGATCTTTACATTTTCAATTTTAGTTAAACACTTTCCTTTTAATTGAGTTTTCTCCCTTTTATTATATAAATAATTTATTTAACTCAAAATCGATTAAAAATGATGAGATGGAATTAAGATTATATAAATAATTTTAAATTAAATTTTAAGAAAACAAAGTTGAATAATTAAGAAGAAAATAGAAGTATTAGAGTGATATTATTAAATAATAACTACGAAAAGAGTGGTTCTATTTCTATTTACGTGTTTTGAATTTGATTTTAACACATAGAATGTAATGATCATATTTTTGTCTCCTTTAAATTAATAATAAACATAATTTGTTAATACTTCTTAAATAAATATTACCGCGTTGGAGAATAAATAAATAAATAAAACTTTAGGGGGAAAAACGCGCTGTTCTTTTGCTTTTTAAATATATCTCTCTTCTTCGACTCTCTCTCTCTCTTTCTGAAAGTTCTGATCATTCTTATTCTACTTGTTTGAGGTGAGTTAACACTTCTCATCCCTTTTCGTTATCTACACTTTCGATTTATGTTTCGTTTGAAGCAGTTTCTTGCTTTCCGTTGTTTAGGATCTATGGATTGGCCGTTGTTGCCATTATTTTTAGGAGAGTGTTTGTATGATTGTGGAAGGGAAAGTGTTTGGTTACTGAAAAACTGAAAGGAAATGGAAAGAGAAGGAGAGTAGAATTAAAGCAGTTTAATGTGCCCTCTGTTTTGGTAAAATCATCAAAGCTTGCATTCATCGAAATTTCAACAGGAAAAAATTGTTCAGTTATAATTTTTATGTTGTTAAATTTGTTCAGTTTTTGATACCGTTATTGTTTCTTTTCTCTGCTGTATTATGTTTTGTGTCTAAGTTCTACATTTTTTGACTAACCAAACCGAACGTTATGTCAACTTTTGCAAGAAGTCATTTGTTTACTTGATAATTCTATACCAGAATATGCCACCGAAAAATCCGAGCGGTTGAGATAGAGTTTCCACAAGGATTTGCTTATGGTTGACGCGATTCGTCTTTAGATGTTTGCTCATTGTTTTGCGCAACATCTGAAATATTCTGAATAGAGAGGACCTATCGCTAGATTTTCGGTTTGACTTGTGCAAATTTGTCGCTTCGTTTCCTAAGTATAGTCCAAAATTATTAGTAATCTTGGAAGCGTTGTGTAATTGTCTCAACTTGTTGGAAATTTTTAGTCGTAGAATAATCTGAGTTAGACTACAACTTGACAAGTAAAAGGTTTGATTAGGAATAAGTTTTCTTTTGTTATTATATGCGGGCTTTATATGGGTCTTCGACAAACCAATTGTCTTATACTTGTGAGTGCAAAGAGTCAAAAGTAATGATGAAATTGAAAATGTTTACTTGTCTTTTATCCGCTCAATGATTGATTCTAGTTTCCAGAGCATATTTGTAGTGAATATCTTAACTTCTTCATTTAGTGGCTACTTTCCTTGCAACAAGCACTTTCACTTGATCACATCATTGCAGGTTGGTTCTTATATCATAATTAGGGGATTCTTCCAATAAATCTTACTATAATTACTGTATTCACTTCTTGATATTTGATTTCCTCGTCTTCATTTTATGTTTCTTTTCCTTGTGCTTGATATTGGTCATAAAGCAGGCACATTGTTTTGCTTGTTGGGATTCTGTTTGATTTAAAACTTCATACTTATAATGTAAATTTGATTTGATTATACCAGTGACAGAATGCCCGAGATTCAATTGGGTAGACATACTGTAAGATCTCATGGGGTCAAAGTTGCTAGGGCACATATGCATGACTGGCTGATTCTACTGCTTCTTGTTGTTATAGAGGTTGTATTAAACATCATAGAACCCTTTCATCGCTTTGTGGGGAAAGATATGATGACAGACCTGTCATACCCACTGAAGGACAATACTGTGCCCTTTTGGGCTGTACCAGTAAGTCTCAGCTTAAAATTAGTATATTGCAGAGGAAAGCTTACATTTCTCAAGTACTCTGATGCTCCTCTTAACAAATCATCATGATTCATCCTCCCTGACACCCCCTACAGATAGTTGCAATATTGCTGCCTTTTGTTATCATTCTGGTATATTACTTCGTCAGGAGAGATGTCTATGATCTGCATCATGCCATTCTGGGTAAGTCTCTTCCTCTTGTTGAAGTTTTTTTAATTCAAGTTACTTTTGTTTGTATATTATTGTAGTAATAACATACAGATCAAGGTTTAAAAATGACTTCTCAGGTCTCCTGTTTTCTGTGCTCATCACTGGAGTTATAACTGATGCAATTAAAGATGCTGTTGGTCGGCCTCGTCCTGACTTTTTTTGGCGTTGTTTTCCTGATGGAAAAGGGGTTAGTTCTCCTGTTAATTGACTGTCCTCACATTTTTATCGTATATTTTCTTGATTTAGTATCCACAAGATTCAATTGTTAGTCCTGTTCATTAGTCATAGTCAGCAAACATATTTTGGCATATAAAGGTCTTTGATCCTGTCACAAGCAATGTTATGTGCACTGGACTGAAGAGCGTCATCAAGGAAGGGCACAAAAGCTTTCCCAGCGGACATACCTCTTGTAAGCAGCTTACTTACACATCCAGGATCTCTATGAAAAAGTATTGATTCACTGCTTCAATGCTAACCTTTCTGGTTTCTTGCTTGGTGCATATTCTTGGGAGGTTGTTACATGCATAAGCCTCTGCTTTTGTGCTGTAAATATGAAACACAAATTCTATCATTAGTATCCTATAGAACTACTGTTGTAATTTATTCCATGACATGTAAGCTTCTTCCAGATATGTTTGGGCTTCATCTTATGTGATTCATTTCCTTAGGCTGAAATGAATGTAGTTTGCATCAGATGTGTAGTAGTTAATGGTAAGGGTCATTAACTGGAATTCTCCTTGGTTATGTTCAGGGTCTTTTGCTGGTCTTACTTTTCTATCCTGGTACATGTCTGGAAAAATCAGGGCTTTTGATCGCCAAGGACATGTTGCAAAACTCTGTCTTGTTTTCCTGCCACTGCTTGTTGCAGCACTGGTGGGGATTTCGCGAGTTGATGACTATTGGCATCACTGGCAAGATGTTTTTGCTGGGGGACTCTTAGGTTTGCCACTTATGTCAATAACTGTTTTCTTTTCCATAAATTGCATTAATCAATTGTGTGGACCTGTAACAAAAACCATTATCCTTTCCTTTGCACCTTTATGTGTAGGGCTCACGGTTGCTTCATTTTGTTACTTGCAATTCTTCCCACCTCCATATGATATAGATGGTATATCCTCTGTTTCTCTTCCACGTCTCATTTATATTATTTTATTTCATTTGATGGGAAATCTTTGTATGCTGTAGTTATGATCCCATTTTTGTGATATGAGATATAAGCAGAACTCATATTGGAGAAGAATACGGCTAAAACTGATCTAATGGTGTTTGAAATTTCTTCCTTTACTATCAATGTAAATTGCATATAGTAACAAAATGTAGGGCTGTTTATAATTAAACGTTTGCTTTAGGAGAAACTGTGCAAGACAATAGGGTCTTGGCATGTTGGTACTTATGCATTATGTCATTGGCTTTCCTTCTTTATTAGATCACATGGCATGCATATTATGGTGTCATATTCAGTTTAGGACAATGAAGAACTTATTTCTGACTTGGTCTCTGGTACCAGCGGTCTATCTTTGATAGTTGAATTGCATGAAGACAATCTTTAAACGCATAACAATCACCACATTGATATCAGAACAGTTGTGAGCATAATGTCATTTTCTCCATCATGGGTGATCCCGTCTCAGTTTGAAAATAATGCAACAGTTTGAAGATTAGTAATAACACATTGTAAGCTCAATATGATTAATGAAACAGGAAGTCTAATTGGTGGTTTCAAGTTGTCGTATAAACTAGTCTGATTGTTGTGATACCCTCAACTATATAAAACATTACTGTATGGATGTCTATTGAGGGCAGGCCTTGGAGCAACTGATAAAGTTGTTCCTTTGTTACTATAAGATTATAGGTTTAAGTCACGAAAATAGCACTTTTGTAAAAATACAAAGGGAAGGTTGTGTACATCATTGACCCTCTCTAGATTCCCACAAAACGGGTACCTTTGTGCAGTGGGTACATTAACTTTGACTGTATGGACGTCTATTAAAGAAACTAGTTGAATCTTGCTATTATTTTCTTGGCATGAAGGGAACTAGGAGAAATCAGAATATTGCGCATCATTTTCAGACCAGTCATTAGTCTCTACTGCTAGATTCGTTGCACTTGGCCTTAAATATTATGTTGTATTTGCAGGTTGGGGACCTCATGCATACTTCCAGATGCTGGCAGAGTCTCAAAGTGGTGTTCAATCTTCTAACAACATCAATCATCTTGCTGTGCAGCAAGCAGAGCTTCAGAGTGTGTATATTGATGCTCAGCGTGGCATGGAGATTGCAAGATTTAACAATAGAGACACAAGGCCCATGCTGGAGGGAGGTGGAAACTAGAGGAGGCATTGGCATTAGGTTTTGGAACTGGAAACTTAGGTCTACCCTCGTGTCCATACTTATAATCTTGGTAGAGCTCTTCCTAGTGTTCATTCCATTACAGTTGAATTTATCTTTCTGATTCATTTTCTCACGTCTGAAGGGATTGGTTGTTCATATTTGATAGTCATCTGTTTGTTGGCATACGAGATGATACTCTGAACCGTTTTGATTATTCCTCGTACACGATTGATAGGTGATTCGCGATACTGTGTAAAGTGAAATGCCATTTCATTTTTGACTTCATGCGTCAACATCCTATGATTCACTACATCACGAAATTGCTATTTTGGTTATTCTCCAAGATGAGAAAATTATTTGGACCGTGGAGAAGCACAGATGTTTAGTTAGAATGGATAGAATAAGAAGGTTAAGCTACAAATGACTGGGCTATAAATTGAAAGATCTCTTTGCGATTGCACACTGAATTTTCCTAAAATGAACTAATTAGACAACCAGGAGAAGTAGGAGAAGCAGATCGTAAGAGATCCAAAATACGAGGGGAAAAAACTCAAAGCAAAATCGTCAATTGTGTCAAAACAACAAAAATTGAAAGGATATACTCTTCTAGTGAAAGCTTTACATTCCAATGTGACATGGATTAAATGAAGATGAAAGGTTTGAAAAAAGCCGCAGGTAGACCTTTACCTTGAGAAATTCATCA
The DNA here is from genome assembly GCA_024752395.1 of Erythroxylum havanense. NCBI lineage: Eukaryota > Viridiplantae > Streptophyta > Magnoliopsida > Malpighiales > Erythroxylaceae > Erythroxylum > Erythroxylum havanense. The sequence continues at coordinate 10,888,538 of JANTNU010000233.1, read as the reverse complement.
TACCACTAAACCAGTAGTGACACAACGTTAAAGTTTCCGCATTCATATACAGCCCCGAATTTTCGCTCAATATAGGTAATTAATTAACACTCTTTAATCAATTTCAAAAAGGAGAAAAATAAATCGATGTGACATTTAGTCACTGTTGGTTCAGTTTTTAGAGGGTGAATAAGAATAAGCATTTTTTTTCTAACGTAAAAACTGTTTTGAAAAAAATAAATATTTGAATGTAAAATTCAAAAGTTGTTTTTTAGAAATGACTTTTTTAGAAGCTGAAATACAGATTTTTAAGAAGCTCAATTTTGAATTTTTTAAAAAGAATACTTTTTCAGGTAGATTTTTTAGATCAATTAATGAGCTTATTTTTTTATTCTTATTTATCCTTATGTTTTTATACATGATTTCCACAATATTCACAAATACATCTTTACGTTTATTTTGAGATTTATATAATATTATTTGACTTTTTATATGTTTTAATATTTAATTTTATATTAGTTTTACTTATATTATAATCCATATAAAAGATTTGGTTAGATATATTTTTATTTATGTTTTATATGATTTAAAATTATATAATAATTAATATATTGTACTTTGCATATTGTTTAATACATTTTAAATAATATTTATATGCATAAATAATTTTCATTACAAAATAAAATATAGTTAAAATTAAAGTTTTTTATTTTTATGTTATCAAACAATCTATTATATAAAGTTCTTTCAAATTTTTTTTAAATGACAGTCAAACAGTCAATTGATTTCTTAGAAAAATTCTTTTGAAAAAAACTCTACTAACAAAAGCTTGACTGATATAAGCCTATCTAAATAGGCACTTAATCTATTTAAGTCTCTAATACAAGACCATGTAACATCCTCTACTTTGAAGGGCAAAAAAATGAAAGGGGCTAGTACACTTCAAAAGAAGAAATTAATTTCCCTAACTAACAACATAAAGAGCTAAAATATAAGAATAACCATTTATAACAAGTGGAGGAGTTGTTTGAGGGAGATTTCTCATGACTGGAATAGTGGTGGGAATCTTTTCTTCTTTATTTTTAAATAAGAAATAAGACGATGTTTTTAATTAAAGTTGTTTTTAAGTGTAGATAGTTTATAATAAACAATTTGCATTAATTTGAAAGATTTACATCCCACCTAATGGTATATTATTTGTATTTTTTATATGTATCTTAGCCTATCAACAAATTTGATTGCCAAATTTTGTTAATGTTGACAATATAGGTACCTCAAATTCTCTTTCGCAGTTAAGTTTTGATTGGCATACTATATTATTTAATATGATCCACTAATATATTTATTATTAATGGACAAAAAATCTATTATTGGTCCATTTAATCATCATCATTTTATTACTATAGTGCAGTAATTGAGATTGGCTTTAATCTCCAATAAAGAACATGACTTGTCCATGTACTGATCTCGGTGTTTGGTGTGTCTTTGATTATTGTTTTTGCTCTTTATTTCTTTTATTTTCCCAAATGTATTGATCTCAGTGTTTTGTTACACACTCAAATCTTAAGAAGTGATACCAGAGCATCTTATTCAATTAAGAAAACAATATATTGATTGACATAAAGTTTGATATCGACAATTTTGATGGAAAATAAACTTTTCCATCTGTAGAGTTTAGATAAAGGCTATCTGATAAAATCACACTGCAAGAAAAAACAAACATTCCTTAACTCAGTAACTTTTATTAATGATTGTTCGTGTATATATAGGCATACAATAGAAGTGTCTGGAGAAGGTTGTAACATATTCTGTAATTGGTTGAGTTTTGGACATAGGCTTGGGTGTTGTTGTATTGACCCATTAGGCCCATGCTCCAGATATTTTTATTACTTTTAGAATCTTCTTGCGCGTCTGCTTCCTTACCCTTGTTGCGCGTTGTTACTTGCCCATTCAGCTTTCTTCTTTCATCAGTTCTCTTTCATCTATCACACCCCCGTAAGCTGGAACACATTTTGGATTCCAAACTTAGCGAGAAGTGAGTCAAATTGGGGTTCGGGTAAAGGTTTAGTAAAAATGTCAGCAAGTTGAGAGTGAGAGGCGATGGGTAGAAGATGTAGGAGTCCAGAGTGGATTTTTTCACGGACGAAGTGGAAGTCGATCTCGATGTGCTTCGTCTGTTCATGAAAAACGAGGGTTTATGCAAGATGGAGGGCCGATTGATTGTCACAGTAGAGGTAAGTGGGGATTTGAGGAGAAAAACTGAGATCTTGCAACAAGTAGAACAACCATTGAATCTCACAAGATGTCATGGCTAGGGCTCGATACTCGACTACGGAGGAACTACAGGAGACGGTGGGTTGCTTCTTAGATTTCCAGGAGATGAGAGACGAGCCCAAAAAGATGCAGAATTCGGTGACAGATTTTTCGAGAGTCGGGACATGTTGCACAGTCTGAGTCAGAAAATGCTCGCAACTGCAAGTTGGAATCACAGTGAAAAAGGATAACTTGGCTAGGAGCTGTTTTAAGGTATCATAAAACCCTCTGAGCTACTTGCATATGCATTTGTGTGGGTTTGTCCAGAAACTGGGATAGTTGTTGAATGACAAAGTTGATGTCCTGTCGGGTGATGGTCAGGTACAAAAGCTTGTTAATGAGCCGACGATAGTCAGTGATGTCAGTGTGAGGTTTTCCATCTGTCGTCAATTTTGTGTGGGGAACCATCGGAGTAGAAAAGGCTTGCAGTCCAAGAAACCAGCTTTAGCCAATAAGTCTAGTGTGTACTTTCATTGGGAGAGATTGATTCCAAGAGATGATCTAGCCAGCTCCAAGCCGAGGAAGTACTTGGCAACACCGAGGTCTTTGATCTGAAAGGTAAGATCTAGAAAACTTTTGGTATTTTGGATGAGACTCAAGTCTTTACATGCTAATAAAACATCATCAACTTAAACCAAGAGTATGATTAATTTATGATTATCTATTTTTGTGAACATGGAGTAATCCAAGGCTGAGTGCTGGAACCCATGAGAAAGCAAAGCAGAGGTGAGTTTTTCATGCCATTGTCTACTGGCTTGTTTAAGCCCATAGATACTTTTTTTTAACTTACAGCCTATTGTGGAATCAGGTAAAGGAAGTCCTGGGGGAGGCTTCATGTAGATTTCTTCGTGCAGATCACCATGAAGGAAGGCAATATGAATGTCAAGCTGATGAAGGTGCCAATCTTGAGATGCAATGAGGGCCAGGAGGAGGTGAATGGTAGTATGATTCACTACGGGAGAGAAAGTCTCGGTGTAGTCCACACTAGCTTGCTGAGTGAAGCCTTTTTCCACAAGTCTGCTTTTGCATCGATGAACTGATCCATCCAGATTGAATTTATACTGATGGACCCATTTATAATCGACTGCTGATTTTCCAAGAGGTAAGTGGGTGAGTTCCCAAGTATTATTTTGAATTAAGGCCATGAGTTCTGTATGCATTGCTTCTTGCCATTCAGTGGACTGCATAGCTTCATTGTAGGTTATTGGTTCTTTCAGGGCTATAAGAGCTAGGGAAAAATGTCTATATGCTGAGGAGAGGATGTTGTAGGAAATGATTGAGGAGATTGAGTGAGGAGATGTGTGAGACAATGTAGGACAGGTATAGTCATTTAAATAAGATGGTGCTTGATTTTGTCTAGTGGAACGTCGAGGATGTGGAGTAGGTTCAGATGAGGGAGATGACTCAGAAGTAGAAAAGGCTGGTGGGTCATCATAAAGAGGGGAATTTTAAGTGGAGGATAGAATTGGGCTTGGTAGGGAAGAATTGGGAAGTTCTTGAAAAGGGAAAGAATTTTCATAGAAGATGACATCCCTTGACAAGAAAAACTGTTTGGTGTCTAGATAAAAAATTTTGTAGCCTTTTGTCCCTGGAGAAAAAACCAGAAAAACACCTTTTCTTGCCTTGGTATCTAACTTCCCTTTGCTGGCTTCCTTAGTAGAAGTAAAGCAGAGATAGCCAAAAACTTTTAAATGTGTGAGATTAGGATTGCTACCAAATAGAATGGAATAGGGGGATTTGTTTGATAAAAGAGGGGTAGAAATCCGGTTAATGAGAAAAACTGCATGTAAAACACATTCGGACCAAAATTTGGTTGGGAATTTGGCTTGAAATTTCAGGGCTCTTGCCACACTGAGAATGTGTTGGAGCTTTCGTTCAACCCTTCCATTCTGTTCAGGGGTCTCAATGCAGGTGGTTTCATGCAAAACACCATTCTTAACAAAAAAATTCAATCATTGCAAATTCAATTCCTTGGTCACTTCTTATGCATTTGATTTGTTTTGTGAATTCTCTGCACATAAACAAAGAAATGCTTAATTAATTCTCTAGTTTCTGACTTGTGTTTCATTAAAAATACCCAGGTCATATGGCTGTGGTCATCAACAATGGTGAGGAAAAATCGATGACCATGAATGGAAGGTGTGTGATAAGGTCCCCCATATGTCAACATGTATAATATCAAAGCGACCAGAAGCAACAGAAGAGCTCAAAGTAAAAGGTAACATTTTTTTCTTTGAAAAATGACAAGTCTGACATTCAATAACAAGCTGAAACATAATAAAATTGTCTATGTTAGATAACAATTTGAGTGTTGCATTTGAAGGATGTCCTAGGCGTTTGTGCCAAAGATTGTGTGAATGATGTGTGACTGAACATATTTCTGGCATAGGGGTAAGATAATAGAGGCCATTAGAATGCTTAGCAAAACCAATCATCTTCAAATTGTTGAGTTCCTGAATAACACATGAATGTTGGGTAAAAGTCAGTTAGTAGTGTGAAAAAGAAGTAAGTTATCTAATATAAATGAGGTTGAAGGAAAGGAAAGGAACATAGAGAACAATGGTTAGAATAAGAGAAGAGATATGTACTAAGCCAATGTGTGTGACAGGTACATGTTGATCATTAGGGAGTTTTACTGTGAGATTTTGGGTTGTGTTATATTCAGTGAAGAAATGTAGGCTACAGATAATGTGGTCTGTGGCCCCAGAATCCAAAATCCAAGTTGAGGTGCATGAGGTAGATTCAGCAGATAGAGATGTACCTTTGTGATTTTTGGTAAGTGTGTTGACCTGAGGTATACTAACTGAATTGTGTGAGGCATCCTTGTCTTTGTTCAGTAAATCCTTCAACTGACAATATTCTTCTGGTGTTAGGTTAAAATGGGATGAAGATGCTTTTTTGTGTGTATCTGAAGTGGCATTGCTGGCAATTGTGACAGATTCAAGATGAGTTTCTGCATTCTTGAAAGATTTAGTTTTAGATTTGAAGTTATCTCTTGGCTGATAGTGATTCGATTTTCCATTGCCTGATGTAAAGTTGGGTGGAAACCCATGCTTTCTGTAGCATTTGTCTTCTGTGTGTCCTTTATAACCACAGAAGGTACACAATGGTCTTTTGTTTGATTGAAAAGTCTTTCAGGTATCTGCTTTAACAAGAAATGCTTGAGATTCATAATTGGGTAATTGTGATGTTGTGGAATAAAGTTGTCGCTCATGTTGAGCTACCATGGAAATTTTTTTTTATATCTGTTAATGGTTCAATCAACATGATTTGTGACCTAATCGTGGAGTAGGATTCATTTAAACCTTTCAAGAAGCGTATGACACAATCACTATCTTGATAGGACTTAATGATGGTTAACATATCACAATGGCATTGAGGGTGACATTTGCATTTAGGCAATGGTCTTAAATTATGAAATCCATCCCATAACATTTTTAAATGAGTGTAATAATCAGAAATAGATAGACTTCCCTGTTTGAAACCATAAATCTCTTCTTGTAGGTCTGAAATTCAAAAAGAATTTGTCTGTGAGAATCTGTCATGGAGGTCCTTCCATATATCAGCTGCTGAATCTAGCCAAATGACACTCTAAGCAATTGATTCACTTACTGAGCGTATCAACCAAGATAAAACCATGGTATTGCATCTTTCCCAATATGCATAAGTAGGATCATCTCAGTCTGGAATAACAATACTGGCATCTATAAATTTTAGCTTGTTTTTTGACAACAGGGCCATTCTTATCGACCTAGACCATGAATGATAGTTTGGTCCGGTCAGAAGAGAGGACACCAAAATAAGAGAAGGATTTTTAATAGGGTGGATGTAATATGGTGAGGTTGGGTGGTCTTCGGGTCTTTGTATTTGTGTTTGAGGGCCAGCTACACTGGCCTAAGATGGCCCAGACATGACTATACAAAGTTTATATCAGGAGAAATAGGGTTGTCGGTTGAGAAGAGAAAGAGAAAGAAAAATGCTCTGATACCATGATAAAATTACACTGTAAGAAAAAACAAACATTCCTTTACTCAGCAGCTTTTATTGATGATTGTTCGTGTATATATAGGCATACAATAAAAGTGTCTGGAGAAGGTTGTAACATATTCTGTAATTGGTTGAGTTTTGGATATGGGTTTGGGTGTTGTTGTATTGACCCATACCTATGCTCCAGATATTTCTATTGCTTCTGGAGTCTTCTTGCATGTCTGCCTCCTTACCCTTGTTTTGCGTTGTTGCTTGCTCATTCAGCTTTCTTCCTTCATCTATTCTCTTTCATCTAGCACTATCCTTACCCATAATAGATTGAAAATAGCTTTGGAAGGAAAATTTAAGAAGCTAGGCAATATGACCAACAAAGAAGAGGAGGAGTTAGATGAAAAAGCACTCTCCTCCATACAACTTTACTTGTCCAAAGAGGTCATACGTGAAGTGGTTCCATACAACTTTGCTTGTCCAAATAGGTTCTATGTGAAGTGGTGAATGAAACTATTGTTGCAGGCTTGTGGCTAAAATTAAAGTCTTTGTACATGACCAAGGACCTCACAAATAAGCTTCATTTCAAGGAGCATTTATATAGAATTCTTATGGTTTAAGGTACTTATTTTCAATCTCATCTTGATAACTTTAATTTTATTATCATAAACCTAGAAAATATTGATGTGAAAGTTGAAGAAAAGGATAAAGCTCTTTGTTGGTAGTCTTACTCCTTAGTTTTTTATGAATACTTCAAAGAAATCATGTTATATGGAACTACTAACACCTTATCTTTTAAACATGTTAAATCTAACTTATTGTCTAAGGAAGATTTAATTTTGAACTTTGCCCCGAGTGCAAAAGGTTTGGATGTTTGGATGTTAGAGGAAGATCCCAAGAAAAGGGTAATAGTGGTAATTCAAAGAAATATAGGTCAAAATCTAGAGGAAATAAAGCTAATAAAACATGTCATTATTGGAAAAAGTATGGACAAAATTTTTGAATGTTACAATTTGAAAAATAAGCAAGAGAAAGAGGAGAAAAAGAAATAACCCTAAAAATCCACTAAAGCTAGTGTTACTAAAATCAATTCTGAAGGTGATGTCTTATTGTTTGTTACTTCCATTAATAAGAGGAGTAAAATCGAATGAATTTTTGGTTCTGGATACACTTATCATATGTGTCCTTATAGGGACTAGTTTTTCACTTTTGAACTTGTTGATAGTGGTGTTGCTTTGATAGGCAATGAGGCCCAGTGCAAAGTAAGTGACATTGGTAGTATTCAGATTAAGACTCATGATGGTGTTATTAGGACTTTTTCCAATGTTCATTATATTTCTAACTTGAAACAAAACTTGAATTCTTTAGACACCTATGAATCTCTTAAGTACAAGTATATAGTTGAAGGTGGAGTTCTTAAGATTTTGAAAGTTTTTTTGCTAGTTTTGAAAGTTTACCATTATGGTAGTTTTTATGTCATGTAAGGTTCAATTGTAACAGGTTTTGTAGCTATGTCCTCTTTTATGTCTGATTCTAATGTCACCAAATTATGACATATAGGCTTGGGCCATATAAGTAAAAAGGCATGAGACCTTTAAACAAAAACGATCTTCTTGGAGATCAAGGCATCAGTAACCTAAAGTTTTGTGAACATTGTGCTTTTGGGAAATAAAAAAGAGTTAGTTTCTTTATTGCAACCCATTGTACCAAAGATATTCTTGAGTATGTTCATTCTGATCCACGGGAATTTTATAGTTCCTTCTTTTAGAGAAAAAAAGATATTTCATGTCTATTATTGATATTTTTTCCGTAACATCAGGGTCTATTTCTTGAGGCACAAAAGTGAAGCCTCTCATTTTTTAAAAAGTGGGAAAATCTTATTGAGAACCAAATAGATAAGAAGGTTAAGAAGCTCAAAATAGACAATAAGTTAATAGTGACTTCACTTAATTTTACTTAAATCATAGTATAGCATGACATAAGAAAATTGTTAGCAAGCCTCAACAGAATGTTGTTATAAAACAGATGAACATAACTCATTTAGAGAGAGCTCTTTGTATGCTCTCTATTGTTAACTTGTGGCATCAATGTGATCTTTGGACTGAGGTAGTCTCTACTAATTATTATTTAGTCAATTGATGTTAATACCTTTCTCTTATCTTTAAAATCTTATAAAAAGTATAGGTAGGTAATCATGTTGACTATTATGTTTTAAGAGTTTTTAGATGTCCTATATATGCATATGTAATGTTAGTAAGCTTATACCTAGAGCTAAAATGTTCAAATTTCTTGTTTATACATTCAAGTCTAAAGGATACCATTTGTGGTTGTTTGATTATAAGTACTAGAGAGTCATTCTTAGTAGAGATGTTATTTTTCATGAGGATGTTTTATTTTCTCCTATAAAAGATTTTGTTGTTTCTTCTTCTACTGGTATATATGATTTCAAAAGTATCAGCTAAAAGGTGGAGTTAGAGCTGAGATGTGTTTCTCCTTCAAATGTCGATGTCCTTCATTTCTCTAATACTCAACTAAATGAACAAAATGATAATGGCTCTATTACCACAACTCATATTGAGATACAATTTATTGCATGTGATAAACCAAGGAGACAAATTAGAAAGCCTATCAAATATGCAGACGATGATGATGATTTGGTTGCTTATGCATTATCAATTGTACAAAAAGTTGGTGAAGGCATAAAACTTTCTTGTTCTTCTGAAGTTGTCAACTATGGTGATTCTTTTAAATAATTTGTGGCAATGAATGAAGAAATTGAGAGTCTTCATAAAATAAATGCATGGGATTTATTAGAGCTTCCAAAAGGTAAACGAGCTATAAGTTGCAAATGGATCTATATAAGGATGGTATTTTTAGGGTTGAAGACATAAGGTAGAAGGAACACTTAGTAGTTAAAAGTTTTGACCAAAGAGAAGGTATTGACTTTAATGCAATATTTTCTCTAGTTGTACGTTATACCTCTATTTATGTGCTACTTAAATTTGTTGCTTTTTTTTATCTTAAGAAACCTGGCATAAATTTTTTTTCTTCATGGGGAGCTTGAAGAAGAACTATACATGAAGCAACCTGAGGGATTTGTAGTTCCTAGTAAGGAGAGATATATATTTCATTTGTGCAAGTCTCTTTAAGGCCTTAAGCAAGCTATTAGATAGTGGTTTAATATATTGATGACATGCTTATTGCATCCCACTGTAGGAAAATACCGGGAGGTACATCAGATGTACCGGCAGCGGAAAACAAAAATTTTTTGTTCCCGGGACTTTTCCGAAACCCAGGATCCAAGTATCGGTATGAAGACATCAACCTAAATAGCCAAAAGAGACTATCTCTAAAGGTGATCCACGCAGAGATCAGAAAAC
>JANTNU010000233.1:10868589-10878791 GCA_024752395.1 Erythroxylum havanense | reverse complement strand
TCAGTCTGCATACGACTGTGAATAAAACGCACTAAAGGGGATTGCCTTTAGGGCACAAATAAACAGTATCGTCCTTGAATAAGTCGACTTGTCCAATGTACAAGTCGACTTATCCGTACCGAGCAAGCATAAGTCGACTTACACATGGTACAAGTCGACTTACCACTTACAAATCTCCCACTTGACCTAAAGCCAATCGCCTTGGTATCTAATACCATAAGCACGTCCATGAGAATCACAATTCTCCTGTGACAATGGCTTTGTCGACTTACCACTTACACCCACAACAAGTATTTTATCAATACTTTGAAATTTCAACTAAGTTAGGAGTTCGACATAAATACCTTGGTGCATCCAAGAAGATACGTGGGATGGAAATTCACAATGATCATCAAACGAGTAAATTGTTTCTTTCTTAAAAGAAATATATTATAAAGATGCTTGAAAGGTTTAATGTGCTTGACTATAAACCTAATTCTGCACCTCTTATTACACATTTCAAATTATCTTTTAATTTATTCTCAACAGTAGAGGAAGAAATAGAATGCATGTCTAGCGTTCCTTATTTTAACGCTAGTGGAAGTTTAATATATGCTAATGATATGCACTAGACCTAATTTAGCATATGCTATGAGCATAGTTAGTTGGTATATGCATAATCCTAGAAAAGAGCGTTGAAATGTTGTTAATTGGATCATTGATTATTTGAAGGGTACTTTTAAGTTGGGTTTGTTGTTTGATGATCACAAGGCTATATCCAATGATGTAGTTAGTTTTGTGAATGCCGATTATGGTGGTGATCTTGACAATCATAAATCTCATTTTAGTTACCTTTTCACTCTTGGTTATGGTGATATTAGCTCAAAAGCTTCCCTTCAATGAATTATTGCCTTTTCAACTACATAAGTGGATTATGTTGTAGCTAATAAGGGTATGAAAGAGGTTATTTGGTCGCAGGGTCTTTCCATTAAGCTTGATGATGCACAAGGAGTTAGTCAAAATGCTATTCACTTGACCAAAAATGACATATACCATTCCAAGACCAAGCATATTAATGTCAAATGTCACTTTATTAGGGATATTATTGTTGTAGAGAATATTACAGTAAAAAAGATCAATACTTCAAAGAATCCTACTCACTAAATCTCTTCCTATTACCAAATTCCAATATTCTTTTGACTTGTTTGGAGTTCTCATCATTTAGTTAGCCTTCGGGGCTTTAAGATGATGGCAAACTTTGTTGGATTTGATCCAAGGTGGAGATTATTGATAATATGGGTGTTTCAAATCCTCCCGGCCCTTGATTTTTGGTTGACACATTATGGTCCACTAATGTTTAAGTAATGACCATATTTATTATTAATGGGCAAACAATTCATTTTTTGTCCTCTTGAGCATTATAGCTTTATTTTTTAATACTCTAATGCAACAACTAAGATTGCCTTTGATTTCCAGTAAATGACAAGACTCATCTATGTAATTTTTACATATCTATGACATGGAATACCTTGCGAATCATGTATTTATTGTCTTGTTGACTTCGAACATTCAATTTTCTTATTTCTAGGGCTATATGACTAAGTTTAATTTTGGCAATTAAACTCTCCTCGATTTTGTTGTTATTCCATATTAATTTGTGATGGAGAGAGTGATATTAAGAGCTTGTAAAATTTTCTACATCCTTATTATGCCTTCGAGCCTCTTAGGGAATCTTTCACTCTCTTTTTCATAACAGTTTTTTTAATAGCTTGTTGTAGCCCGTGATTTTTTCCCCATACTGAGGATTTTCTAAATAAATTTGTTGTGTCTTTGAGTATTATTTTCATTATTTCCTTCTCTTATTTTTCTCAATTTTTGCTTACCTTAGTGTTTCCCTACGTGCTCAAATCTTAACAACTTAAAATATCACCACACGAAAATAAATTTAATGAAGTAAAAGATGATTTTAATTGGAAAGAAAGAAAACAACTAGGACATTATGATAAATAAAAATAAAATTCTTAACAAATTATTAAACAAAAAATTCAATGTATATATAAGATTTTATTTTATTCAATCGAAAAATATAAAAATAAAATGAATAAAATTGGAGTTTAATTTAGTTTAGCGTGGGCAATTCTTTGGGGTATTTAAACTCTACATCTCAAGAAGCATATGATGCACTTGAATGGTATGAGAGTTGGGGAAGTTAATAAAATTATTCCATAACGAGAATCTAATCAAATCTGAATCTGGACATGGTCAGAAAGAGTGATTTCCATAAACATTATAGCTCTATCTTATAAAATAATAAACCAAATCAACTCAACTTATTTATCGTATCATCGAATCATGTGTGTAGTTCTATATGCTATCTGCTAGGATTTCATTCTTCCTAGAGCTTATCAATGCACACAAGTTTTGATTAGAATACCTGGTGTGGTGCTTACCACTGTAATTAAATGGCTGATTTGGATAAAAATTTTCTACATCGATAGAACATAACTACCTTAACATATTACGAATCATAATTACAGATCAGACAGTTCTGTCATCTTCGAAGCTTGATGAATAAAAAGATATTTATTCTTATATGATCTAGTCAGTAAGGAACAGCTATCCAATTACCATTTGGCTTATGTATAGTAGCCAGCCAAGCTATAGAAAATGTCAAGATTTAAATGAGTTAGGAAATGACACAACAATACGTAAGTGAATTCATGGCCTGGAGACTGTCTTATGTCCAAAAAAGAAATAGAAGTAATTATTCCTAGGATTTTAATATAACTACAACTGGATAATGCCATCTAAGATACTTTGCAATCTTTCTTAATATGACCATGAACGTTTAAGGGTGGTGATCCTGGTATCCTCTACCCAAAGGAGCAGAATTTTATTACTGCATGTCTCTAGTATGTGTCTCAATCCCATATGGGAATCATGCAAGTAATAAGTCCCAGGTATTAAAAAATTAAGCTAGCACTCCAAGTTTAGTTTTAATATTTATATTAAAATATAGATTAAATTTTAATATCTTAAAGTATTGATTTTTTAATATTTTAAAATTATTTGTATTTAATTATAAATTGATAAAATCCTTAACGTAATTAAGTGTTGTATCCCATTATAAGATCACTTAGTTCAATTGAAATTAAGTTATTATATAATCAATTATCTTTAATTTCTAATTAATTATAACAAATCTTAGTTAACATTAAAGAATCTTAATTTAGCACTAATTTTAAATAAATATAATTAAATCAAGAATTCTTCTTTTTTTAAACTTATTATTGTATCTTCAATTTAATTTTGTGTTAAATTGTTTCTCATACTTGTCCATTACTCCTTAACTCCAAACTGTTTTTTTTTTGGTTCATAATCACTCTAATTGTTGTTTTTATTTTAACCCCCAAATATTTTGTGTTTTTTCTTTTCTCTTTATTATTGAATTATTACCTTTTTGTTTCCAAATTGTTTCCCTCTAAAAAACCCTAAGTATATAGTTTCACACAAGTTATGAATCAGTCGCAACAACTACAAGCTTTTTCAAAAAAAACAAAAACGAAAAAAATCAAATATGAAATACACAAATCAACATTCGAGATTTGGTAATACAGTTCGACACATCTTGCCTACATCTGTAGGGCTCTCATCCAGCTTAATCACTTTCACCAAAGAACAACAATAGTTTTACTTAAGGCATTATAGAGTCTATTCACCCTATCTTTGATACTATCTCTCGTTCTTATAACTCGTAAAAGCATGTCACTCCTAATAATACGACAATCTCGTGTTAACCTCAATAGAGAATTTTCTTAACAATATTTGATAATAAAAAATAAAAATAAAATAACTCAAGTGATAGAAACAATAAGGACGTAAACAAAGACACTTAAGATAAGATAAACTACTCCCCTAAAAATCCAGCTTCTTCAACGAAGAATCGGGAAGTTGTCCACTAAAAATTTTGCTATGAACCTTCAATAATGTCACTGAGATATAACTTGCATAGCAGCCACGAAAACTAAAAAAAAAAACACCAATGTTTTATCACCAAAACGTCAAAACAAAAGCATTGTAAACCCACGAAAACTATTGGACGTTTTTCATCTAAAAACCACACCAAAATAGCCCAGAAAAATCATGCAACAAATAGAAAATGTAGCTATCCAATAATGATGGATAGATCATGTAATGTTCACAAAACCAGAGAAAATGCGGTTGCTATATGTTCATCAATTGAATAATTGTTTCATCACTAAAACCCCACGAAAAAACAACTACACACATAATAAAAAATCTGCACGTTGTTTCTCTTAAAGAACTCATTAAGTAGTTGTCTAAAAATCCCAATTAATACGTATAATACACAACCACAAAAGATTGCCCAAATCACCAAAAATCAGCTATCAAAGATAGTGCAAGATTACCGAAATTACAACTGGCAAATCACATGTCTCATAGACGTATTTCACTCAAAAACTATATGTGGATAGACTAGAAAATTCATGCAACCAATAGAGTAAATACACAACTACAAATCTGGATATGATCTCTTCAAAATCAGCTCCCAAAAATAGTTCAAGATTCACGAAATTCCAAATACCAAGTCATTATGTTATAGTCATTTTTTGTCATAAAAACGATGGAATAGTAGTCCAATTATTTCCTCACATGTGCAGAAACACTGTTGCCAATAATAACTCAATAGAGAGTGTAATTGCTCACACAAAAACTAAGAAAGCACAGCTGCACACACAGCTTTACTACACGTTTTTTATTGCCAAAAAACCATATGATTTTAGTCCAAAAGATCACACAAAACCCGACAGAGACGCAACTACAAATCGTCAATCATAATCCCCACAAATTCAACTAACATTGATAACCATTATCACCAAAATAGGCTTCCTAAAGATAGCTACAAAAATCACCAAAATTTTGCATTTTATCTTATTCAAGATATGGTGAATTTAATTCAATTAAATCCTATTATGATTATGATTTTTATCTCAAATAAATTTCATCTTCAAAGAGTTCTACATAAGGTGGAATGTTCAATATAATAATATTGCTCAAATAATCAAAGATGTCCAATTACAAATAATGCTCAAAATGTCATAACACATATCTTAACACTCACAACTCTTCTTTTATGGTTAGTTCATTTTTTGTGTTGTCTTTGCTCTCCTTTGTTTATTTTTTCTACATTTTTTGTTTTTGCCCAAGGTTTTTCTCTCCTCAATTAAAAGTGAAAAAAAATCTTGAGAAAAAGATATAAATCTGAAAAAAATAACAAGGATCAAAAGAAGAAAAAGAATCGAAAGGCTTGACAAAAAAGTTGAGAGAGGGTACTCCTAACATAAAATAAAAATAGAAAAAAAATCTACAACTACTAAAGGGTTGGAGATGTGTACTAAAACCGTATTTTATTTAGGATAGATTATAAAAAAATTTCAAACTTTATTTAATTTTACAATTCTAGTTAGTAGTATCAAAAGTAGCAATAAAAATGTTCTAACTTTCAATTTTTTTGCAAAAATCTCTCAAAGTTAACCTTATAATTAACAGTATTGACATGGTAAGTTACATCAGCAAACCTATTTAAAAACTAGCATACATACGAAAACTAAAATCCACATCAAATCATTAAATTAAAAAATTAGAAAAAATTAAAATTTATCTCCCAAGCTACCACCAATGTCTTGCTCTCCCATTTTTTTCTTTCTTTTTATTAAGCTACACTTGATGGTGGTGGTAGAGTTTGAATTTGTTATTGTTGTAGTCACTTATACTTTTTCTTCTTATAGTTAATCCCTCTTGTTTTGGATTGCAAATCACAAACTTCACAAAAGGAAAACCTAAAAACTCAAGTCCCAAAGGGATTGACTTTGAGTTTGCCTATATTTTCTTCAAAAGTTACTCAAATGGCCAATAAAAGCATTGAGATTGCCCTAAACTTATTAAAGAGGGTAAGGAGAGGATGCTGGTGGGTAGGGGTGTCCATAAAAAGCACAAAATTTGTATGAGATGGTTGAAATTATGTATGTTAGATTGTTAAAGCTTGGGTTTTTTGAGTTATAGTTGTTTATTTCTGGGTTCAAATATATTAAAATGCACTTTTGTTTTTAGTTTTTCAGTTTAATTTCACAAGTGGAACTACTAGCAAATAGTTTCATAAACTAATATCTAATTATCTACCATATGAACTTTCATATCTAAATTATCAGGATCTTCTATTTCTCTAGCAAAGAATTTAACTTCATGCTACTTATTATGAAAAAAGTATGTCTTTATCATAATAGTATCTAAATTAATATATGTCAAAGGCACATGTTGTAGATTACGTAATTTTCTTATCAGCTAGGATATGTTTACGAACATTAGCTAAAGTGAGTAATAAATCTTTTGATGTTGTCTCCCACCGATGTTAGGAGAGGGGAACACTGATGTCAGTTTGGGAGATAAATTTATGGTTAGCAATTTTTTTAATTTAATAATTTGATGTAGATTTTAATTTTCATGTGTCAAGCACATTTATTGACATAGTTTGTCACATCAGTACTATTAATTATGGGTTTAACGACATAATATTTTTGTGACAAATTAAAAGTTAAGAGTATTTTATTATTACTTTCGGTAATTCTGATTAATATTGTAAAGTTGACTAAATTTTAAAATATTTTTATAATTTACCCTTTGATTTACTGTGGACCCAACTGTGATTCTTATAGTGCAATGTTGGTGACAGATAGCCATATAGACTTACTTAAAAACTGACATAAGAAAGAAACGTAAGTCAAAAGAGAAAGTGTAAGTCAGGAGAGACTAGCTGTTGGATAAATAGGAAAAAGGTAGATGAGAGAACACTTTTCTTACTATTTAATTTCTCAAAGTTAAAAAAATGTCTCTACCCTTCTTTTGTATTTAGTATTGGCTATGACTTTATTGTCATTTGAAGGTGATAATGTTCTTTATAATGCTACTCATTATGCACAAGAATAAAAAACTATTTAGAAAAGAGTGTCATGAAAGTGAGTAGTCATCTTGTTAAAAATAAAAATTTTCAAAATAGTGAAAGAGTTTATAAATAATAGTGAATAAGACTAACTCATATTTCTGCAATCAAAAGTGTTTCCTAAAAAGAATTTGTTATCAAAGCTTTATATTTTTTCTTTTTTTTTGAAAAGCCACTTTGCTTAACATGGATAGTTGAAACGCATAATTTTATCCATAAAGATGATGAGCATAGTTATAGTCAAAACTTAAGAATGTATTTAATGTGAATTGAAGCTTAATTTCATAATGTAACAGTGCATGATTTATACACAGTTTGTACATCATTTGAAATATAATTGATCCTATCTACTCATCTGATCTTATCATTTGTTATACGCTATTGTTTGATATGCTAGTTGGTTGTGATCAGGTAAGATCTCATGCTAGTATCTCGTGATAATGCTTATCATCTAACAGCCCCTCGCAAGCTCAGGGTGGATGCAAGAAACCTTGAGCTTGAACTTGAGATCCTAAAACCAAGTAATTGATAACAGCTTGGTGAAGATATTGGCAAGCTGGTCTTTGGTACTACAATGTTGAACTGATAAGAAGTCAGACTTTACCTACTCGTTGGGTTAGCAAGGGAGCGATATTCAGCCTCTGTAGACGAACGAGCCATAGTACGTTGCTTCTTGGAAGACCAATTGATTAAATTCTTTCCCAAGTAAATAGCAAAATTGCTCGTAGAGTGCCTGTCACCCTGGCCACCAACCCAGTCTGCATCGGTAAAAGCCTACAATTGAGTAGCGTTTGATTTGGTAAACATATGACCATGATCAACAGTTGCCTTAATGTAACGAAGCAACCTCTTGCTAGCTGTCCAGTACACGGTTGTCGGGGCAGACATAAATTGGCACAACTTATTCACAGAGAAGGACATATCGAACCTACAGTGGTTCGATACAATTCTGGATTATCTAAAGGGTCCCCATTTGCCAACGTATATTTGGCTGAGCATAGCATTGGAGTGTTGACGCATTTGGCTCCATGCATATGAGTGTGATGAAGAAGATTAGTTAAAAACTTCTTCTAGATAAGAAAATATCAGGGCCCTTGCGAATCATCTCAATACCTAAGAAGTACGTAAGAGCATCAAGATCACGTAATTCAAATTCAGCTTTGATCTTAGTCGCACATTCCTGAACATGTGGAGTGCTACTGCCTGTGATGACGATATCATCAACATAAACTAACAAGTATAACATCTTACGATTATGATTGTAAATAAACAAGGACGAATCAGTGTGAGAACATGCAAAACCAATACTTTACAAGTACGTGCTCAAGCGATAAAACCAGGCTCCAGGCGCCTGTTTGAGGCCATAGATGGACTTACGCAATTTGCAAACATAAGTGGGACAATGAGTATCAACAAATCCCTGAGGTTATGCCATGTAGATTTTGTCGTCAAGAGTGCCATTAAGTAAAGCATTAGAGATGTCTAGCTGATTGAGACACCAACTATTGGAAATAGCAATAGCAAGCACAGTGTGTATGTGTTGGGTCCCGATTCTTCCTTAGCATGTTTTAAATTATTTTTGAGGTTTAGTTTGCCTAAATTCCTTTTAGTGATTAATTTGGGGTCTTTAGTGCTTAGCTAATAGAAATTAATGAAGGGATTTAGTAAAAATTAGAGTTTGATAAGTTTGTTTAGAAATTAAAAAGAATAAGATGGTATAGGGGTAATTTAGGAAGTTTGCTAATGTTTTTAAGGCTTAAGGCTTATGAGATGGGCTTTTAGTCCTTTTAAATGACATTAAATAAAGAAGAAATGAAATGAATGATGAGGTAGCCGTGTAACATGAAGGAAACCACAGAAATTGCAAGGAAAATAAGTGACTTGATAAAACTACGTAGTTTTGGATGGGTTTTAAGTTAAGGAGCAAGATTTTCCCTAAGTCTTTTAAGAAGACTTATGAAAATCACAAAGAGAAAGGAGAGTGGGAGACTTTCGGCCAAGAGAAGAAGGAGAAGAAGAAGAAGAACAAGAAGAAGAAGAAGAAGAGAGAAGAAGAAAGGTTAGGGCTTTGGTTTATATTGTTTTAGAAAAGAGAAGTAAAAGGAAGAAGAGGGGTTTAAACTTCCATTAGAAGCCAAAGGAGATTTTCGTGGGTTTCATCTCCAAGGTAAGAAAATGTGAAATCTTTTGGAATTATGGATGGGTTTTGGTTTAAATGGCTTAGGAAATTGATGGGTAAAGTTAGATAGGTTACATTCCATGCTTTCATCTCCTTAGAATGTCCAATTTTGCTATCTCTTATTCTTATGGGATCTTTATGCTTAATGAAGGTGAAGTGAGGCAAATTGAGGAAGAAGCAAGACCAATTGATCAATCTCAAAGCTAAGGAATTAAGGTGGGTGATTTCTTAATAATTGAGATAATAGGCATATTAAAGTTTTTATAATAAATGCAAATTAATGTTTTCCAATGACTTCGAATTTTTGTATAAATTACTCTTGGCGATGTTTTTAACTTGTATGTGAAATTCCTTGATTGTGAATTCATGTTGAAATGATTTGAATACTGGTTTGTTATATGAAAAAAAAGACTCGAATGTGTGACATCGGAAAAAGATTTGCCATGTTGGCCTAATTATGTGAAAGTAAATTTGTAAAGGCCAGTTACGGCTAATGATTTCGTATTGTGTGAATTATGTGTTTTCTTTTAGTTTGTGGTGGTCCCATAAGAGTCAGGTGCACCTATCTAACTATAGGCTTCTCCCGCCTGTCCGCTAGTGGCATTAGAGTTCCTCATGGACTCCCAAAAGTCACGACTACACATGACCGCTTCGCGGGAATGTGTAGTATGTTTCATTTCAGATCCACCCGAACCACTTTGTTTGTGATTTTGTGAAATGTTAGGTTATTTTATGACGTGTTAAGTTTGTAAATCGTTTGATGTGATAAATTCTGTGAAGAGTTTTGAAAATTGAATAAATGTGATATTGCTTTGAAATGAAAGAATAAATAATGGTTTTTGCTTATTTCTCGTTTATTAAGTTATTACCCATGGAGCCGTTGAGCTCGCCTCCTATTTCCCCTCCACAGTTGTCGAGCGAGAAATCGAGTCACTGCATCAGAATTGAGGCATTACTCCGATGCATTTTGCTTTTGAAGTCGTATTTGAGAAAACAAAGCTTTAGATAGCATTTTGGACAATTGAT
>JANTNU010000233.1:10830855-10842745 GCA_024752395.1 Erythroxylum havanense | reverse complement strand
CATTACTTAGTTCGTAAACATTTTTTTAAAGGTTTTGATTAATTAGAATCTATTGAAAATTCTGTAAATGAATTTTATTTCTAACAAATATTTTTGAAAGATTTTTTTCTGACCAAAAAGGGGAATATACAATTCAACCCCCCTTCTCGTGCATTCTAATATCTTTTTCTAAAGATTGTATTAACATGTGATTCACTTCACTATTTTCGTCTTTTTCTTTTCTTTCTACTCTTGTTGT
The DNA here is from genome assembly GCA_024752395.1 of Erythroxylum havanense. Classification (NCBI taxonomy): domain Eukaryota; kingdom Viridiplantae; phylum Streptophyta; class Magnoliopsida; order Malpighiales; family Erythroxylaceae; genus Erythroxylum; species Erythroxylum havanense. The sequence goes on along the minus strand of JANTNU010000233.1, from coordinate 10,842,507 downwards.
TGTGCGTGTTCCTCCTCTTGTTGATGTGGCTACTTGTTGTTGTGTGCTTGGTCCTCATATTCAATCTTTTTCATGTAAGTTACCTTTTCTTTTATTTTTTATCTTCTTCATTGAATTCGGTTTGTGAAGAAGGTAAAGTGAGTGCTAAAAGAACTAACATTCATAATGGCATTGATAACACCCAAATTGAGGCCCATATTCCCAAAGCACTTAATTGTTAAAGCTTGAAACCCTTTATAATTATAATGCTACACCCCCTATCATTTCATTAAAAACCCTAAATTTAGTCTGTCACTCTCTATCTAACTCTCTCCCTCTTTCAATCTCTATACTTTAATTTTTTAAAGGTTTTATATTGAATTTCTACTTGTTTGATTTAATTCAATCCCAAGGAGTCAAAGATGTTTTAAGTCCCAGCATTAGGACAGAGGTCCAAAGGAACAAGCTCAAAGTGGCAGTGGATGCCACTTTAATTCAACTATTATTTCTAGAAGTAATGTTGGGGATTTAGTTTAAGGTCTTTTATTGACCTATAACTCCTGTTAATCCAACAGGCTGTGTTGATTTGTATCCTTCATTTTGAAGGGAATCTCAACGTAACTCCCCATTCTTGTTTTTCTATAGTATTTTTCCATAATGCTCTTTTCTCATCAGCCTCATTCTAATATGTTCTCCAAACCTACTTTTGACAAGTACTCCTGCTTCCTAGCAGTCCTTTTGATGTAAGGAATATAATGCTTGAAGGTATATGTTTTCATTTCAATAATATGGATTTCAATTTGTTCCTTTGACTGTGATCTATTTAATATGTAAGAAAACAACTCCCTACATCTAATTATTTGGTTTTTTGAAACTGTACAATGATTATATTTCTGAAATTATCAGAAGAGATGGATATTGTATGAAGGTAAACAAAGATATTAATGATATGGATAGAAAATTTAATTTTGATTATAGCTCAGAAATTGTCTTCAATCTTTATGAGACAAGTATTAAACTAGTTCTACAGATGTTATTATGCATTTATATCATATTGAAATAAAAAGATGGCATGATTGCATTGGCTTAATTTCTAACACTTATTCTTGTTGAAATTTATCTATTTTCTAACACTATAAATCTTGTTTTCCTTCACATTCACAATAAGAATTGGTACTATAGGTGATAAGGCTGGGCTATGTGTAACATCTCATTACTTGCGGGGAGGTTAAGATAGTAAATATGAAAGAATACTAAGAGATTTGAAATACATTTCATGCTCATACATAATATGTCGTATGCATGCACGTGAATAGTGAATTTTTTTGCACAAGAAAATAATTGTACATGCATTCATGGATAATTCCGGGTATAATTGAATTGTGATGAGATACTATTGAAAAATGTGAAATTGTTGGATCTAAAATTTAATTGGAGAATGTAGCTATTAATTTTTGAATTTTGATAAATTTTGGGGAATAATGTCCAAAATATGGGATATAATTGTATTAGGAAAAATGCCACTTGGCGAGTAAATTGATGGAAGGAAACATAAATGAAAAATAAATGATATTGGAGAATTGTTAAAAACGACTTTGAAAATTTCGGAGATGACTTAGAATTTGTAAGAAGATGATATTGAAAAAATAATTTGGAGATAATTGTATATGTAAATGTTTCTGTATGCAATAACTTTCCAATTTGGAAATGTTGTAAACGAGTTTGATTAATGAGTGTAGTAACACTCTTAAATGAAATGGTTTATGAAAAGAAAGGGCCCATTGATTATTGATTTCCGCATACGTGTATGTTAAATGTGAAAAAAAATTGTACTGAATTTTTCGAGAGTTTGATCGTTCTAGCATGCCACCTTTATGAGATTCGCACTCAGACATCACTCAAGATGTCGGGTACATGTCTCGAGAGGGTGGGGTGCTACATTATGGGCTAGTGATCTAATAAGTACATCGTACATGCTTCTCGTATCCAAATTATTTCATGTCTTTTTTTATATGTGATGTATAGCATTGCTAAATCAAAATGATTTAATTTATGAATTTTAATTGAAAAAAGAGAAAGAAAATAAGATATTAGAGATTGAAATGTATGGTATATTAACTAGATCGAATTTACTTATCCACTTTACTATTATGATATGCATCTAAGTGCTCTGTAAGTTAATATTGTGAGATCTTTCATTATGCTAGGTCTTCTCAAACATGTAAAGCACTAACATTGATGGTGGGTGGTTAGTTAGTAATGACATATCTTTCATTCCATTAGTCTCTTTAAATATGTTAGAGAGTAGAACTAGCATTGGTTCTAGGTTGTAAATGACTTGTCGAATTATTATTTGGGATTTTCTTGAAAAACGTAAAAAAATGCCTTGTTCTTTGATATCCTACTTTTCATTTATCATGAAAACCAAAGGAGATCATATTTGTAGTATGAATGTCATTCTCTAAGATGGAACTATACATCTCTGCATGAGCTAGGTGTTCTTTGTTCCATGTTTTTTAGTCTTTACATAGTTATCTAATGCTTTTGAGTGATTATGATAAAATTTGTGCATGACTCATGTTTCCAATTCTAGTTGATGTGAATTGATGTTAACATATAACTTGCTAGTGAAGGTAGTCTTTTGAAATGTTCACCAATCGAACTGCTTCTATAATTTTGTTATCTCCTTTCATATAATCTTGACCAAGCATATGATCATCACTTTTTAAAGTAAATCATATGTTTCCACCAAAAAATCTTTGCTCTCAATTTTAATTAACTTCTTCTTAGACCTTAATACAAGAACACCTATTTCAATGCTAACATTAACATGTATCAGAAGTATTGTGAGTGAAATTCTTAGAAATACTCCTTAGTTTCAAGTTCTGATGTAAATATCTTTTATTGTTGAAAAAGTATCCCCTTTATTCTTATGTGTTTCATTATAAGCAACCTTTTGGTTTTTATTCAAAGGCTGAGAAAGATGGCTACAAAACCTATATGGTGGAGTTCAAAAGAAATTATATCTAAAGTAAACTGAAATATAAATTTGGTATTCATCAAGTTTAATGGGTTCCTCAAACAAAAACATAGGGGCATGTGGGCACCACAAATACAACCGTAGCCATCATGTTTAAAGTAGAGTTTGATGTTGTATATAAACTTTTGGATGTAGTTAAATGCTTTCTCTTCCTGTTTTTATTTATTATTAATATATATGTTGATTGAAAGGGCATACAAAGCCTACTCTCCCTACTCTGGAGCATTTTTTACATTTAAGTGATGAGGAAGTCCTCACAATTGCATGCTGGGAACTGTTAAACATCTCTAATAGAACTAATGACAAATTCAAATTTTTATTAAAGTTAGCGTTTGTCCTAGACTTGTTGAACTTTTACTTTGAGTTAGAGATTATAGAAAAACACTATTTGGTTTAGTTATGAATGTTGATTTGCTCTGTATGTAAAGGATAATAACACAATATTATAAAAAATCAACCAAATATCAACAACAAGAAATAACTCTTCAACTTGCAGCAACAAACAATATGAGAATAAGAAACTTAACAATAAAATAAACATCAAGATTTATGTGAAAAACCCTCTAGTGTAGATGAAAAATTATAGGACAAACTGAGAAGCAAATCCATTATACTCAATAAAGATTTATAAAAAAAATCTTGATCTCTCACCCTACAAAAATATGTTGTCTCACAAAGTTTTACGATTGAAATCAAAGTTGATATCACAATCATTAATCACTCAAACTAACCCTAAAACTGATCAAACAAGGATGAGAATACAATACTATTTGCATTCTCTTTGTTTGTTCTCGCTTTTGGACCTTATGGTCATGCTCCCTACAAAAACTATGTATTTTTGTCTTTTATATCACAAAATAAGTTCTTTTGCACTATACATGTAACAACCCAAGCACCCGCTCGTAGATATTGTTTGCATTGGGCCGCCTAGTCTATGTTGTCGCGTTACCCTCACAGTTTTGCATTGTCCCTTCTGACCCGTAGGGAAGGGATGCAAACATGTCTACAAGGGGAAGATATCCACACCCTTATAAGGAGTGCTTCATTCTCCTTCCCAATCGATGTAGGAATAACATCTATCCCCCTTAGGAGGCTCAACGTCCTCGCTGACACAACGATCCGGGTACTGGCTCTGATACCATTTGTAACAGCCCAAGCACCCGCTAGCAAATACTGTCCGCTTTGGGCTGCCCAGTCTATGTTGTCGCGTCACCTTCACAATTTTGCATTGCTCCTTTTGACCCGTAAGGAAGGGATGCAAGTGCGTCTACAAGGGGAAGATATCCACACCCTTATAAGGAGTACTTCGTTCTCCTTCCCAACCGATGTGGGAATAATATCCACCCCCTTAGGAGGCCCAACGTTCTCATTGGCACAACGATTTGGGTACTGGCTCTGATATCATTTGTAACAACCCGCTCGTAGATATTGTCCGCTTTGGGCCGCCCGGTCTATGCTGTCGCGTCACCCTCACGGTTTTGCACTGCCCCTTTTGACCTATAGGGAAGGGATGCAAACGCGTTTACAAGGGGAAGGTATCCACACCCTTATAAGGAGTGCTTCGTTCTCCTTCCCAACCGATGTGGGAATAACATAATGGTATCAGAGCCAGTACCCGGACCGTTGTGCCAGCGAGGACACTAAGCCTCCTAAGGGGGTGGATGTTATTCTCACATCGGTTGGGAAGGAGAATAAAGCACTCCTTATAAGGTGTGGATACCTTCCCCTTGTAGACGTGTTTACATCCCTTCCCTACGAGTCAGAAGGGGCAATGCAAAACCGTGAGGGTGACGCGACAGCATAGACTGGGCGGTTCAAAGCAGACAATGTCTGCGAGCAGGTGCCTGGGCTGTTACAAATAGTATCAAAGCCAGTACCCGGACCGTTGTGCCAGTGAGGACGCTGGCACTCCTAAGGGGGTAGATGTTATTCCCACATCAGTTGGGAAGGAGAACGAAGCACTCCTTATAAGGGTGTGGATACCTTTCCTTTGTAGACGCGTTTGCATCTCTTCTCTACGGGTCAGAAGGGGCAATGCAAAATCGTGAGAAGTGACGCGACAGCATAGACTGGGCGGCCCAAAACGGACAATATTTGGGAGCGGGTGTCTGGGCTGTTACATTTGATCTCCACGAAATTATAAATCTTTTCTAGAGTTGAGTTCAAATATAAATGTTGGAATTTATGGGCAATCCAAATACTTATAAACATTTTAGAAAATTCAAAACACAAAAGAAATATTGAGCTTACCTCAACAACAACAAAAGCTTCTTCCGCTTCTTTCAGCCTCACAAGTAATTCTCCAGCAGATTGCATAGCTCCAGCAACCTCACAAGTGATATACTGGACAATATGAAGTCACAATGTTATCAGATGTTGTTCTAATACCAAACAAGACCACACAAAGTAGAATTGATCTGTGTTGAACTTCGTCTACATTGAACAACACAGACCACGTCTGCGTTTAACAAAATAGACGTCGAACGTCTACGTTGATTCAACGTAAACATTTATATAGGAGAATGTCGTCTGCGTTGAATCAACGCAGACGTTTATATAGGAGAAAAAAATCAAGAACTAACCTATGAGTTTTGATTCGTGGATGTCTTGAGAAAAGATGAGTGTTTTGCGTGTTTGTAAACAGAAGAAAGAAAACCATATAAACAAAGAGTCGTTTTAACTTATGTCATATACGGAAGTGACGGAAAAATCTTTACCAGCAAAAGCTGTATTTTAGTTTTTAAAAAATTACTTCTACTTTGAAAATATTTTTTGCAGTTTACAAGCAAATACTCATTTTCTCCTTAAAATAGCTTTTGCGGTAGAAGAAAGTGCTTTTAGAGCCTCCAAAAGCTGAACCAAACAAGTGCTTAGTAGTCATCATATATAAGAAAGTATTTCTTGCAACTTAATTATAACTTGATGAGGCTTGGAACCTTATAGAAGGTTGGAAGCTCCAATTAATATAATATTACAAAAAACAAAAAGAAAGAAATTGCTCACATGTATGATGTATCCACCATAGCATGTGGCTGTGGAAGACAATAAATTTACTTCAGTTCCGCTTCTACCCTACAAGCCCTGTGCCCCTTCCAAACCCATCAAAATAATTTTAACGCCATTGTTTGAAAATGTCATCCTCTTAAAATTTTGTCCCTTCTTAAAATCATCCTTTAAATAAGTTTGGTTCCATCACTCTATATTAATTAAATTTAAGCTCGTGAACTAAACAAATAGGTATAATTAGAAGGAGGAAAGCATTAAATAAGGTTGTTAGCCATCGCCTTTAATGAGGCAATCAGGTCAAATAACTAATTGGAGTATTCACACTGCTTTTAGATCAATTAAAGTCTAAGGATATCGAAACTTAATGATTCTCTTCCGTCGATGCTTCAGCTATGATGATTTTATACTTTATAATAACGCCTCTATTCTTTAGAAAATTTGCCTAATATAACTCCATATATTAATTACATTACTTTACTTCCACTCACGCTTTCAATGTGATTTTGACCATTGAATCCGCAGCTTATCAAGTGAACCAGCACTATGCTGGTAAATACAATTAAGAAATATAATATATTAGAATTGCAATTGTTTAATGTTCTGTTTATTTTTCCATTTTTGTATTTCAGATAAAAGGGTTAGTTCAAAACAACTAACATTTGTAGTCAACACAATTTGGGATACTATACTCGAAAGTTAGTAGATGGGCATATATACTAAAGATTAGTTAGTTTATTTTTATTCTAGCTTCATATATATAAAGTTGACAAGAGCTTTTAAAATTAACTCGTCATAGGGTATCGTTCAAAATGAAAAATTTACAAAATTAGCGTTGTAGAAATAGTTTTTCATTTATTTTTGTTTTAAGTATAATTTAATAAGCACATTAAGCCAAAAAATAAAACCCAAAGTTAAGTCAACGTATCTTAATACATAAGATTTCCTTTTTTGTAAGAATTATAAGAGAGTCATAAATGTACACATTTTTTTTTTGTAATTTTTACAAAAAAATTATTTATGTTATTCAAACGTATAATTTTATAATTACAATCGAGTACAACCAAAAGTATATATAGAAAATTAAAAACATCTCAGACGCTTGACTCAACTATTCTCTTATAGTCAGCGGCAAATTCAGCATTTAACTCTCCTATTTCAGGTATACCATTAAAAAATTAATTTCTTTGTACTGGATCTCTAAATAGAAAGTTAATACAACACTTGTACTTAATGGAAAACTTTCCTCGTTTCCCTCATCTAACATTATAATGTAATTGAAAATTTCAAGAAAGAAGTCATTAAAGTTGTGAAAAAGTTGAATAATGATTAGTTATGAGTCAAAATGCTTCGATATATATGATAGCCCAATAACAAAATAGCTAACGTTACTAGTTGACACATTTGGAAATTAGAGAACGAATCGAGTCCAGGGTAATACGAGGTCAACTCAATCCAGCACCAGCGGAAGGCAGGGTGGACGGAGTTTTCTGTTTAATTTTATAGTATTTTATTATGTTTAATAAATTTTAACTATTTATTTATATGGGTCTTATATAGGATCTATATAAATAAATACGAATTCTACATAAATAAATAGCTGAGATTCACTGAACATAATAAGTCATCATAAAATTAGACTGAAGATCTTGTTCCGAGTGTACATGGCAAAACTGTAAATAAGCATACTCTTATATAAGGCAGCAATTAACTAACGTATAACAGTCAAAAAGTCCAATGTAGTACAGGTTGACTTATTGTTCAAAGAGCCAAGGATTTGGACGGCTGACCAAGTGGGTCCATCCAGAATGGGACCCACAAGAGTAAAATCTGATAGTGTTTTACTTGTTTTGTCAGAAGCAGACTGATATTCAAAGGCATGGAAGTAGTTGTGCCTAGTGTGTTTAAGTCTCTTTCTCAGTCTCTATATAAATCTACTCTTCTCAGTACCATTAGGCTTATACAATTTAATTTATCTCCTGTAACCAATTGGTCCAAAGTAGTAATGTCGAGCTTTTGTTAACCTAGTTTCTGCAACCTTTGTCATTCGTCTCTAGCCTCTACACTCTTTTGGGGTTCTTCAATCTTCCTTGTTCAAAACAGAAAATATTGGAAAGGAACTTGGAAGCAAAGAAGAACTGAGCATCGTTTCATTCTGGTGTTATTTCTCATTCGTCGGATCATTAAAAGAACCTTTTCCTTTTTCTTTTTCTGCTCAAAAAAATGAATGACGCGAGAGAGTTTCCATGTACTTTCGTTCCTACCTTTGCCCGAGGCCTGGAAATTCTGGTGGTGGATCATGATTCAACATCTCTTATGTACCTAGCATCATTGCTTGAACAATACACCTTCAAGGGTAAACCAATAAGCCTTTCAATGTTTGTTTACTTAAAAAGTAAATTAGGTCTCTTTTTGAGTAAATTTTCTACAAAGCAAGGAGAACCTATTTCGATTCTTTTGCAAACCATGTCACAGATTGTATGCTACTCCATGGTAAGGAGTATCTACTTTAGCAAATTTTATAAATCTGACTTGATTATCTATTAAATCTTGTGGGAATTATAAATTTCAAGTATTATGATATTCAATATTGTGCTTTTTACCATCACATAATTGGTTTTTTGTACCTGTAATAAAGGCTTGAACTCAAATTATTCAACTGTTTTCAATCGAAAGGGCTGTAAAGCAGAAAATTTGATCAATCTAGTTCAAGGATTTGATCATAAGATACAGTAATGAAATAAGAAAATGCTATTAGAAAGAGTTTGCTAAAATTTTACCATAAGACTTCAGGTTTATGCGTAAGAGATATAATCTAGCCATCTTTTTTTGTAGGGAGTCAAGCATCATAAAGGTGATGAATTTAGAGTTGGAATAAGATAACATTTGAGGTTTATCATTTTATGTGTTCATTAATTAATTAATATTTTTCAGATTTTTGGTTTTATGTCAATTTCTTGCGTAGATATTTAATCTTATAGAGTTATAATTTCTTACACATAATTGACGCACATTGCAGAGGAGATGGACATGATTAAATCAATCTATGAGTCTAATTTAGATGGATTTCCAAAATTTATATTGTACAGTGGACGCAAAGAATTAAAGTATGAGGTTATCATGAATCTTTATAAGTATATAGTTAGTTTTTGAGCGTGAGAGATTTTTATTCAAGTCTTCCGATTTAAATTACAAGTGAATAAACCGTATATTTGAAATAAATGTTTAAAATAGTATGTTAAATTACTTTAAGCTCGCATAGTTTTTGATTGGTTAAGAATTTGAAAATTTTAAATAAACCTAATTTAGAATTACCCGCCTATTTAATACATGTATAATTTTTAAAATTGGGAATATCACAGAATTTGAACTTTTACTTCATTTGTACACTTCAATTCTTAGCTATGATATATCTTCATTTATGAACTTAGCTTGTTCTTTGATAGTTTTATTTGTTTATCTTATATGAAAGTTTTATTTAAGCTTTTGTCTAAATGAATTTGTTGATTTTCCATATTCTGGAACTGTCAAATTATATATGTATTGCTTTCGATTGTATTGTTTCTTAAATTGATGTTAATGGTAGTTTGGTATAACGTCTAAACCCTCAAATGTAGAATTATACACAAATTGTAGCATTGTTCCTAGACGAGTACGTATAGCATCCTTTCGTTGTATAAAATAAAATACATAGAAACCTCACCAACCTTTATTTATTTACTCGCCGATTTTGATAATAAAACTAATTTTAGTCTTCTTTTGAATGAAGATATATAGCAGTAAGAGTAGCAAATTTTGTACAAACGTTAATTTCTCTAGAAACGCCCTTTGACCATGGTTTTTGACTTGACTACTATACAATGTAGCACACGGATCCCATTGGGAAAATAGATGGAAAAAAGTAAAATAATTTCCCAAAAAATATAATTTACGCTATTCTAGTTCTTCTTCAATTCTTTGTCTCATATTTGGTCTGATTAAAAAGTCATCTATTTTCTTTCAGTCACCACCACTGAGCTAGCATCAGTTGCCTTATCAATGATGCAAGAACCAAAGGACAGATTCAAACTTGTAATGGCAAGTCTAAACATGCCGGAGATGGATAGCTTCACTTTTCTGCACGCGATGCGTGAGAAGGAGATCCCTGTTATTTGTGAGTTCTCATTATCGCTATATGTTAAAAAATTTCTTTTAACCTAACTAAGGTTTACATGTTTCTCTTTGTATTAAGAGCTCAAAATTTGTTGGTGGAACGTTTACATTTCTTCCTCACCAAACAAACTTCCTGAAATCGGCTGCTCCTTGCAGTGATGTCGTCGAATAGGAGTATAACTGAGGCTAGGAAGGCCCTAGCAGCTGGCGCATGTTTCTATCTTGACAAGCCTATTTGCCTGGAAGATCTAAAGTACCTGTGGCAGCATGTATACAGGAAAAGAAGAAGAGGAGCTTTTCAAAGGGAGAATCTTATGTCAGAAAAGAAGCAGGCTGATAGCAAGAAAGCAGGACTGTGGAAACACGGAAAATATACTAGGCCTGCCATTGGTAGTACTCATGAGCTCCATGGCGCTTGTTATCTACACAACAAAGGAAAGGGTAAAGAAATTGAAGGAGAAGCGTTGCATGCTAGTCAGGTAAATAGAAAAAGGAAGGAAACTGAAGCACATATACATCCGGATGCTGAAACTTGCATAAAAGAATTAGAAAACGCCTGCATTGATCCATATTTGACGACCTTATCGACTCCGAACCAAGTTGAGATAAAAAGGAAGAGGTCAAATGATGATGAGAAAGAGAATGAAATGATTGGAAAAGAAGTTGGTCTTGACTTTGAACAAGGTAATACATGTAAAGTCATCAATGAGGAGTCAGACGAGAGTAGTGTAAAAGAAAGAAGAGCTACCGCTAATGAAGAAAAGGAAAAGGAAATGTTACATTGTGTAGAGGAAGAGAAAATAGGAACAAGCAGCCATGAAGAAGAGACGGAAAAGAAATGGAAAAAGTCGCGCATGATCTGGACTCCACAGCTTCACCGCAAGTTCACAGCTGCCATTAGTGCTTTAGGCAATAGCAGTAAGCCGCTAAACCCTAGCTCCTTCCTCTTGTTAATACTTAGTTCCGAATTATATCTTTAAACCAATGTTATCTTTTAGATAGTTCTTCTATAAAATCAACATAACTAATTTCATCTGGGTTAACATGTACAGGAGCCCGCCCAAAATCGATACTGAAATTGATGGACGTGCCTAATTTGACACAACGGCAGGTAGCTAGCCATCTTCAGGTAATGATCCCTACTCTGCCTAAAGTCACTTGAAATGTTAAATATCATTTGTTATCTGTTATTTCGGTGCAAATATTTTGTTCTCAATTCTAATTCATGGTCTAAACTTCTTATGTTACGAGCTTTTCTAGCATGTTTCACAACAACTCGTTTCTTCGCTTTTTTCTTCTGTAGTAAATCTGTATAAACGTCCTGCATATTAGAAAACAACAATATGAAAGATCAAAAGTGTCTAAATCATGCTGATCAGATGCACAGTATTATATATTTTGTACTCCTCTTTGTATCTTACTTTTCTTGACAGCGTAATCCTTTAATTAACAAGGCAAAAATATTACTGTTACAACAA
>JANTNU010000233.1:10813799-10826362 GCA_024752395.1 Erythroxylum havanense | reverse complement strand
CAATTGTCATTATTCAAAACTTTGATGTACTGGTTGATGTGTGGATGGCCAATTATATATGCACCCCAAGGGTTACATTTTTTTTTCACCGACGAAATCCAGCATCCCGTCAGTAAATATTTACCGACGGTATTACACATACCGTCGGTACATAACATGGACTAAATTTGGCGATGGCATAAATTCCGTCGTTAGATATATCACTTACTACCGAATATTTGTGACGGTGGTTCCGTCCCTAAACTATACCGACGGTTATATTCCATCGGTGATATGTTAATTACACCGACGCCTTTTTAAACGGAATATTCCGTCGCAAAATAACAACAACGGATAATATTCTGTCGGTGAGCCGTTGACAAAATACGACGGACTATTTCCGTCGATAATATATAACGACCGCCATTTTTATGATGCTTTCTTCTTCGTCGTGTTCCGTCAGTAAATATAATTACCGACGGAACTAGCCATTTCTCCGACGGAATATTCCGTCGGAGAACTCCAATTTTCTTGTAGTGACCAAAAGTTATGCTCAAAACATTTCAGATATGTCTTATGCTAAATCATTTTCTAGCACGATTATTTCCATCCAAAACTTGACATCCTTAAACCCAAAATTGAAACTAGATGTCTTCATAAAAATTGTATCCCTATTTCTCTAGTTTAATACAAATTAAGAATCACCTCATTCGGATCTCTACGGCTCCAGATATATCTAAATTACTGAAGCATGCTCAGACTTTTTTAACCGATCATCACATTTTGTTTCAATCCAACTTTTTCAATTTACTATCAAGACCGATCAACATGGTATGGAGAGATAGAAAAATGTCTTAGGAATCCAACGCTTTAAAAATCAGGTCGATCGGAGGTCGGACAAAAAAAGTTATGCCAAAAGAAGGAAGAGAGGTCGGTCGACCGAAAATTGACCCCGCGGGCCGATCGACGAGCGCGCAGAGGCGCGCGGGCGCCTGCTCACCCGATCGGGCGAGCGGACGTCCCGACCGGGTGCCCGGGGATGCGCGCGCGGGCGCTCGCTCGTGCGCTCGCCCGAGCAGCCGAACGACCTAGCAGTCGCCACGCGATCCTGACCTCCTATCTTCTAACCGTCATATCTTTTGGATCTAAACTCCAAATTTTACAAACTTGGTACCGTTGGAAAGATAAAAGACAGATCTACCATTTTCAAGAAGGACTCAAAAGCAAGTTCGGTCTCTAAAGAGGTCAAACGTTTACTCGAAGATGACCGATCGACAAGCTCCTCATAAACAATACCAAAACTTGTAAACATCATAACTTTTGACCCAAAACTTCAAATTTTACAAACTTGGTGTCTGTGGAAAGATAAAAGCAAGATCTACAATTTCCATGAAGAACTTAAAAGCCAATTCACTCTCTAATGGGGTCAAAAACTCAGTCAAAGTTAATGCCTCTACTTGTCATCCCAAAATAGTAACTCAACTTCTAAAAATCATAACTTCCTATTTCATAGCCCAAAATTTGCATATTTTACATCAATGAAAAGATCAAAACATGATCTAAAACTTTCATAGAGCACTTAAAAACAATCTCTACCTCTGTAAGGGTCAAACTTCCAATCAAAGGCATTGCCCACTTAAATGTCATCCTATACCACATCCAAACTTTAAAATTTCAAATCTTCTAACTTCCACAACCAAAAATAATGGATTATACATCATTGAAAAGATCAAAACTTAAGCTACAATCTTCAAGAAGACCCTCCAATCCAATTTAAACTCTAAGAGGGTCAAACATGCAGTCAAAGTTTTTGCCCATTATGAAAATTTTGACAGCATCTCCCCTAATTTTCACTAGCCAAAATCTTCAACCTGCACAACACTTCACTTATCCACATCTTTCAATCTCTCAAATCACAGACCAAATCATATAAACTCAGAAATTCATCTCAATTGGTAGAAAACACAATTCTCCTCATCTTTTTATCAAACATATGCAAAACACAAAGAAACTCAAATGACTTACACTTTATCAAAAGCTCATAAATTCATTTATTCTTTTCATTTAATAAATCAAATCTCCAAGAAAAGTTCGGGGTCCAACAATTCTCCCCCTCTTAAAAGAATTTCGTCCTCGAAATTCCTACTAACTCATCATCAAGTAACACAGTCTCTTAACTAATTTCTTTTCAACAGATCATAATCAATTACTTTTCTTATTTAATTTCCTCGTCATACATATCCTCAATCTCTTCACAATATCTCACTTCTTGTATCTAATATCCTCCTATCTTATCAAATCACTATATCCATAAATCATTGTTTCTTAACATATGGACACAAATCAATGGTCCATTTCTTAAGGAACCTTAATAATATGGTTCAATCACCATTTAATATTTATCACTCATGTCATCTTTCAAAATAGTCATTCTTTTATCTATATCAATTCATCTCAATTCATCATGAAATTCTAATCTTAAGCTCCTCAACACATTCCTAAAATCAATCATATTCTTGACACCCAAATCGAATAATCATTTTGGTGCCATCGCATCATATTCACATTATCACTAAAAATCCCTCAAATCGATTCAAACACTCTTAACGAACATATATGCCCAAGTATGATCCTAATACTGAGCTCTGATATTATAAATATTGAGACCCAATCTGGAGACCGATCCCAACCGAAAAATGAAACGAAAGTGGTCGAAAACAAAGCGCATGCACATCAGATAATTCGAATCCGAAGGCGACACGAATAGCAAAATGCGGAAACCAATAGCAAAAACAAAAATCGAATCGTAAAGTGAAAGCAGAATTTGAAAGAACGAAAGTAAATCGAATATCTAAAATTAAAGCAAAGCATAAATCGAAAGCAAAACGGAATCGAATCAAATCCGAATCGCGGAAAACAAGCAATCAAACGAATATGAATCAAGCGGATACGAATACGAATACGAAGCTGAAACAGAAAGCGAAGCACAAAATGCGGAAACGAAATCGGAAAGCGAATAAACAAACGGATCAAAGCAAACGAAAGCGAATCGAATACGAATTTCCGACATCCGAAGCATGAATCTTAGAAAAGCGATTGCGTTGGAAACCTAAAACATAACCTCCATCCGAAATCGGTATAAATTTTTCTCTTTTTTTCTCTTATTCATTCCTCTCATCATTTAATCCACCTTATTCAAAATCAAAACAAATAATTTCCACTTGGAAAATTGATCCTCAAACAAAACTTATTTCTCAATGCATAAAAAACTTCTTATACATTTATACAAATCCAAAATTCATCTTTTAATCAATTCTTATTTTATCCTTTCTCTAATTCAATCGAAAATTCGACAACATAACGACTGCATTTTCATAAACCCAAAATCTACAAGGGTTTAAAAATCACTTCTATAATTTTCAAACAATCACACAAACATCAAAATCTACCGGACCTTCCGTCCGGGATCTCAGTATACACAAACACAAAGGTAAGAGGCGTGCAGTTAGATGCAATAAAACCTTGAGGTCTCGAGTTCGAGTACCAAAGAGGACAATACCTTTGAAGGTTGTGGTCGCATGCAAACTTGAGGTACGCGGGGCCTAGTTTGCCCCGGTACGCAAAACATGGACCCAACATTTATAGTTAGGCGATAAGCTAACAAAAAGTTTCTGTCCATAAGTGACAGTAATTAATTTTGCAACCACCTCATTCATGTGCATTTAATGTTGTTAAGTGTAGCAAGATTTTTCCTACATGCTTATATATGATTTGTGGGATGATACATAAAAAGTTGTTTATTACAATGATTCTTTAAAATGATGCATGATTTTGAAACCATACTTTTAGAAATGGTTTTTAAGATATAACAAGTTTATGAAAAGTAAGTTTTCAAGAAAATGTGCCTTTGTGGGCATCAAGCTTACAAGATTTTGAAACTTTATGTGTTATGTGGGTTTGTGTTAGTCCCTCAAGAACCGTCACATGCACGTTGACCCAAGTATAGGCTTCTCCCGCCTGCCCGCTAGTGGCATGGAGCTCCCTCAAGAATTCACAACTACACAGTACTATTTCTTTGGAAATGTGTAGTGTGTCATGTTTTGGCCTTACTCAAACCATTTGATATGTTTATGTGTTCATGCTAAGTTGATAAGAGTAATGCATTCTTGATTTTGTATACACATAAACTTCTGCATTGAAAGTGTATGAAATGTCTTTGCTTGTTGCAAACTGTAAAATTGTTACCCACGGGCTTCAAGCTCACCCCCACCTTTCCTCCACACAAGTAGGTGAAGAGCAAGAGATTGAGTAGTCATGGGCCAAGGGCATCACTCCACTTTTGAAATGTTATTGTATTTCAAGCTACTTTTGAAACTAAGGCTTTAGTTGCATTTTGAGTAGTTCATTGTTCGAGTATCTTTTGTATATGAGTTTTTTTTAGACATTAATGTTTGAGGCTTGAAATGCCCACTAAAGCTTTGTAATAACTATGATATTTTGATGCTACTGGTATATGTTTTTTGTTTTTTACCCTGATTCACAAGGTCTCATAAAGGGAGAATTCGTATACTAACTTAAAGGCAAATTTTTGGGTTGATCTGGACTGATTTTGTAACACTTCGTCTCCATATTAAGGGTTAAGATCCGAAATTTCAGTACAAGCAAGCTTAAAGAGAATCTAAGACAATTCATTTTCTTGTTCATGCATCATGTTAGCATATATGTATATAGATATGAAATGTTTTCGCATAAAAAGTAGTACATGCATTCATTGACAACTTTCCGGTGTAATTGTCATTAAATGTGATTGTATTGAAAAGGAGGAGTAGATAGAGTGGAAAGAGTGATCTTGGTATGAGTTGTGATAAGGAAAGATTTAGAAATAAAATTAGTAGTGATCTGGAAAATGTTCACTGAGTATGCTTTGGCCTGTTAGCCATAACTTCTCCTCTAGTTGTCCAAACAAGATGGCTCTTAATTTAGATTAAACTAGAAATATATGGCTACATTTTTTATGAAGACATCTATTTTCAATTCTGTCCCTAAGAATCTCAAAAGTTTTCATGAAGTGAAAGATTGGGTGTAGTGTTGGTGCATGAATGAAAATTTTGTCTTTGGATTTTAGGGGCAAATTTGGGATTGATATAGATGGATTTTAGCAAAATTTCCTTCTGGAAAGTTGTAGATCTTTCTTTTATCTTTCCAACGGTATATTATATAAAAATTTAGATATCGGAGTCAAAAGTTATGATTCTTATAAGCGGAGACGGAAGAAAAACAGACGATAGAAATGAGACGGATGAAAAGCAAATGATAGAAATGAGACAGAAGAAAAGCAGACGATAGAAATGAGACGGAAGAAAAGCAGACGATAGAAATGAGATGGAAGAAAAGCAGACGATAAAAATGAGATGATAGAAATGAGATGATAAAACTGAGACGAAAGGAAAGTGAGACAAAAAATGTGAGATGATACAGAAGTCAAACGACAGAATTGGCCTTTGAGGTCTTCATGAAAGTTATAGATCTAGAAGTCCTCTTCCCAATGGTCAAAAACGAAGTCAATCCGCAAACTATAACAAAATTTATGACAATTGTTCCAAGATAGGTACAGATTAATTAATGGTATAAACATGTTCGATTCTTTCGGGTATAATTTCCCCATCTGACCCCCAAATGAAGTGATACTTGAAGCAATAGATTTCTAACTTCTGGCATTGTCTCTCCATGAAAATTTGTGTCTTTTTGGAGTGTTTTTAAGAAACTTACATTAGAATAAGTGAGCGGCCAGTTGGGAGAGCATGCTTGGAGTATGAAGTTTTTCTTGAGTTTTAAAATTCCGATTGAGATGATTTTTGTTTCAACACAAATTAAAGGCTTAAAGCTATGATTCATTGATGACGTCAAGTTGAGATTTTGGTGTTTGATTGTGGCACACCACCTTAGGGAAATGTTGATTTTGACCCTACAGGGTATTAAGCTCAAGGTTTAAGACTCCGGATGTTGGGCTTCGGAAATGGGGTTCCAACAACTATTGATCAACTAAAGGGATCCTTGTAAGGCTATAAAGATAAGATTAATAGAAGACAATGAGAAGTATTGGAGCAAGCTCTCAAAGCCAAGGCCTATTTGAAGGAAAATAGAGGAGAAAGTCAACGAGGTCATGGACGAGGAAGAGGACAAGGTCGTAGACTTGGCAAACTTGGAAGAGGAAGACGTATCCAAGATAAATTCAATGATGGGTTAAGAGATTTTCAATCAAGTACAGGTTGTGGAAATGCAAGAGGTAGAGGACGAGGCTATAATTTGAAGATAAATGAAATAAGGTATGAAAATTTCAACACTAAGTGCTACAATTGTCACAAGTTTGGTTATTATTCTTAGGAATGTCATAGTTCCTTGAATAATGGTGAGGTAAGAGCTAATCCTGCAGATGGTACGGAAGAAGATAAATCAACCTTGTTGCTAGCACTTAAGGAGGGAGAGAAGGATAACAAGCGCTCGTGATATTTAGATTATAGTCAACCATGCATATGTGTGGAATAAAGGAAAAGTTTATAGAGCTTGATAAAAATGCACGAGGCAACGTGTCTTTTGTAGATTTATCAAATATTCAAATTGAAGAAAAAGTTACAATTCTCATCTCTTCCAAAGATGGTAGCTATAAGCTTGTGAATGATGTTTATTACGTGCCCAAGCTAAAGAGCAATATTTTAAGCTTGGGAGAATTTTTGGAAAAAGGGTATGATATTAACATAAAAAATAATTATCTTTGGCTTCGAGATCAAAATGGTACATTGATTGTCAAGGTCGCTATATCAAGGAATAGGATATTCAAATTAACTCTCAAGACGCTAGATGTAAAGTGTTTGAAGGCTATAATAAAGGAGGAAGCATGGCATTGGCACATAAGATTTGCGAACTTCAACTTTAGTGTCATCAAAGACATGGGAGAGAAGGAGATGGTGAAAAGGATGCCTTTAATTAACCATCCCAATCAAAATTGTGACATGTGTCTTCTTGGCAAGCATGCAACGAAGAGTTTCCCAAAGGAGGCTACATTAAGAGTAACTAAGCCACTCTAACTTGTACAAACCGATGTTTGTGGGCCAATGAATCAATCATCAGTTAATGGAAACAAATACTTCATCCTCTTTATTGATGATTTTAGTAGAAAGACACGGTTTACTTTTTGAAGAAAAGGTCTGAAGCATTTGATACATTCAAGAACTTCAAGGTTCTAAGGTCCAATAGAGGAGGCTAGTTCACCTCAAGAGAGTTTAATGAATTTTGTGAAGCTCATGAAATTCAACAGTCCCTAGATCTCCACAACAAAATGGCATCATAAAGAGAAAGAATAAAACAATTGTTAATATGGTCTGATGCATGTTAAATGCTAAGAAATATGCCTAAGGAGTTTTAGGCTGAAGCTATCTCTTATGTAGTTTATATATCTAACTGCCCAGCACATTAAGCATTAAAGATTACACTACCAGAAGTATGTAGTGGACAGAAGCCTATCGTGAATCATCTGAGAGTGTTTAGGTGCATTACTCATAAGCACATCACGTAACAAGAGAGAAACAAGCTTAATGATAGAAGTGTCAAACATATCTTTGTTAGCTATGACACAAACTTAAAAGGTTATAAGTTATACAGCCCAAGAAATGGCAAGGTAGTGGTGAGTTGCTTGGAATTCATTACAATGGAAAGGTAGTGGTGAGTCGCGATTTGGAATTCATTAAAGATAGAGCATGGAATTGGCAGAGAAAAGAAGAAAGCAACTATCTCTTCATTCCATACTTTGTCGAGGAAGAAGAAGAAGCCATAACACTAGCATAAGATGTAACTCCGCCTCCTTCACCCACTCCCAATAATCAAAGTGAAAGTTTAAATGAAGGACCGAGAAGAATGATAAGTCTTGATAATCTTTATGATGAAATCGAAGAAGTAACTCTTGATTTGTATTACTTCTTTGCGGACAGTGAGTCGTTAAGCTTTAAAGAATCCACGAAAGACAAAAGATGGAAACAAGTTATGGATGAGGAAATCAAGTTGATTGAGAATAACGATATTTAGGAATAAACAAATCTTCCTAATAGTCATAAAACAATAAGAGTTAAATGGGTTTACAAGTTGAAGAAAATTACAAAAGGAGAAGTGGAAAGATACAAAGCAAGGCTCATTACAAAAGGCTACAAGCAAAGGTATGGCTTTGACTATAAAGAGGTGTTTGCCTCAGTTGCTCACATAGAGACTATTTAACTGCTTATATTAATGGTGATTCAAATGGAATGGAGAATCTATCAACTAGATGTGAAGTCAACATTCCTAAATAGTTATCTTGAACAACCACTTGGATATTTAGTCAAAGACCATGAAGACCAAGTCTTGAAGTTGAAGAAGGCATTATATGAATTAAAACAAACATCAAAGGCATGGAATAGTCGATTTGACAAGTACTTTCAAGAAAATGGATTTTTTCATTGCCTTAATGAGTATACTCTCTATGTGAAAGCCTATGATAATGGAGACATATTGCGAGTTTGCCTTTATGTGGACGATCTCATCTATATAGGCAACAATCCGAGAGTGTTTGAAGAGTTTAAAAAGAAGATGTCTCATGAGTTTGAGATGGCCGAAATAGGGCTCATGTCCTACTATTTGAACCTAGAAGTGAAGCAAATAGAGGAAAGGAGTTTTTATCTCTTAAGAAGGATATGCAAAAGAAGTATTGAAGAAGTTCAAGATGCTTGATTCAACCCCGTAAACACGCCCTTAGAGTGTGGAATGAAATTATCAAAGTTTGAAGAAGGCAAAAAGAACAGTCCCACTTTATTCAAAAGTTTTGCGAAAAGTTTGAGGTAATTGACATGCACGAGGCCTGATATTCTTTATATTGTTGGAGTAATGAGTCATTTCATGGAAGTTCCTACAACTCACATGAAAGTAGCAAAAAGAATACTTTGGTACTTGAAAGGTATGTTAGATTATAGATTATTTTATACTTCCTCCAATAATTTTAAGCTTATAGGATATTGCGATAATGACTTTGCCAGAGATATTGATGACAGAAACAGTAATATTAAATTTACATTTTACATAGGTAATTTCGCAATTTCGTGGAGTTCAAAAAAATAACTACTTGTTATGCTCTCTACAAGTGAATCCAAGTATATGGCAGTAACTACCTGTACTTGTCATGCGATTTGACTAAGGCGATTGCGAAAGGAACTTCACTTGATTCAAGAAGAAGCAACAGAGATTATTAACAACAAGTCCGCCTAAGCAGTTGCCAAGAATCTAGTGTACAATAATCAAAGTAAGGATACAGACATAAGATATCATTCCATTAGGAGATGCATTGCAAGAAAGGAAGAGGACCTCAAGTACGTAAAGACACAAAACCAAGTTGTGGATATTTTCACAAAGGTACTGAAGTTCGAAACCTTTCAAAGATTAAGATCAAGAATTGGGATGAAGAAGAAAAGTTCAAATTAAAAGAAAGTGTTAAAAATATAATTTAAACTTTAGAGTTTCTAGAGTTATCTTGAAAATATGTTTTTATTCTAGAATTACAATATTCGACTAGAGTTTATTTCTAGAATAGTCTTATGAATAGATAATGCTTAGAATACCAAATTTTTTTAGAGAGTATTTAATAAGTTAGTAAGGTAGAAACCTGTTGAGTATTTAAGTAGTAGTTCTATAGAAATCCCTAAGTTCCCTGTAAAAACCTCTTATATCCGACATTTTATGTGAGCCAAAATTTGAGTCAAGCATTGTCCTCTCTGATTCAGTACTTTTCCGCTCTCCAACAATTCATGCTCGGAGTCTTACAATTCAGCGTATTCAAATAGGAGGTAGTGAATCTCTCTAAATTCTAAATTTTCTCTCTTTAGACCTGACTTAGGCATTAGAATGCTAGCACCGTATACTATACCCTTGGCGACTGAACACATTAGTTACGTACCACGGACGTGTTGCTTGCCTCTTAAAAGAACTACCCAATGGTAGAGAAGTATATTCGTCAAGGGTTAACTAAGGTAATAATTTTTTTCTACGAAGAAACAGGTTAGGTAAATGTTTCCAAGTTAGAATTTGCTCTACGTTGTTGACTTCGACTATTATGTTATTTGCAACTCAGGTTGAAGGAAAGTGAAAATTAAAGCAGAGAAGGTAAGGGTTATAGAGTAATACGAAGGAATAACTTGTATTCAAATTGTAAAGTGTGTACAGGGCCTTATTTATACTACTCTGTGTAACAAACTAATGGCCGAAGAGAAAAAAGATTCTAACTTCTTCTAACAACCTACTGACATGTGAAGGAATTGCTAGCTGTACAAAACTTAGAGGAAAAGGAAAATAACATAAAACGAATAAAAACATTGTAAATGGGCCATACGACCATGCAGTCCAATCCATTATTTTATCATCCGCCTCTCAAGTCGGAGGCTGGGCTAAAGAATCCGAACTTGCTAAGTAGATTCGAGAAGACTCGTGCGAATAACGCTTTGGTGAATAAGTCTGCGATATGCTCTTTGGTGCTCACGTGTTTTAACTCAAGTAACCCTAGATTCACACAGTCGCGAACGAGATGTAGATCTATCTCAAGATGCTTCGTTCTCTCGTGAAAGACGGGATTCTTCAAGATGTAGATGGCGGCTTGATTGTCGCAGTACAAAGGTATGGGTTTTCGAACGTTAACCCTAAAATCGTGAAGTAATTGTAGAATCCATTTCAGCTCGCAAGTAGTTGAAGCTAAACTTCTGTACTCTGATTCAGCCGAAGATCGACTTACCGTAGTCTGCTTTTTTGTTTTCCATGAGATCGGTGACCCTCCAAGGAAGATGCAGAAGCCGGTTAAAGAACGTCTGGAGAAGACACAACTTCCCCAATCTGAGTCCGAAAAGGCTTCAAGGTAGGGTTTTTCGTTTGCTGCGTAAAAAATCCCCAAATTCTGGGTGCCCTTGAGGTATTTCAGTACTCGTTTTGCAGCTTCCCAGTGGGGTACCCTTGGGTTGCTCATGAATTGGCTCAACTGTTGGGTTACATATGTAATATTTGGTCTGGTGAACCCTAGATATTGTAATCTGCCAACTATTCTTCTGTATGTTTCGGGCTTCTTCAGTAACTCACCCTCTTCAATGGTCAATTTTGTTCCAGGAACGATGGGTGTTGTGCAGGGAGTACATTCCAGCAAGTTAGTTTCTTGAAGGATATCTCTTATGTACTTGCTCTGGGTAAGTAACATTCCGGTCTCTGCCCTTGCTATTTCTATTCCCAAGAAGAATTTTGCATAGTCTAAATCCTTCATTGTGAACTTAGCATTCAAAATCTGCTTTACTGATTTCATTTGGTCTTCATTAGCTCCTGTTATTAAGATATCATCGACATAGATGATTATGGCCATAAAATCTTCTTCAGTCCCCTTGGTATATAGGCAGTGATCTGCTTCGGATTTTGTGAAGCCAATTGAATGTAGTTTGAAAGATAATTCTTTATTCCACTGCCTACCTGCCTGTTTTAAGCCATAAATAGATTTGATTAGTTTACATACCTTCCCTTCCTTAGCTTTAGTGTAACCTTGAGGGGGCAACATGTACAGTTCCTCTTCGAGGTAGCCATGCAAAAAAGCGTCATTGATGTCACACTGGTGTATTGGCCATTGTTTGGAGGCAGCAATGGCCAAGAACATTCTGATGGTTACAACTTTTGCCACAGGTGAGAAAACTTCAGAATAATCAGCACCTTCCCTTTGGCTAAAACCTTTTGCCACAAGTCTAGATTTTAGCTTGTCTAGGGTACCATCTGGATTATGCTTGACTTTGTAAACCCACTTTGAGGCTATTGCCTTCTTTCCCTTTGGTAGATCTGTCAATATCCAAGTGTTGTTTCTTTCTAATGCTGACAGCTGCTCATTCATAGATCCTACCCATTTTTCATCTTTGCTTGCAGACTCATAACATAAAGGCTCAAAAATTTCAGATACATTACCTATGAAATTGTTGTATGCATTGCTGTGTTTGATGTGCAATGCTCTCACACTGTCTTCATTTGTTCTTGCAGGACAATGGACTTGTAATGCTATATTATTCTCAAGGGGGTAAATGGAAGGATTAGCTGAAGCCTGGAGGACGTAGTCTTGCAAATATTTGGGAGGTATGTGGGTTCTATTGCTTTTCCTTTGTGTTGGGATTGTAGATAATGTGATGTGATCTGGTGAATTGCCTGGTAAGTCATTTTCAGGTATAGAGGTACTTTGATTTGGGTTGTTGTCACATGAGTTACTAGGTTGTGTGGTTGTCATGGTAGGCATGGGCATAGGATATTCTGTGTTTGTGTTGGTTAGGGAACTTGTAAACAAAGGTTCTGGATTTTGCATAAGATTGGTAGTCTTTTCTGCGAAAGGAAAAACATTCTCATAGAATTCTACATCCCTTGAGACAAATACTGTCTTAGTAGTTAGATCCATGACCCTATAGGCTTTGTAATTTGGCAAATACTCAAGGAAAATGCACCTTTTGGATCTAGGATCTAGTTTGGTTTTTCCTGGAGTCTTATCTAAGGCAAAGGAAAGACAA
>JANTNU010000233.1:10733765-10744384 GCA_024752395.1 Erythroxylum havanense | reverse complement strand
CAAATCAGTCCAAATTTCAGTCTCTAAATTTCAATGGCTCAACATATTTATTTCCTATCAGTAGAATTCTAATTTTTTCATTGCCATTGGACAGTTCTTTCAGTTATATACAGTCAATCGGTCAGTCACCCAAAAATTTCCGGTCCGGGTGTTTTCTCCCGAATTTTTCGAAAATTTCCTATAAGCCTCTATAAATTTCCAATCACTTGTAACCAATATTAAATCAGTCAATTGAACCCAATAACTCTAATTTCTCAATTAATTGCAATCTAGTCAGTCCAGTCAGTTCATATTCACAATCAAATCCCTGAAAGTCATGAATACATGTACTTATGAATAAATGCATATGCAATAAACCTATTCCTCTATAATTAGAGAACAGTATCAAGCTCAGTCAGTGAATGCAGTAAAATCCTATCAATATGAACCAATTTACCATAATACCCGTATTAACAGTAACGGGATGTTACATGTCAAGAATGCATGTACAATCATGTGCATTTACAAAAATTTCAATTTATGCATATATGGAGGCCATATTATGCATGAACATACCGAGATTAGTTTACTCACTCATAACCCGTCTCAAATTACTATTTTACCCTTTCCATCGATGATGGGATATTACAAAGGACGAACAGAGTAGATGACAACAAAATCTATCTTATTTGTCCATTTAATCTGATGGTTGATATCATGCCTTTGAATTTAAATGCCGAGACTTATGCACCCACAAAGCCCTTTGTCTCTCATTCGACTTCATTTCCTTCTCCACCACCGACAAAGAAGGTGGTAGTCAGTGGTCAGTACATTGGGCTTTCAAGGGAAAGCAAAAGCACAAGCTTTGAAGTTTAAGCTTCAATAAAAGATGTCGATTTCCTTTCTCTGTGTGCCTTTCTTCCTTCAGCTTTGCTTTATTGATGATTTTATTGTCTTCTGAAGATTCTTTGAGAGATTATGATAAACCCGTTTTGGATCAATCTCGGGCTTTCAAGGGAAAGCAAAAGCACGCAACCGACAAACAATTTCAGGAGAGAAAAGCTATGGTTGCTCGGAAAAATACATGTCGGTCACCGCAAGTCCACTTTTGGCGCCGATTGCAACTCTGACAATGGCTTCGAAGCTTTGAAGTTTAAGCTCCAACAAAAGGTCTCATTTTCCTTTCTCCGTGTCTGTTTTTTCCTTTGGCTTTGATTTGTTAACAATTTTATTGGCTTCTGTAGATTCTTTGACAGATGATAATAAACCCGTGTTGGATGAATCTCATTTCACTAACCAAATTAGGTTGCTTTCAATCGATGACGAGGGAGAATGTAGCCAGGAGCGCCAGAATGTAGCCAGGAGTGCAAATCATGTTGCGAGGTTTTTTTACACTTATGAATTTAGTCGAATGCTATAGGGCATTTATCGGTTTTTATAATTTCAACATTATTTTTAGTTATGTTATGTTATGTTATGGGTAGGGTTTGGTATTTGACGCTGAGGAGGAGGCGTTGATATTGTAGGAGTTTGTTATTCAGGCCCGAATTTGACCTTATCTTGCTTAAGCTTTTATGGTAATATCAAATTATTCGTTTCTTATTGGGAAGAATGTTAGTACTTAAGAAACGCAGTTTGATGTTGGAGTTTTATTTAATTGTATGCTTTTTCTTTTCTGATGTAGCATTGTGTCATTGTGTGGCCTTGGATGTTGAAGGACAATGTTATGCATAGGGGCGAAATCAGGCGTGATTTGTTTTGCCAAGATTTCGTGTGGATGCTTTTGTTATTCTAAACTGTTAACTTATGAAGCTTTTATTATGTGCACAGATGACTCAACTGGGTCAAGGAGTTGCACTTCAGCGTGTGGTGTACCGTTTTCTCTACACTTCCCAAGCCAGATGGGAGAGGCGATTGAATTTCTTTTCTACTTCTTCATCATTTATGAGTTACTTTACCTTGTAGAAATTATTCCCTCCAATGGACAGACAAAGGACAGTTGCTTCTCATCTTTTCTAAAGTTAAGTGTATCTAAACAATAACTTTGAGTTCTTATAGGTTTTTGTGTGATTAAAGATTTACGCTTTTGAGTGGGTTAATCTAACACCAAAGTGCCTGGTGGCTGATTATAGCTCATTTTCTGGTTACTGTTTGATCAATATTTTTTGGTTGTTGTTTGATCAGTTGGTATAAAATTATCAATGCTAGAGCAGCGAAGAGCCGCACTATTGTCATCAATAAATGAGGTTCAGTCCCTTGCATTAACGTTAGTATTTCTTTGTATCTCTAACCGTAAATTAGACATCATTCTTTATTCTACCTATGTTCTGCTATGCACCAACATTTGATAATTGCTTGCGATTCTGCTTGTGTAGATGGGGCTTTGGTGGTTAGGGAAGGTATGTCCTCGTTTTTTGTAATTTGCTCAGATGCAAAATTTTGTGAAATTTAGTCATTGCTTAGGTTTAGGCTGAATTGTTGAGAGTTTAAATGTCTATGGTGCTGGAATTTAGCTGATGTCGTTGAGGATGGTAATCAGGACCAGCTGTTTGATAGCTTGGTTTGTTTCTTCTCCTAGTTGTTTCCATGCAATTTTTATGAAGCTGCTTTGTTTTGTTGATGTTATGTAAAATGGAGATGGGAAGCTTTCGGAAACTTCTTCCTCTACAACATAGAATTGTTTGCTACAATCTTCACCAATTTTTTTTAGCATCATTGTGGTAGATTTTGATGACAATTATTAATATAATTCATTCTTGTTTTTTATTTTGTATTCTTGCAGATATAAATAAAAAGTTGTTTTCAGAAATTTTTACTTGATGATGTATTGATTTAATTAAATCCTGCTGTATCTCAAAGGCCGCAAATTCTGGTGTCTCGACCTTAAACGGATAACAAAAACTATCAACCCAAAATCTGTACGGATAACAAAAGATAATCTTCCAAAAACTGCGCCATCGATTTAGACATGCAATGTTATAAATGAGATCTTAATGGTTTAATACCTGATACAATTAAATTACCTGACACAAATATTCAGAGTAATCAAGCCAAAAGTCAGCAAAACCTCACAATAATTGGATTTATTTTCTTCATTTTTAAGGAGTCAATCCAAATTCTGCACTCCTATAAAAGAGGTCTTAAGACTAAAATGTTCGCACTAGTCAAGTGAGAAATTATTAAATATAAATTATAGCTGCCTATATATTGATTGAAAAGGAAAATTGATTCATGATATGATTATTCTCTACATCCAACATCATATCAAGTCCCCTTCCCTCCCCCAATTCAATATATTCTGGAAGAAAAAAATCACAAAAGTAAATCTCTCTTGATTAATCTCTGACTCTCGTCAGTTTCAACCTGAGTATAAATATACTCTTTCTTTATCTAGA
Organism: Erythroxylum havanense; assembly: GCA_024752395.1. NCBI lineage: Eukaryota > Viridiplantae > Streptophyta > Magnoliopsida > Malpighiales > Erythroxylaceae > Erythroxylum > Erythroxylum havanense. Next base: position 10,741,010 of record JANTNU010000233.1, on the reverse strand, counting down.
CGACTATACCTAACATTTCGCATTTAATGCCTCCATTGTTTCTTATTTAAGGGACTTAACATTATTGTAAAATGAAATGAGTAATGCCTTCTTGGATGAAACGAAGAGCCATCCCTTCGGTAAAATTTTGCCAGGTCTCAATCACATCACTTTAAAATTCATTTATTTGGTCGGCTTTTTCTCTGTGGCTCTAATGATGCACACTTTTCCTTGTATTATTGCTTTGTGCTTTTTTGTTATTTCGACGAAATTTGGTTAAATTTGCATATTTTTGATGGTCTGAATTTGTGGTGAATGAGTTAAGTGAAATGGACAAAATTAAAAATTGAAGTTTTGAATTTTCAAAAATGAAAGCTAGGAAATTTCTTTTCAAGAATTGTAAGAGGGTACAAATTCGATCCGAAACTTCCATGAATTTACTGTTCCGATGCAGGCAGATTTTGACATTATTGTCTTCATGAAAATTGTTCATCTTTCTCTTAGCTTTCCATTGATATAAAGTTTGCAAATTTTACAATTCTGGATCAAAAGTTATTGTTGGACAAGAAGATGTTGAATTGCACTGTCATGCATATGCACGATGGTGACTTTTGAGTTAAGCAGAAAAGCGCCCTCATGCAAAAGCGCGACGGTGACTTTTCAGATGACGATGACTTTAGGTTATAGTAAATTTGCACAATTTGTGTGAAGAAGTCTTAAAACTAGAGGACTTAAAGAAAATATGGTGACGTTCGTGTTAACATTGAATTATCTAATAAACTAGATAAATTTCAAAATCTATTTTTTAACCCTCCTTTTTAATAAAATATTCTTAATCATAAAGGATAAAATTAATGGAATAATTAATCTTTAAATTTTTGTAATATTTAATTATTATCGATAACAAAAAATATGTATTAAATTAAATACTCAATTAATTTTGCCTTTTGAGTCACAAAATATTTTTTCTGTTGCCAGATATCTTATGTAAATATCATTATTTTATTGTCTCCTAACAAATAAAATTGATTAAACTAACAGTTTATTATATCATCAAAATTAACAATAATAAACAAATTATGATTGAGATTTAAATTTAATATTAGAATTAAAAATATAATAACAATGAACAATTATTCATGTTAATTTATAAATAACACATAAAATTGATATCAACATTGGGAACTTAATAAAATAGTAAGTGTTACTATATAGTGTATATGATGACAATGAACAATTAATAATGCATAGTGATAAATGACATGTTAAATTAATATTAACTTTCGATCCTTGATCAAATAGTAATATGAGTATATTTCATTGATATAAAGTTTACAAAATTTTGAATTGTAGATCAGAAGTTATTGACTTTAGAAGTTCAAATGTCGATGGACAAGAAAATCTTGAATTGCACCGTCGTGTTATTATAAACTGTTAATGTTAACTCATGAAGCTTTTATTATGTGCACAGATAGGTCAACTGGGTCAACGAGCTGCACTTCAGCGTGTGGTGAATTAGCAAGTTTTGATTTTACTGTTCATAATTATAATATAATAAATTGATTAATTCATTAAACTATAATTTATTTAAAAATTAATACAATTAATAGATTAATTAATATTGTGTATTATTTACTAATTAGCTTATATATTTTCTGTAATTTTTATTTAATTTTAACTTATATATAATTAATTTCCTAATTACATTATAATTAATAAATTGATGTGAACTTCATTATATATATTTTTATATATATGTTACTATTCCTTTATCACACCCCTGTCTTTAAATTTCATTATATATATTTATATATTTATGTAACTATTATTTTTGTTATACATTTATATATATATATATATATAATATTTTTGTTATATCCAAAGCCGCCACCGTGCATTTGCACGATAGCAGTTTCCGCTATTCATCCCCCAATATCGCTATCATATTCCAAAGTCGCTACCGTGCAAATGCACGATAGCGACATTCTCTTTTGAATCCAAAGTCGTTACCCTGTATTTGCACGATAGTGATTTTCGCTATTCAACCCCCAATGTCGTTATTGTGCATTTGCACAACGGCGACATCCATTTTCAATCAACAAAATTGCCCTCGTGCAATCCATATAACTCAAAAAAATAATTCTTTCGCTACACTTCAATCTACAATGATTTCTTATAATAATAATTATTATTATCATTATATATATAAATATAATAACAAATATATATATTAACGATTCGTATTAATTCATATATTTATGTAAATATTATTATTGCTATTATATTTATGTAGATAACATATATATATAGATATAATAACAAATATATATATCACTAATTAGTATTAATTATAATATATTTAACACCAATCAAAAAAATTTGTGCTCTTTAGAATTTAATTTATTAATTAACTAATTAGCTAATTTTAATTTAACTGTTAATAATTAGCTCATATTTTCTGTCATTTTTATTAATTTTAATTTTAATTTTATTAATTTCCTAATTACATTATAGTTAATAAATTGACGTAAATCTAATATAAATATATATTTCAACAATGTTATATATATATATATATTTTATATTAAAATATATTTTTAACGATCTTTGCTCCATACGTTTTTTAAATCCAACTAAATAAAACTTATACTCCAAATTTTAAGGAATCCGAAATTCATATATACTACCTACAATTAATGTTTTTTTGAAAAATTTAAATATGCTTATAATTGCATAATAGTTATGCTTAAATGACAATTAATTAATACCTTTTCAATTCATAATAAATAGTTAATGTTTTTAACTATTTAATCAATTAATTTTTATTTACCCCTCATATTAATTATTATTACCTTATATTATTTTAACCCTTAATTAGTAACAAACTTTAGCATTAAAGTAAACATTTTATTTCTAAATTATTACTTATATTCATCTCATAAAAATATAAATTAAATTAAATTAAATACTCAATTAATTTTGCCTTCTGAGTCACATTTTTTTTACAGATATCTTAGGTAAATATTATTGTTTTATTGTCTCCTACCAAATAAAAATTATTAAATTAACAGTTTATTATATCATAAAAATTAACTATAATAAACAAATTATGATTAAGATTTAAATTTAATATCAGAATTAAAAATATTATAACAATGAACAATTAATCATATATAGTTATAAATAACACATTAAATTGATATTAACATTCCATACTTAATAAAATAGTCATTATGAGTATATAGTGTACATGATAACAATGAACAATTAATAATGCACAGTTATAAATAACATATTAAATTAATATTAACTTTTGATCCTTGATAAAATAGTTATATAAGTATATAGTGTGTATGTTGATGATAAATTTTTTGTGTTGAACATTTTTCAAACTATAATTTAAATATCAAAATTATTATTATTATTAATATAGTAATATATTCACCAAATATTTATATTCACAACTTAATAAAGTGATACTATTTTTATTAATAAAATAATTTGAATTATATAACACTTAGCCCTTTTAATTTTAAGAACAATATTCTAATCTGATTTTTGTTAATAAGGGAAACAAATTATCAGAGCTTAAAAATGTTTCAAAATAATTTCTTTAATTATTTTTTTATCCGGTCAAAATAAATGCATTAGAATTCAAAGAGAAAAGTCATTATATAAAAATTACAATTAAGCCAAAACACACACTCTTTGCATGCCTGTTCTTCTACTCTTTCTTGTTTAACTCTCCTTTCACAGATATCTCCCATTTTATCGTGGATTTTGTTCAAAGTTTCCTCAAAATCTTGTAAGTTAGCTAAATTTTTCCTTAAAACCTTGAGATTTGCGACCACCCCAGAGCTTTTCCGCAAAACACAAGCTCTTTGTGCCCCTCTTATTCTACCCTCTCTCGCTTAACTCTTCTTTCACAAATATCTCCCATTTTATTGCCCATATTGTTCAAAGTTTCCTCAAAATCTTGTAAGTTAGGTGAATTTTTCCTTTGAAGTTTGACGTTTGCAACCGTCGAGTCGTCATTGCTTATTTCTCCTCTGTTCCTTTAATTTTCGCAGATTTCTTTTTTGTTTTTGGGTTTTAAAATTGGCCCTATTTCTTTGTCTGATATTTCCAGGTTTTCCCCGCGTCATGCCTCCTAGATCGAAGAAAAGTGTTGAAAAGATTGAAGCTAAGCTAAGAAGTGAAATGATGGTAGACATGGCAACCGATTACAACGCTCCTTTCCCCATTTATTTAGCGGAAGAAGGGTCGAGGTATTTGGCTCTAAAAAATAAAACGATTCTCACTCCGCGATATTCTAATTTTTCCCTCTTAGAACATATAGGTTTGAAAGACAAAGTGATTAGATTCTCTAATAGAGGCGGTTGGGGACATTTTGTACAGATAAATTATCTCGTTTCTCCCGAACTCACATTAAAATTTTTTATGTCATTGAAGTTTCAATCCAACAAACCTAAAAAGTTTTTGGTTTAGATTAAGAGAACTTTATAGATTTGATGAAAGGTTGTTGCGGGACGTTTGTCAGTTTTCTAGATTACAGGTGGAAGGTTCCCATAAGACCTTCCCAACAATAACTTATTGGAAGTTTTTGACTGATTTCACTGAGTTCGATCCTTATAATGCATCGAATTCTTACATTTTTTTTCTGCTGAACGGTTGCTGGTTCATAAATTCATTTATTATGTTGTCTTTGGAAAAAGTCAAAACAACAAATGCTCCAGTAAGGAACTAGCACTATTATATTGTATAGATGAAAAGTACATACCTAACATGTTTGTTCATTTTTCCAAATCTCTGATTAAATATGTGACAAAGAAAGGAACATCGATAGCGGTTGATATTAGCGGGCTGAAATTTATGAAGGGTAAGTTTTTTGATGTTACATACTTAAGGCGTGCAGAAATATTGCTACATGATAAGATGCAACTTAAAGATCATTAGACGCGTGTTGCATATAAGTTGAAGTTCTCAGTCGATGCTTCCAATTTTGCCCTCTCATGCCATTTCACAATTTGAGTGAAGACGAAGCTGCACCCAAGGATTGGGAAAGAGTGTGTAGATTATTGCAAAACACTTCCAATAAGACAAGAACCAACTTAATGCGATGAATGAACAGTTGCAAACAGTTGCCTGTCAATAGCGAAAGTTGGATAAGAAAATTCATGCAGCTTGGGAGATGGCAAGACTTCACATCCCGACTCCACCTTCATCATTTGTATCTTCTTCGTCAACGTCAAAAAATTCCTAATTTCCTGTATCTGTTTCATGCATTTCCTTATTTCATTTTCCTAAATTTTTTTACATTATCCATCACTGTTAATTTTGTCGTGCCTTATTGAATTAGGCAATTATTTTGGAAGGCTAGAATTGATTAGTATCAATTATATGCAAATACTGGTATTAGCTCTGTTTCGCGATTATTGTGAAAGAAAAAAAAAAGAATTAGAAAATGGGAAAGATAAAAGAAAAGAATGAGATACTAATTGTATCATAATAGAAAACATTTATATAAAATGTCAATTTTTTAATATTATTATACATTCAATTGCTTAATTCTGATTTCATTTATTTATTGCTTGTATATAAATTACAATTCGTAAACGAAAACTAAACTAACTAACCCGGAAAGTCTAAACTTGATTTAATTATAAGATTTTACTTTATTGGCATTTTTAGTGACTTACTTATTTTTAAATTGATCAATATATTAATCATATTTAACTAATTTATTTAGTTTCATTTCAATTGCTTTTAGACACATCTATGATCATTTCAATGAATATTAGCATATAACAATTAATCGTAATTGCTTCTATATTTTAAACTATTTAATCAATTAACTTTTATTTAAACTTAGTATTCATTATTATTACCTTATATTATTTCAACTTTTAACAATTTCCCATTCGTTCTTATATCATTAATTTGGATGCACAAGATAACCATTTTCCCCAATATTAATATTCCAATCTTAATCAATTAATTTCGCCGTATAGTTGTCTTGTCCTGATTATTTGTTTTCAGAAACAATTCATTGATTTTGTATCTTTTTACTCTTTAAATTAACTTCTGTAACCTAAGACTCACGTCATATTACACCTAACGAGTCAAACAACTTCTTCCTGCAAGCTTAACTTCTCTCATCTAACTGATTAGATTGATTATGTGGTCTATTAGATCACCTAACTCTCAATAACCCAACCCAATCATTATGCATTCGACTCACCCTCTTAGTTTGTTACTGAAGTATAAAGATACGATAATCAATCACAACACCAATCAAATAACACAAAAATAACTAGATTAACATTAAGTCAAGGTAACATCCCAAAAGAAAGTTAGAACATCTTTATCAAACCCAAATCTATAATCATATTTGCATTCATCTTAACATTTAAGAAAATGAAAACAAAGGGTGGAATGGCAATCGGGAAACCTTGGGAAAGTAGCATCTGTGAAATGGCATATTGGAGGCCCCTCTTTTTGTCTTTTCTTTTCCTTCTTATAGAATTTTCTAATTAGGGTAACTCTAGGGTTTTCTCGTGCTCCAAAGGTCTGAAATGTCCACTGAAAAATGAAGTTTGGAAACTCGAAGCTCGCTATCTATCGCACTTTTGCCTTTTACCACGATCGTGCCTCCTTATATCTGCTTTTTTCACGATTGTGACCTTCGGCTTTGGATCTTCTTTGAATCTCCTCCATTCTTCTATATTTTCCCTGAAACACTATCAAAAACGTCATAGCATCTCAAAAACATAAAATTAAAGTTCAAATGCATGGTCTAACCTACAAAATACTCAAGACACAAATATCTATCTAATTAACACAATTATAACCTAAGCAAGCACAAATTGATTAAATTTAAACACTAAACACATCCTAAACTACCCACAAAACATGATGTAATCTACAACTGTCAATTGTTAAGAATTCATATTCACAACTTTAAACAATCTCCCACTACTAAAGTACGACATCCAATTATTAGCAAGTTGTTTATACTTCTCAAAGGTTTTATGAATCCTAGGAAAAATGGATCTACTATGTTTCTCCATCCTCTCTTTTTTCTTATTAAGTATCTTCATCATTGCTCTTATAATCATCTCAAGTAGTATAATAATTGGCTTGTCCTTAGTAGACCTGGCAAACGGGCGGGTTGTCTGAGTATGGGTACGGGTCTCACGGGTACGGGTCACACGGGTACGGGTTCGCGGGTAAATTTATAGAAACGGGTAATGATTTTGAAAATCC
>JANTNU010000233.1:10652286-10692049 GCA_024752395.1 Erythroxylum havanense | reverse complement strand
AAAAGCTCTCAACATAATCTACAATTTCATGAAGATTATTTCCTCAAAATCTGCCTAAATCAAAAGTCAACTTTCAAGTCAAACTTTCTATTTTCTTCAAAATTTCACAATAACATCTATAACACAATTCATATCCGAAAACACTCATTGAATTCATTTTAATTATTTCTAATTTCCACCGAAAGTTCGGGGTCCAACAATGAACTTCTTCCACAACTACTTATGGAATTTATTATACCTGACTCTTACTGATAGAAGCCTAAAGTTCAATCAATGTGACTCCTACTAGCTTCATTATCTTGTAGTGTTTCTTGAATTTCTTCAAGTTTGCCTGAAACTCTTTCTCTAAGAACACACTATATTGAGAAACAAATATTTTGTTCTTTGACTTATGATATAATAAGTATCCTTTAGTTTCTTTAGGATGCCCTACAAAGAAGCACTTTTCCTATTTATGGTTAAGCTTGTTAGATATTAAACGTTTGACATATGACACACAACCCCAAATCTTTATAAAAGGCATACTAGGCGCTTTGCCAAACCAAATCTCATATGGTGTCTTTTCTATGGAATTTGATAGAACCCTATTTAGTGTGAATGTAGTAGCTTTAAGCGCATATTCCCAAAATGAGATTAGAAGTTCGGTTTGACTCAATATAGATCGAACCATGTATGACAAAGTTCAATTTCACCTTTTGGAAACATCATTCCTGTTGGCCCCTGAATTTTTCTTGTTAAATAAAGCATGATTTAAATAAATCATGAGGTTTGATGGATAAAGTTTTGGATCTACTTGTTATGTAAATGTTAGTAGAATTTGTTATATGGTTTAGTTGTATTAAAAGTGGTAAGAATGCATAAGGGCAAATTGGGCATGACACTTAAGGTTATAAGACTTACGACTTAAAGGAAAGGGCAAAATAGACATTGCACACTTATTAAGGGTATAAAAAGAAGAAGAAAAGGTTGTTTTGTTTGGAAATGGAAGAAGAGAATCGTGAGTGAGGGAGAAGAAGAAGAAGAAAATTAGGGTTTGGAAATCTTGAAGAATTTGACGAATCTTGGAGCTAAACAAGTAAGTACAAGATTCAACCCTTCTTGATTTGTTGAATGAATCATGTTTAGTGATCGTTAGAAGTGAAAATGAAGTGGAATGTGTGAAGTGAGTTGTTGAACAGTGTCCTAGGGTTAATGATTTTGTTGTGTTTGTTAATGATTTTTGTATTGAAATGAGTTTAGAAATGACGTAGGAATGATGATTTAGGGTTAAGATCAGTTATTTGTGAAATATGGGAAGTATGAATATGAAAAATGTCGAAAATCAGTTTTCAGGAAGTTTCTGGTCTCGCACGTCGCAGCACACGCAGACATCCACGTCGCCTTTTTAGGGTTATCTTTTTTAGGGATCAGGACAATCAATGCGTCATTTAGAGTAGCAGGGAACTCCTTTTTTCCATCCAATTGCGACAGTTTTTAACTACTTCTGTACCCAAAATAGGCTAACACTTTTGAAAAATTGTCGAATTCAACCCGTCCGGCCCAGGTGCTTTATCCGGATGCATGTCAAAGATTGCTCTCTTAAATTCCTCCATCTGTACTGGTGCTATAAGAAAATCATTGTCTACTTAATTCACCACAGATTTAATCGTCTCAAAATGTTGAAAACTCGTTCCTCTTGAGGCTGAAAAAAGCTGGGTAAAATAATTTATAATAACATTGCCAAGTCTTTTACTATCCGAAAATGTCTGCCCGTGATCATCAGTGAGTTCGAGGATATGGTTTAAACGCTTCCTTTTTTAGGCCTACGCGTGAAAGTACTTTGAATTAGCTTCCCCATATTGCATCCAAAAGACTTTTGAACGTTGTTTCCAGTGTATCTCCTCTTGAGCTAGCAGTAGATTGAGGATAGTATGCTGCAACTCCAGTAAAGCATACTGATGTCGCTGTCGTGCCACATTCATATTTCTCTTTAGCATTTTAATCCTCTCCGAAAAATTACTCCCCAACTGCTTTTGCCAATTTAGAATATTAGCGCCGCATTTCCAAAGCTTAGGCAGAAGATGCATCTCATGGTTGTCAACCCAGAAATCTGACACAAAAGCCATAAAGTCATCCTCCGTTAACCATCTGTTTTCAAATTTGAAACGCCGAGACTTTTTAACAGGGAACTGGTGATCAGCTAGCAGTTTAATAGGTATGTGGTCACCAAATTGTGCAAACTATGAAAAGGGAATATAGCTATCCAGGCATCATTAGCAAACGCACGGTCAAGTCTCTCCAATGTGGGCGAAGATGAATTTCGGCCTCTCTGCCAAGTATAACCAAACCCATGCAGTGGGATATCAATCAAATTACAATCTGAAATACAATGACGAAAACCCTCAATTAGAGAACCTGGGTATTCCCCTCCTCCTAATTTGTCATTTGGAGACAACAGGTTATTAAAATCGCCAAAGCAAACCCAGGGCATGCTACGTGATCTGGAAAGTGCCCGAAGAAGTTCCCAGCTAGCTTGTTTTCTATTCGCTTAAGGAAAACCATAAAAACTAGTAAGTCTCCATTTGGAAATGTTTGGATCATCAATACAAAGATCAATGTGATTATTAGAAGAACCTATAACAGTAATAGAGACATCCTGCGACCAGAACATAGCTAAACCACCACTTCGTCCTACCCTATCAACGCAGAAACAATAATCATACTTTAACAGCATCTTTATTTCATCAATCTTAGAAGAGTTCGCAATAGTTTCACTCAAAAATAAAATACAAGGCTTATTACACCTAACTAGGTCCTTCAATGCTCAAACTGTCCTGTGGTTGCCCAGGCCACAACAGTTCCAGGCTACGTAACTCATGGCTCTCGGCGGGTCTGCTGATCCAGACTGACTGTTGGCAAATGATATGTAAGCGAAGACAAATTCAGATCGCTCGTATTCATCAGCTCTATCGAGCTCTTTGCATGGTGTCCTTTCCGGGGACGCTTCTTCGTTTCCTCTACATCTATAATAGACGTTTCCTTCTCGTGCTGTCCGAAAATATTAAAAGGGCTTTTGTTCATTGTGTTGTCACCAAACTCGTTAGCATTATGGCCCAGTTGTATTCCATGATCAGCTGCAGATTTGAAAAACAACTTTTTGAAAATAAAAGAGAAATTATTGCTGATCTTGCAGGGATTGTGATCAACAGATTGTGTGGCCTTCAACACCGTATCTGGTGTCGAAAAATCAACTCCCAAACCCTATCCCAGATCTCGTTTCCATTGCACCTTTCTCCTAGCGTTCTGTGCCCTTACTTCCGCTTGAATTTCCTCCGGCCACTCACGGGCAATCTCCTCCTCCGGCCTTTCTAGTAGCTTATGACAACTCGTTTCACCATGGCCTATGATACCGCACAGATAACAGATAAGTGGTAATCTTTCATAACTGAACGTAATGTTTATAGCATCCCCACCCTGCTTACGGAGAGTTTTCCAACACATAAGAGGTTCTTTCACGTTGATCCGAATCCTAACTCTCATATAATTAATCCACGAGTTGCGTCGTTGGGAGGAATCATATTCAAGAAAAATACCCATCACATTTCCGACCGTTCTTGCTATCGTCTCCGAAGCAAACCCCAATGGTAATCCATGAAACTGAACCCAAACATCAGTATGAGTAAACTTTATGTCGGCTGGGTTCTCTCTTTTCTTTCATTGGTGAACGAGCAATATACATTTGTTAAAAGACCACGGACCTCCTGCTAACATCTTCTTCAGATCTACATGATGATAAAACTGAATTAGATAAAGATTGTGATATTCGAGTGGTTTGATAAACGCTCCTTTTAGTGGACGCCAGAGGCTCAACAGTGTCCTTTCCAACGCCTCTGCGTTGATTGAACGTTCTCCAACCAACTTTCCCAGCAAACATAAATCATAGTTAATCTCGTCGCCTTGGAACTCCTCAGCTGGACATCAAAGACATAGCAATCAAAAAATAAGTTTCTTTCGAAAAAAGCATGCATGACTTCGGCTGACCAAAAACTTGCACTCTGGAGAGAAGAGAGAGGCAAGACCATGAATCCTTTCTTATATAGTAATATATTGGAAAGTAATATATTGGAAAGACATCAAGTCCTATTAAAATATCATGGCAGGATCCAACCTTATATGCAACAAAATGAGAATAAAACTTTTTTGTTTGATTTCGAAAGTTAAAATCACTTAAAATTATATAAGATGAATAAATCACAAAATATAATAAAATATAAGTCAGAATTTGTACCTTATTTTAAAATTTAATTCTTTTCTTATTGTTTTTTCTTAACCATTTTAAAATTGACTATCTTAATTATCATAGTTGTTCAAATATCTGACTTTTAATGATATTCACAACACATGTTGAGAGAATTTTACAATTGTTGTAAAAGAAGGTTAGGCAAAAAGTGTCAACTTCCTCATAGTCTAAGCCTATTTATAATAAGTTCTGTATATTTTAGTAACATAATTGAAATAAATTTCTAATTTTAATTAAATTTTAATTAAAATTACAATTAATTTTAATTAAATACAAAATTGCCTAATTAAATACCTGATAACTTAGTAATGCTCCTTTCATGACATGATCTGTGTCTAATTTCTCAATTTTCGCTGTGTTACCTAATTTTGGTTAAAATAAGTAACATCTTGTAACAGTTATAATCACCACCACTCCATTGCCCATCTTCAGTGCGACCACCCCAACCATCACTATCCCCTCTCTCGATATCTCTGCGTATATTGGGTGTGGTTCTAATCCACTTTAGCTATATGATTACCAAATGAGAGATCGATTCTTTTTGCTTTGTGGAAGTGGGATTATTATGGCTTTTGCTGTCATGAAGGGGAGGGGTGGAAACAAAGCCAGACTAGCATCTTTTTCTGACTTGACAATGTTGTCGCTATTTGATCGGCTTTTCTCTCCTTGGAGTTTTGCAACGACAGCTGAGCAGGTTGAATGGCTGGTTAAAGCTGTCTCTGCACTAAAGTAGCACGTAGCAGATATGACGTTGAAAGAAGATGACAATTTTCTTTGCGAGACTTTAACACTTCTGTTATTCTTAGTTAAGATGTCATAAGCTTCGTTCTGTTCTATAACGACATGAATATCCATCCATAACTGTTACGGGAATCAAGGAAAAAGTAAAACCAAGTGCTCTCCTGTTGCCGATGTTCTGCTTCTGTTATGATAATTACGTCGTGGGCGGACAACGATTTTACAGGTACCCTCTTATTAATGGCGGACAACTGAGTGTGTATCTTTCATGTTGATGGAGCAACAAGCCGGGTACAAAAATTTTAGAGGAAAACGTTGCCAACAGCTTCCATCCATGGTCCTTTCTTTCTGGCGAATTGCTTCTATGTTACCCCATGAGTTTACATTTAAAATCCATGTCAGATTCTTATTAATAAATGGATAATTATCTACAGTCCAAAATAATATTATTTAATGAATTTCAATTTTAATTTGTTAAGAGATTTTTCTATTTTTATTTGTGAGACTTAAGAGTGTAAATTCTTATGGTCTATCACCTTGTCATCCAAAGTCTTTAGGTCTTTATCTCACACCTTAAGCTCCTTTTTTAATCTCCTCTTAGCTAGCATTCTCCTAATCTTTGGCCATCTTGCTTTCATGTCTTCCTTTTTACCTTCACTATTTACTCATTATTGAGGATCTCCTTAGTTAAGATAGAATAAAAGAATTGCAAGAATCAAATATCTGCTTGTCAAGCGAAACCATATTGATCTCCATCTATTAGGGCAATGTATCAACATATCGTTCTATTTGAAGAAGTTATTATCTTGTTAAAGAACCATACTTTGGCTTATGTGTGAATAAAAAAAGCTCTTCCTGTCATAGACTGAGTCCTTATTCTTTGCATCACATTTAGGGGCGTATTATTCCATTGTAGGCATGATCGCCTTCCTCTTTAATAGTCGCAACATTAGAAGTAATCAACTACGCAATTCTAAGGCTTGTGTGTAAGAGGCCAGAAGAGCATATGATCTTTGCCTCTTATTGAATCTCAATTTAATCCTTTACCAGACCTAGCTAAAACTCTATTCATTCTTATCCTCTAAAGACATAACCAAAGAAGGATCCATTCCATTTATTCCTTATAATGGTTTAGTGTGGTTTATTTTAAGCCTTGTATTCAAGTTATACTAACTTAGAAGTTTTTTAGAGAGACAAATTTGATGCATGAACTTAAAGCGACCTTGGTAGCTTGATGCCTTTTAAGTGACAGACTGGTTGAAAGGAAGATATGATACACCAAGAGTGCTAAGAACAAAGCTCAATTTGGCTTTAGTTGTTTAGACTAACCTTAAGCTCGATCAAGTTTTAGGGTATTAAAGCACTATTTAACCCTAATTATTCAGTTCGAGAGGGCTCTTATACCTTAAAGCTAGACTAAGTCAAATAAATAAAGAAGTAGAGGCTAATAAGAGACTATTTGTAACTCCGTGCAAACTTAAAAACTCTCAAACTGAGAGACAAGTCAAAGCCAGTGGGAGGGCAGAATCGAGATGATGACAACAAAATAACAAATAATAAATTGGTGTTTGTTAATTAATTATTATCCTAAGTCTTATTTACGCAACACATAAAATAATATCATTAAAAAAATAACATCTTTTTATTTTTTAAAATGACTATTAGGAACTAAAAATCGACCATGCCTCCCTCTAAACACAATGATTGCATACGATCTGCTAAATTCCACCAACAAGATATGACGATAAAATTTAAAGGGCAACTGATACTAGCCAACTTAAGCTACCTCCCCCGTGCCCAATGGGTCCCTCTTCCTAACTTTAACACAATGTCAATAGGTGTAAAGCCTATACCCTGAGTCTTGCTAACACCTTAGCTTGTTCTCTAACATTTCACTAGTATTATCTCTATAAAATGTTTGTAATTTGTTACGTATCTTTTCGTCATTTTACCTCTCATCTCATGCGTGTGATCTGATGCGTAGCCACGTATGAGAATAATTATGCAATCTTCACCCACTATGTCCATCTAAATAAGCATGAACAAAATAAAGAGTAACATAGTGGAAAATTTAAAAAAAATGCAAATTCTGAATGAATCCTAATAATTGAAAAAATTTGAATAAAATACAAATCTATTTAGAAATCATATCTTATTTGTTTATTGTTAAAAAAATTTTGAAACTTTTTCTAGTTGATCAATCACGAGTTGTCTAAGTATCTTGCCTCTAATAATATCCACAAAACAATTATCAAACTGTTTTGAGAGGAAGAAGACAAAAAAAGTACTATCACATTTCACATAAGCTTCACATCTCCAAATCTTTAGATTTGATAATCTAAATCTTCTACTAATTCATATCTCATATTGTGTCTTATCAACCGATTTAGATGGAACTCTATTTAAAAAATATATTGCAGTTTCAATTGCTTATCCCTAAAAAGATACAGGAAGCACTGCATGACTCATCATGTAATGTACCATATCTAATAGTGTACGATTTCTCCTCTCCGAAACTCCATTATGTTGTAGAATTGTAGGAGGAGACCATTATGAGAGAATTTCATTCTCTTTTAAGTAATTAAGAAACTCGTGGTCTAAGTATTCACCACCTCGATTTGATCTAAGTGTCTTAATATTTTTTCCAGTTTGTTTCTCTACCTCTAGTCTAAATTCTTTGAACTTTTCAAATGATTCAAACTTTTGTTACATCAAGTACATATAATCATATTTAGAATGGTCATCTGTGAACATAATGAAATATGAGTATCCACCTCTAGCATTTGTAGACATAGGTCCACATACATCTGAATGTATTAATTCTAAGAACTCACTGGCATGTTATCCCTTTCCCTTAAAGTGTAGTTTGGTCATCTTTCTCAATAAACAAGATTCACAAATTTTATATGATTCATAATCAAAAGGATCCAAATACCCTTCTTTATGTAATTTTATGATTTTAATTTCATTGATATGACCTAACCTACAATGTCATAGATAACATAGAGTTTGGTTACTTAATTTTCTTTTCTTACTATGTATGTTAAGAATTGGCCTTACTATATCTAACTCATATAAACCATTTGTAAGCAATCTATAGATCTATAAAAAACATCATCTTTATAAAAAGAACAATTGATATCCTTAATTATAAAGGTAAATCCATTCAAATCCAAATAAGAAATAGAAATGATGTTTCTTGTAATAACAGGAACATAATAACAATATCAAGTTCTAATATAAGGCTAGAAGACAAAGTTAAACTATAAGTTTCTATAGCTAATGCAGCAACTCTTGATCTATTGCAAAATCGCAGGTCCACTTCGCCTTTCTTTAATGATCTACTCCTTGTTAACATCTATATGTTATTACAAAAGTGAGAACCACAACCAATAGCTAATATCCAAGAATGTGGAATAGAAGTAGAAAGACTGATCTCAATCATAAACATACCTAAAGAGACAACTTCCTTAAGCCTTTTTTCTTTCATACTTGCAAGATAGGATGGGCAATTACTCTTCCAATGTCCGTTGACTCTGCAATGAAAACATGTGCCCTTGTCATTACTCTTCTTCTTGACACCTTCTTTGGCTTTTACTACATTAGTAAAAGCCTTTTATTCTTGTTATTATTCTTCTTAAAGTCCCTTTTTCTTGCTTTTAGAAGAACTAATAACAAGTACAGAATTGGGTTCCTTCTTAAGATACCCTTTTGCAGTCTTAAGTATGTTCAAAAGTTCAGGCAGTGTCATGTCCTTCTGATTCACGTTAAAGTTCACGACGAACTGTGAAAAGTTCGAACTCAGAGACTGCAACACAAGATCAATGCTTAACTGGTGGTCCATAACAAAACCTAATTGGGCTAATTTTTTAATATACCCAATCATCTTCAGCATATGAACGTTGGCTAAAGATCCTTCTGTCATCTTGCATTGAAATAACGCCTTGGAGATTTGATATCTCTCCACCCTACTTTGTACACCAAATAACTCCTTAAGATGCAGTATTATAGTAAGTGTGCCCATGTTCTCATGTTGCCTCTGAAGTTTTGAAGATATACAAGCTAACATCACACATGTAGCTTATTCAACGTCATCAACATAATGCTAATATTTCTCCCAATCTTCATTAGTTGCATCCGATCAAGGTTTTGATGAAGTAGGAGTATCAAGAACGTACAAATCCTTCTTTTACCTAAGAACTATTCTTAAGTTTCATAGTCAGTATAAAAAATTGGGTCCAGTCAACTTGTTAGCATCCGTGATGCTCCTCAATGTCATGTTGGTACTCATCTTCAAATTCAATAACCGAAAAAGATAAAAGGAGCATATATTAATTTATATCCAAAAATCAAATCAAATAAGGACTTTTAAAATACCTCAAAATAATAGCCCTCGCTATTATATAGAAAAAAAATTATCAAATAATTTCTTAGTGGGCTAGGATCCTATTTAAAATTAGCTAATCTTGAGTTTGCTCAACAAACTAGCTAAAAATATATTAGGTAGAAAACAACTTTTTAATCACATCTCATGTGACTCCTAGAATCGTTAGGTAACAAATTTTGTCAAAAATATATCAAATATATTATTCCTAACCCTGCCTCTAAATTTATGTTATCATGAGTTTACTCATTCAAATCATACAATTTTAGTTAAGTAGGACCTATAAGATAAAACATATCTAGGTTAAAGCGACCTTGAATTTACTCAATAAGCCAAACAATAAATAGAATTATGGTTTTATGCTCAAATAATGAAAGATAATTACCACGTTTATAACATGTACTTAATATTTTATTGAAGGATTTAAAATTTCAAAAATGTCCAGTGTCATCAAAATAATATATTTTCATTATATTTATAATTTCAAACATAATTCAATTATAAAATAAATTATTTAAAACTTTTTCTTGATTCTAATTATTGATTTGATAAAAAAATTAATTTAATATTCAACTCTTGAAAATTTAAATTAAATTCCAAAAATTTTCTTAATAAAAATTCCCTTTGAAAACAATTTTCAAAATTAGTAAAATGTTTTACAATTTTATTAGGAGTTGGAATTAATTTAATCTCTACTAAATTAATTAAATGCTAATTTAGGGTTTTTAAAATATTTAAAAACATATAAAAGGAGTTGAGAGGGTGTTTGACGCTTGTACTGTACGCGCCAGATGAGGACACGTGGGGAGTGTGCATTGCATACACCTCGCGGTCCAAATGAAAGTTTGACTAGCGCGTGCAATGCACGAGCCATGCTCTTCGCGGTCAAAATGAAAGTTGGAATAGCGCATGCAATGCACGAGCCAGTCAACATCTGCAACAGACACTTCTCGAAAACGAAAAGCGCGTGTCTTATAACGATTTATAAGTAGCATCAAAACACAGTAATTTTCATACTAGATACCTTGATAATCTTAAGTATAATGATCAATTATACAACTATCATTATGAGATAATCTATAGATATATAAGTAATATTCTATTCGGAATTTTCATAATCGAGTCAGTTCAGTGACTTATTCTCTAATAATCACCCACACATTAGTTTAAGTATATATCTCTATACTTTAATTTATGATATTAATTACTTTCTTCATAAGAAAGAAACATAATGTGTACTAGTTTTACCGTTTCAACAATATCCAATCTTGATGAAACTACAACTGGGAATATTTAGGAATAACACATAAGTGTAAACTGAATATAATAATTATGATCTTGTCATAATTTTAATTACACACTAATTATTCAAAGGATTTTATCTTTAGTATTAAAACAAAATATGTTAATTAAATTAATACATAAAGATAAATAAAACATTTTCATTAATTCAAAATATGCATCTAATTGATTGAGTGCAAGGGTATAAACTAACAGATAAAAGAATAAGATTCATTTAATCTTGAATCTTCCAATTTTTACTCTTTTCCCCTAAAATTTCCACAGTCAAGAACTAATTTAGGCATTGAAATGGTAACGTAAGAATAAGGTCCAACATTATTTTACAAGAACTCTTTGATTAATGTACAACAAAGGGAAAAACATATGTTTATATTCTATCAAATAGTTAATTCAATTTACATTGTAATATAATTAAAATAAAAATCAGTATTTTTTGTCTTTTTTTTTTTTTACTATCTTAACTTCCTCTCCTCTTGTTAATTAAAAAACAAGTATCTTAAGTCAGAGCCTTAAGAATGAAATCATTGTGGATAATAAATTACGTTATCAGTGCTTTTAAGCTTTTTTTTATTTAACACAAAAATTATAAAAAATACAGATTAAGAAATAAGAATAGATCTTTCTTGAAATGCGACATTGATATTACTGTCAAAGTGGGTAGGACGAGTTTGATTAGGTATATAATTTTGAAAGGGGTAGAATCTAACCCATATAACTCTAAGAAACAGCTTGGGCAAGCTCTTGTCCTTTGTGTTAGGAATCCTTACAAGAATGCAAAAACAGAAAATTCTCGTCTTATCCTTATTATATCTGAAAACAGAAAGAATACTGTATACATTGCTACAAAGAATCGGTATAATTGTTTGAAATTTGTAACATCCTCAGATTGTACTTCGCTCTTAATTTTATTATAAAGAAAAAAAGAGGAAAATGACCCCAACCATATCAATGTGGCTAAGTGTTTTTCTCCATCATGCGGCATGATTGTCGTGGTTGTCGGTCCAACGATAGCGATGTAGAATTGACCAGAGCTAGTCAATTGGCTATTTGGCTATGACGAGTTTCTAAGAATCCTCTGTTACGTCCAATTCTAATAATGTTTAATGTTACCTTATTGAACAGAAGATTAATTGGGTTTTAAAGAGAATTAAAATTAAAAATTAATAAAATTATTTTACTCATGAGTTAAAAACTAAAAAAATGTTTGCATTGCCTATACTAATTGGGATTTCATAGAAGAAGAGGCATTAGATGTGGTTTTATAAAT
Source organism: Erythroxylum havanense (assembly GCA_024752395.1). Taxonomy (NCBI): domain Eukaryota; kingdom Viridiplantae; phylum Streptophyta; class Magnoliopsida; order Malpighiales; family Erythroxylaceae; genus Erythroxylum; species Erythroxylum havanense. Next base: position 10,680,079 of record JANTNU010000233.1, on the reverse strand, counting down.
TTTTAATAAAAATTCCTACTTTCCAGTAATATAAAAGAAACTAATTTGACAACGAGGGGTAGATTAATTGGTCCAGATTCCTCACTTAAGCATCTCCCCTAACAAGGAAGTCTTGAGTTCGAGTCACGCCAAATGAGGAAAAATAGGGATGTTCCTATTGATGATCCTCTAGTTCCCTGAACAAAGCTCCTTAATCGGATCAATTACGGATGCTTTGCTTCCAGCGACAGTGTGAGAGTTGGAGCTACTAGAAAACTTGGAGCTAATGGGAACCTGATGCTGAACAGGAGAGCTAGTGATTAATCATCAGATGACCAATCAAGTATATGAAGACTTCTTGTGAGCAGAAGTGTACAGGCTACGTAGGAACCTGAGGAATCTTGAAGTTTCAGATTTACATCCTTTAGATTCTTAAAGTGGGATTGTAGAAAGTTAAGATTAGTCTAACTAAATTAGGATACCTAACGTAAAAAAAATAAAAATATTTAGGATGAAGCTTAAAAGGCTGTGTCAATGAGCGACGGGGACATGCTTTTTAAGAAAGTTTTGACCTATGGGGCATGTGCGAGAGCTGGCTAAGTTAGACAATATATAAATACGTCCTCAGCGTGGGATGGGTATTTGCCAGTTGGCTAAGCTACCTAAGGCCTAACACTGCGCATGGCGAATCCTTTGTTTAATGCTTTTGCTTTTTTTATCTTGTCAAACAAAAAGTTGAGGGATTTTACTGGAATAGACAATGCTTTAGAGCCACAAAATTGAACTATTGATAAAGATGCTGCTTGTAATTATGAAGCCACAATTTTAAGTCAAAGATACCTCACTTTTTTTTTTTTTATACCACAAAGTTGTGTGCTTATTATTTGGTAATCTCAACTTTAGTTATTCTCTTGGAGTTTGCTTTACAATAACAAACTATGGCCGGTCCTTATGGTCAAACTATGATGCTAAGTTTAAAGAAGGTTTAAAAGCAGCTTTTTAGCTAGGCAACACCGTCATTAAGAGGATACGGTCCCCCCAGTCCACCCCCAGTTCAAATATATAATAATATTTGATTCTAAATTTACTATAGGGTTGGCTCATATTTAAAGCATGGAACCATTGACTACTGACTATCCTATGTTTCGTTGATTTGGTTTATGATTCAGTAACGAATGCTTACAAAAAGATTGATGAATCAAAATATATAAATGTTTTGAACAGATTCAGATCTGAGAAATTTCTAAACAATGTTACCCAATGGACTTTAAATATAACTTATCCTCATCTTACCATTAGATCATGTTACGATAATGTCTTCAGTTGTAAGACAAGATGGCTAAAATAAGAATCAAAATTTGTCCTCTTGTACTCTTTGATTCATCTATGGGGGCACCAAATGCCAGATAAAATACTTACAGATTTGAGAACAATAATAAAGCATCAGTAAATTAAAATGCATCCCTTTTAGTGTATGCCAAGGCACAGTTAAGCAGCAAAGGAGTACACTATGTTATATACAGAATTTTAATTTTCTCAAAGCAATAACTTATTTATGTTTAAATTACACTTTGTGTCTCTGCCGTTTTGGTTTTAAAATATTTTATAAATTATTTACGGAACATACGATGAGTGTAAGGGAAGTACTAGGAAGTTTGAGACAAGCGACAGAAGAGAGAGTGTGGTGGAGCCTGTATTTATAACTAAAAACTCATTCCTCTAGCTGGATTATTCCTATCCCCCTATTCTGTTTTTTCTTTTTTTTTTTCCTTCTGTCATAATTACTTTAACATTTATTGAGCGACGTCCCGAGAAGCCAGTAATTGAACTGATTAAAAAAAAGAAAGAAATGATTTACTTTTGTATATAAGCAAGAAAACTGAACGGTGTGGTCCCTCTCGCTCTTTGTGAAAATTACTTTAGTAGGACCAGAGTAGTCTAATTGCATCTCTCCCGTACTGCAACATCCTCTCTCGAGTTGTCCTTTTAATCCTCTTGGCTTTGGTATCCAAATGCAGACTTAGCAAGTGCGTGCGAAAGAGCATCTTTGACCCACTTCCACCTGGCAGGGCTACCAAGGACAACTTTAATTTACAACCAATTTCTTGTTTTCTTTTTTCTACTCAATTATTGCAAAGGCCATATCTATACTTCGTACTTGAATGCTCACGGTTTTCATCTGAGCCGAGCAAGACACCAACGACCTACTCTTCTTTGCACGTGTAATTTTGAGTGCAAAGTTATCGAGTTCCAAGTTTTAGAATACTCTCATAAAACTACATTGGAGCTTAAGCATGTTTTAGTGAAAACTTATAATGTAGTGTAGAACTGCAAAGGGGCCTTAATGCTTTACGGGTGATATTAGGATTTTGGTGGCTTTTGAAGAAAGTAGATTTTGTTTTTGAAAATTAAAGGATTCGTAGGGATTCGCAGTTTGGTGGCATTACTAGATGAGTCAAACTAAATCCATGGCCTCATGATTAAAATTAGCTAATCAAAGTCCTAACCTTATCTTTGACTATTGACTAGATTAGACGTGGTTTCTTTATTGTGATGAGCTGTTCATTTCTAGGTCAGTTAACCCTGTTGATGATTCGCCAAACCTTTTTGAAGAATCAAATGATTTGAGATTATGCTTTAGTATATAAAAATGAATTGAGATGGCACATAAATTTGGAAAGCCAAAACTCAATAATTTTTGTATAATTTGATGCTAAGGTTGGCGGAAAGACGTGTTTAGTTATCCAAACCAAACCTTTTCCTATCTGTTGTAAACCACCCAAACAAAATTTACCCAAAAGATATAAAAAGAAAAAGGACTAATGGAAATTTTGGAGCTCTTTAATGAATCTTAATTAAGCTATTATTCATCAACGTGTATCGAAAAAGTAACAGAAGCACGGATTGACTTGCCGCTTAAGCCAAACATTTAGACATTGGCATTATTTTTCTTGATTCTCTATCCAACAGGTGCCTTACCATCTTCTCAGAAGATCTGTCGGGGATTTGTTTTCCTAAACTCGTTTTGTAACCATTATAATCATTTTCCTTTAAAAAAAAAAAAGAGGGGAGTTATGGTTAGCCCATCGAAATCCACCCTCAACCTCAAAGGACAATTTAGGAACACTCATTAAAATATTATATATATATATAAGAAAATCCTCAAAACATCTTCAAATCTCCCTTTGACCATCGTACGCCTCCACGCACACTCCCTCTCTCTTATCATTTCCGTATAAAATCCCCTCTCTCCCTTTCTCTTCTTCTTCAGTTCCACTTCTCTCTCTCTCTAACTTTCTTCTGCGACTCTCTGTTTCAGGTATGTATTTATGTAAAGATAATATCTGAAACATCACCTTTTCTTCTTCTTCTTCTTCTTCGTCGTCTCTGTGACTTCAACGCACACTCGATCTTTATCGAGATACAATACTTATACTTTATCAGACGGCCTCGATCTTCTCCTTTCTCCCCCTCTCCAAATCGTACGGTCTTCTTTTAACACCCTTCTCTCTCTTCATTTATTTTGCATTTTCTATGGCAACCGTTTTGTAAAGCAATCTTTTTCTTATCTCTTGCTCTCTCTCTTTTACAAAGCAATTCTCTTTCTTCTTCTCTTTTGTGATAAGCTTTTTTTATTTGTAGCAAAAGTTCGGTGATACGTTTTCTATCGGAATCTGTTATATACCTCAACTCTACGTGCTTATGTCGTTTTGGTTTTTCTTCTCTTCTTTTAAATTCTTAATTATATATATATGTTTTTGGGTTTATAAGCGTTTGGTTCGATGGCATTGTTGTGATTTTACTTCTTCCTTTTCCGTTACCTTCTATACGTTTGCGTTTGAATGTCAATGACTTGTCCCTGTTGCATGCAGTGATTCAATTTTGCGAATTCATTTCTTAAACGATCAATTTCCTTTTCATCTGTGGATTATTAGCGATTACGTTTGTTTCTCTTTTAGTTATTTTACAAGTTCAATATCTTTTTTCCCCCTCATCTTTCATCTTCAATAATATCTTGCTCCAAAACTTTTTCCTTTTCTTTTATAATGAAGAAATCTTCACGTCCGCTAGTGATTACTTTTTGGTCGGGTGGATGATCAAAACAAACTTTCCTTTTTTTTTTCTTTCCCTGTAATGTTAAACAATGGGTGAATTATATTTTTGCGAATGATAAATTTCTTTTTCTTACTTTTTTTATGTGGGTTGTGTGATCTGCTTGTAGATGTAGTTCTGGTAGTAACTGTAAATAAGAGATAAGGTGGCTTCTGTCGTTCAATCATTTGTTGTTTTGGAAGGTATAAATCGGTTCTTTTATTGCTGTGCCTGATCAAGAGGGAAGTTCCTATCCTTACTGAATGCATACTAGAGTGGTTAATTTGGTAGCAATTTCAAATCTCATCGGCCTTATCTTTACACTTAATGAATCTCTATCGTTTCTATTATTTATATTTTTTAATTCATCTGAACTGGAAAGTTAAAAGATTTTACTGATCGGCAGTTCAATGCAGAAATTGGCATATTATTTATGCAGAAAGCTACAGACGTTATAGTACTGTGCTGGCGGAGCGACATTTCTTTTTTTTTTTTAATAAAAAAGTATCTTTTTTGCTAGTGAAAGGCTGGGATAGTTGCCTTTTTTTCTTAAAACAAGTTTAGCTTTAATAGGAGCAACAAAATGCATGCTAAGCTTTTGACAGCGAGGCTGCGGGAGACCGTAGGAGCTTCTCAGAAGCTTATTTGCGGTTATATTTTGTTTTATTTGCATAGGAATTTGAAGCATTCAGTCCAACGCAAATGTTAAGTTTTTGGGTCTTATCACTAGGCATTCCTTTATGTAGCTTATATGAAGATGGGCGTCTAGAGGATAGAACCATCCAAGGCCTTCGATTGGTTTTGCAATAACCTTTAAAGTGTGAAGAGTTTCTTCAGTGTCTTGTGGACTTATAATGTTATGTCCTGAGGAAATGATTTTAGTTGTTTATGTTAGGGCTTGTTATCACCTGCAAGTTTCCGTTTCCACGTTGCTTTTTCTCTTAGAAAAAAGAACTAAAACCCCATGATTCGAGTCTTCTTGGTGAGACTTTACATGAACTTGGTTATTGGATCGCGTGGGGTGTTGTTCTATGTCTGCATCAGTGGTAGGCCATTCGGTGGGGACTGGTGGTTAGAGTTTCCTGGAACATTTCCCAGTTCTTGGACCCTGTATTGTGCTTTCTTCTGTGCTTTAAAGAACCATTGTCTAGGCCATGTGTTGTTGTCCATGTTATACTGTCACAATGTTTCAAGAAAAAGAAATTAATTGAGAACTCAAAATGGAGCTGTGGTTAGAGATTTGTACGACATGCCGCTGGTCTAATTCACAACTGAATATATGTGGTGATTGCTTTATTTTCTTTAGCATCGTCTTTGTGATATATGTTTACTTCTTGGAATAATATGTATTCATAATTTCAGATTGCTTTCCAATGCTCGAGCAATGTACAGTCTGATAACACCTTAAGGAACTTGTTTTAGAAAACAATTGTCTAAACAGTTCAAACTCTACTGTTTCAGATTGTCCTTGCAACTTAGAGATGGGGCCTTCTCTTTCCTAATTAATATTAAACTGCTTTACATGTATGCTAGTATAAATTACTATTTGGACAAGAAATGATAAAGTGGGGAATGTTTACATTTTTTTCCCCTTTAGCATTTATATGATCCCTATCATTGTTTCACTGTGCAGTGAGGAAATTGTATGTGTGAAGTGTATGACTATGGATGCTAATGATCACAACAGAAGTAGAAAAAAGGATAATCTTGCTCAACAAAATGGCAGCATGACAATATCAAATGTCGGTGATGTGGATCCATGGACTGCTTGGGCATACAAGCCAAGGACTATCTCGTTGTTACTTATTGGTGCATGCTTTCTAATGTGAGTGCACGTTGCAATATTAATTTCTTCACCAACCTTTGTTATAGTATTTTGATTTTAACTAACATTTAATGCACTATCTATTTAACACTAAATATTTGACCTAAACTTTTCTGGACTTTTTAGGTTTTTTCTTTCCTTTTCAACCACACTTTTTGAACCTAAATTTTTCACAATCATTTTCAATTTTAAAGTTCTCTTTTTCTTTATCTTGAAAATTATATGCATATTTGGATTGTAATGGTTGCAAATGGTTCTGTTTTGATGACATCGTTCATGGAATTGTCAGCCTAATTTGCTTCAGCTTCAAAAAATGCTTTGGTTCTTTCCCATTATGTGATTTCTAAATGAGTTTCTATCAGTATTATCAGCCGTGGAGTGCCATAATTTGTAGATCTTACAAGGTCATACAAAACTGTCTCATGTTAATTCCTTGGCTTCAGGAACTTGAATCTGTTTTTGTCTATGTTTGAAACAAAAAAAATCTAAGGTGTTACTTCTTTTCTGTGTCTTAGTTGGGCCAGTGGAGCCCTTGATCCTGAAGGCAGTGCATCTGGAGATGCTGTCACGTCTGTGAAAAGGTTAGTTTGTGTTTGTTAATATGGTGGCTGTTTTGGGGTTATCTTTTTAGAAACCAAATGCCCTAACTACCTTGTGTATTTAGGGGAGTATGGGCGATGATTGCAGTTTTTCTTGCTTATTGCTTGCTCCAGGCCCCTTCAACGTAAGTTGATAAGCAAGTTATTTGAGATTTTCTTTTCCCATATTTAAGTTTGTATTGCCTGTGCTGAATGTTTAAGCATACATCGAGCATGCATTTGAACAATATATTTAACATGTATTTTGTTGCACCTTGACACAGCAATTTTCAAAGATGATATAACCAGGTTATACTTGCTGATTGTGATGAAAACTTTTAAGTCAATTTTTTCATGATGCATGTGCTTTCTATCCCTTAAATTGCTGTGAATTTTGGTTCTTCATCTAAGTGAAGTTAACTATGTAGCATGTTTACATACTATTTTTTCACAGGGTCCTTATACGGCCACATCCGGCAATTTGGCGTTTGGTTCATGGGCTGGCAGTTGTTTATCTTGTTGCTCTCACATTTTTACTTTTCCAGGTTGGTTTTCCTGCTCATAAAGCAAAGTTTACCTTTTAGAAAGCTTATGAGCTTTCTGTCTTTTGTTATTACATGCAACTTCCTTTTTAGTTGTCAGGATTTATGCATAGTTTTTGCTATCTAATGCTCCCATTACTGGCATATTCTAAATATGTTGTGTTTATTAAAAAAAATTGCTTGTGCAATGACCAATAGGGCATTATTGTGTAGCTGTGCCTATGTTTGCACAGATACAATTTGTTTCTTTTTCCATTTCACTGTGCTTGTATTGTTGCTGATTGTTGCCTAAACTTTGAAATTTCTAGAAACGTGATGATGCACGGCAGTTCATGAAGTTTCTCCACCCTGATCTTGGAATGGGTAATGCTTTGGATTAGCAGTGCAACTGTAACTACCTTGTGGTTATAGTACTTGGAATTTCCCATTCATCTAATTCTCTTGTATGATGACATTACCACTAAACTTCACTTTGTACGGTCAACATGTCTTAATGCAGAACTACCTGAAAAATCATATGGTGCTGATTGTCGAATTCATACACCTGAAAATCCTACGAGCAGGTTTAAGAATGTTTATGTATGAATTCTTCTTTCACATTCTATTCCTTATACTATTTCGTCCGATCTAACTTCCAGTTTTTGTTCTGAATACTGGTGTTTATTATTAGATTTCTTTTTCCTCTTTATACTGATTTCTTGATTGTCTTTCAGGATACACTTTTTGATGAATTTGTTTTGGCTCACATCTTTGGGTGGTGGGGCAAGGCCATCTTGATCCGTAATCAACCACTTCTTTGGGTGTTATCTATTGGATTTGAGTTGATGGAGGTTAGTTAGACGGTCCTTCCATCCTAAGTTCTCATTTTTATTTGGAAAAGGTATTAAGTTGGTTTTGGTCATCTTACAAATAACTGACACTGGATTTTCAGCTTACATTCCGCCATATGCTACCAAACTTCAATGAATGCTGGTGGGACAGCATTCTTCTTGACATTGTGATCTGCAATTGGTTTGGTAAGTTCCCTTTGGCCATTAATATATGTTATGCTGCCTCGTTTACTGCTGTGAGATTGTAGTAACCTAATATGGGTTTAGGCTAAGGGTCTAGTCACGGGACGACTCACTGGGTAGTTGTGCTCTTTATCCTTATTTAAATTCCTCCCCTTTCTATGAGAACCTATTGTGACAGAATAATGGAAGTCGTACTTGACAGACTTTAAAGTGTTTGATAATTTTCTGCATGCCATATTGCTTAATAGGGTGGCCTTTATATAGGCATACATACATAGGATTTTAAGGAATAAGATCAGGAAAGAATCAGCTTATTCTCTGTTCAATTTAAAATTCAAACTGATATTTAAATTCAAAATTTGAAACTAAGCCTAACTGACTGAAATATATGGCTGATTTTCTGCTAACTGAAATTATGTTGCTGATTTTTTACTGACTGAAATTATGTGGCTGATTTCCTGCTAACTGAATCTGTTGTAGACATTGACCACTTCTCATTCGTGCATATAGTTTGCCTACTAAGGCATCTTGCACGTCATTATTGGCCCCCTGACAAAGAGCTTGTCCTCAAGCTCGAAAGTGGGATAGGCCTGCTGGAAATTAGAAAGTGGTTCCCACAAAGTCTCCTCTTGAGGCAAGCCTTGCCAATGAACCAATAACTCGCACAGGCAACGGTTGAGTCGTGCCCACAGATGACCTGTGGAATTGGGCTAAGTTTGCCCTCTAGTAGTGGTGGTAAAGAGTATGGAGCTGTTGGTGGTTCCCCTCTATACTCCTTGGGTTGTGACACCACTCGAAAGGGTGTGATTTGTGTTGCTGAGTGGAAAGAGGTATTGTAGCAATATTCGGCCCAAGTAATCCATTCTACCCAATGCCTTGGTTGGTCCCCAACAAAGCATTGTAGATACATGTCAATTGTTTTATTGACCACGTCCGTCTGCCCATTTGTTTGAGGATTATAGGTCGGTTAATATGCTAACTTGGTCCCACAAAGTCAAAACAACTCCATCCACAAAGTACTGGTGAAAACTTTATCTCGATCGCTAACAATAGATTTTGGTAGTCCATGCAATTGAAAAATACTTTCAAAGAAAACATGAGCAACAATAGTAGCAGTATAGGGGTGTGCCATAGGTGTGAAGTGAGCCATCTTAGAGAAACAATCAACTACAACAAAGAGGATAGACTTACCCCCAACTTTAGGCAATCCCTCTATGAAATCCATTGAGATATTTGCCCAAATTTGTGTGGGAATGTCTAGGGGTTGCGTTAAACTTATTGGGTGAAGATTTTCCAATTTATTTTGTTGATAAACGCTGCAAGTGTGAACAAATTCTTTAACGTCTACCCTCATGCCATGCCAAAAAAAAAATCTTTCTTCACTCGTAGTAGTGTCTTCTGGTAGCCTTCATGTGGTTGGAAAATCTCATTCATTAGAGCCTAAAATGTTGAGGGGGCATTAGTTAGGTTAAATGGCATGACCAAAAACTCAAAATGACCATGATGAGTTCTAAATGTTGTTCTCCACATCTGTAGGATCCATTCTGGTGATAACATGATTTCAAATCCAACTTAGAAAAGTATTGAGCCCCATGCAATTCATCTAATAGCTCATCAAGTACAGGGATGGGGAACTTTTCTTTTACTATTTTGACGTTTAGCTCCCGATAGTCAATGCAAAAGCGCCAAGAGCCATCATACTTCTTTACAAGCAACACAGGAGAGGAGAAAGGTGTTCGGCTTAGCTTAATGATACCTTGGTGTAACATTTCCTTGCACTATCTCTCAATCTCATCCTTCTGTAAGTGGGGATATTTGTATGGCCTTACCACAACGGGTCCTAAGCTTGGGACCAATGTTATTTTATAATCATAACGCCATGTAGGAGGTAATCTTGAAGGTTCTCCAAAAAAGCTCTGACAAATTTTGCTAGTACCCTTTCTAATTCCACTGAGTCTGTTGGAGTTCCTTGAATGTGGTGCACTTTTACTCCTTTCTCTAACTTGTGTCCCTGCCACATAACTCGATGTCTTTCCTACAAGGTCAAAACTCATGGTTAGAGAAGCAAAATCTCACACAATTGGCCCTAGGGTCCACAACCATTTAACCCCTAAGACCACATCAAAGCCTTCTAGAGGAATAACATAAACATCAATAGAGAAAGAGTCTTTGTTAACCTTTAATAATTCCTCCTCACATACTCCAGAGTTGGGCACCTTCTCACCATTCTCCATTGATTTTTGAAGACTGGACTTCTGAATTATAGGGATGTTGAATCCACCAATACCCACATTGACCTCCCTTCCACTAACACCTTCAGTTGCATCGTCTGAGAATTCCTGATTCCTGTGATTGCGTTTAGTGATATTTCTAGATCCCCGACCTTCCTATTTCTTCCTCTTCCACTTCTTCTAAATCATCCACCTCTAGCCAAAAGGTCTCTTGCAATTGTGCTCCCTTGAAAAAGGCTCATCCCAATTGAAGCAAAGCCCCTTTGCTCTTCGTTCTACCATCTTGCCCCTTGTCAGTCTCTTGAAGAAAGGGGTGAGTGAGCTCCCAACACTTGAAACTACTACCTAACTTTCCCTAAACTCCCTTTTCTCGGCTGCCATTTGCTATAGGACCCCCTAAGGTCGATCTCCAAATGGGCTGCCTAATGGCTACTGTTTGGTTGCTTTTTGTTTCCTATTAAAGGCATGGGCCATGTTCATAGCAGCCCCTAGAGTATTTAGCTGCTGCATCTCCACATCTATTTGAATTTCTTCCTGCAACCTAGTAGTAAGTAGGATAATTGTTGTTTTGTTTGGAGTCTCATGGTTTGTGCCAAGGGGGACTAAAATTCATTCTAACAATCCTCCGTGGTTCCCATTTGCTTCAAATTGGCCATCTTTCTTAGTGGACTGGGGATCATTGGGGGTCCAAACCTCATATGGCAATGTCCCTTAAAAGCCTCCCAAGTCATATCTGACTCTTTTTGCTCCACTTGGAAATACCACAGTTGGGCTTGCCCTATAAGATGGAAGGCTGCCAACCCTACCTTCTCCTCCTCCCCCGACCTTTGGTTCCAAAAAAAGTGTTCACACCTATGAATCCATATCAAGGGATCATTAGTACCATCATATGTGGGAAGTTCCAACTTGGGTAATATATTGAAGCCAGCTAGTCCATCTCCCTTTCCTTCCCTCTATTGGGTAACAATGCAACTGTTGCTCCCTACATCACTGCTCAAGTTGTGGTGTGGCTCTTTGTCTTGTCCCCTCATCATGGTCAAAAGTTCTTCAAATTGCGCTAATGTGGCGCGTTGCTACTGCTGGATTAGATTATTGCTGGTTTGTTGGCGATTCTCCACCTCTGCGAGCAGCTGCTCCATGAACTTCATAGAAACATCAATCTTGGCATTCAAAGCTCCTAAGTGTCCCATGACACCTGGCTTTGATACCAAATTAATATGGGTTCGGGCTAAGGATCTAGTGATGGGACAACTGATAGTCGTGCTCCTTATCCTTGTTTAAACTCCTTCCCTTTCTATGAGACCCTATTGGGACAGAATAATGGAAGTCGTCCTTGATAGACGGTCAAGAAAGTGTTTGGTAATTTTTTGCATGCCTTATTGCTTAATAGGGTGGCCTTTATATAGGCATAAATACATAGGATTTTAAGGAATGAAATCAGGAAAGAATCAGCTTATTCTCTGCTGAATTTAAAAATCAAACTGATATTTAAATTCGAAATTTGAAACTAAGCCTAACTGACTGAAATGTGGCTGATTTTCTGCTAACTGAAATTTGTGCCACGGGTGGTGACACTGGTATTGTAATGTTCGCCCAGGGCTGCGTGGTGGTGATGCCAGTATGGTAGTGTTTGCCTGGGTTTAAAAAGGTCTAGCGCACAGTCAGCCCGCAAGTGCTTAGGCTGTGTAACGTGGTGGAATGTTACGATCTAATTGTTCCACATCGGTAATAACAGGAGCTGATGTGGGGTTTATAGGTTTTTGGGCTCTTCCACACTTTAAGCTAGTTTTTGGGGTTGACTCTCTCATAAGACCTATAACATTGTACTTTGGTTTACTTGGAGAGTCTGAAATAGTATGGAGACTTTGTTTGATTAGCTAATCTGCAACTATCTAGTGTTCATTAGGAGAATGGTGGAGCATGCAGCACTAGAGAGGATTTACTTGCTTCTTCGGTTCCTGATGTTGTTAAAGTTGGGCATTTTGAGCTATAAATTACTTAGATACTGAATTTATCTTATGCACATGTTTAATATCATCATATTTTTAGGGATGATGGATTTTAATATTCCTAGATTTTCTTTTGCATTAATCAGCAATTTGTTTATAGATTTTAAAAGTTTTATCTGAAGACCACAGCATTTACCGTTGATGAATGTGGGTGGTTTCTTATTCATTTAATACTTGTGATTTCTAAATGCAACTGTGTTATACAGTTGGTAAAATATTGAGATCTAGAGAAGGCTACTTTATGTGAGCTTCAAGCTGCATTTGTCATGTCTACAATCATGCCCTCTACTTTACTAAGTAATGAGTCAAATTGGCATTATTTTTTAAACTATAATTTTCTTAAATCAGTAGTTTCATACTCGTGGTTGATTATTTTGCAGGCATTTGGGCAGGAATGCATACTGTTAGATACTTTGACGGGAAAACATATGAGTGGGTTGGTATAAGTCGCCAGCCAAGTATCATAGGCAAGGTACTTTATGCTATTATGTGGTATTGTTGACTCTGTTTTCGTCAGATTAAAAGCAGAGTTAAGATGGATTGATTACATCTTATTGCTGGTACTTTAGTAATCTAAAATATGTGTTGGCTACCCCTTGACCTGTAGCATTATTGTAGAATAATAATACCCGAGAGTTCTTTCCTGGATTATATCCAGACATGCCTTCTCATTATTTGCTGATTAGTTAATGAATGCATTATAAGTGTTACTATTTGTTTTGATTTATGTTTGCCATCAAGCTGCATGGAGCATCTATAGTGACTGTAAGCTGGTACATTGAAGTTAGAGTTTTAGATTTTGGACTATTGTTTGCTCCCTGTTACTGTATTCTTTTTGCAAATATTCTTAATTTTGATTTCAATAGTTGCAATCTATTAACTTGGAGATTACTTCTTAGGTGAAACGAACGCTTGGACAGTTTACACCAGCTCACTGGGATAAAGATGAGTGGCACCCCATGCTTGGTCCCTGGCGATTCATCCAAGTTCTGAGTCTTTGCATCGTCTTCCTGACAGTAGAACTGAACACTTTCTTTCTCAAGTTTTGTCTTTGGGTTCCTCCTAGAAATCCTGTGGTAGTTTATAGGTTGATCTTGTGGTGGTTGATTGCGATACCAACAATTCGCGAGTACAATTCATACCTCCAAGACAGGTACTCTATCGATCCCTCCAAATATAAATTACAAGTGATTTCATATTGCAGCACTTCCTGTTATATATGCTTGTTCTTGCTAAAATACCGTCAAATTGTTTTCAGGAAACCGGTGAAAAAAGTAGGGGCTTTTTGCTGGCTTTCCCTGGCAATTTGTATTGTTGAACTTCTCATCTGTATCAAGTTTGGACATGGTATGCTGTATATTTTCTAGGATGTTTATGTTAAATCCATTCTTTACATAAGAGTTTTGAATCTAACACAAGACCTGTTTGTATGGGTATTTTGCAAGGTCTCTATCCTAATCCAATGCCTCTATGGTTGGTCATCATCTGGACGTCTGTTGGAGTTGCTACACTTACGTTTCTGTTTGTTTGGTCATGGCAAATACATCGAAGTTTAGAAAGAAAAAGACTCTGATTTTGTTGCTAACCTTGGTGCACCATTCTTTGATTCTTAAAATCTTATAGGGGTATCGGTCAGTGCTGTAAATACCCAATCAGCAACAGAATTGTAAATGCTTGTTTTAGTGGATCATGAGTTTAGAAAAATTTTCTTCATCATTCCGACCTCACTAATTGTTGAAAATTACCCTACTATTTCAAGGTGGTTCTTTTACCAATGGCAGCACTGAGTTTACAATTTTTTGTCTTTGATTAAAAGTACATCCCTGTTTCTCCATTGCCTAAAGTTCAGGCGGAGTTTCCGTTTCATCTCGATGTAGATAGTTAAGAAGGCGCAATTTACTTTAAAATCCCTTATATTTTCACATCCAAAGTGATTTTTTATTGTTTTTGTCAGAATTCCCGATTATATTAAAGCAATAATTTTGCACAAACAAGCAGACACTTGGCTGCTTTGAATGAATCTATCTTGATAAAACCAAGAAACAGATTCCACAAGCACCAACATGACTATACAAGCAAACAATTATTTCGATTAAAACTAACCATGTTTCTTTTTTCTTTTTTTTTTTGTCTTCCGGACAGTACCTCATTGAATTTCAGTGGGGCTATTATGAGGATCTTCATATCATTGTCCACTGATTCAAGACTGGAATGCCTAATAATCTTCAGATACGTATTTAGTTTTATGGCAGAGTTTGTCCTGCTGCAACGTGAATTTTATGATAATGAAATTTATAGCAGCTTTGCTTTTCATTTACTTGGAACGAAATGACATAGCAGATTGTTTTCTCTTCCACTCAGTCTTTCCTCTAACAATTTCTTCATTTTTGTCTGCTCCTCTGGTTTGAAGTAAATGTGTGCATTTGAGTGGTAGAGATCCCAGAAATTCATTTACATGTACGGTCTCATCTGCCGAGGAAAATCTGTTGAGTAGACTCATTTCGTTCCCTCCACTTAAACCCCTTCCAAGGATTCCATTTTCATCAGGTTCACAGAGTGATTGAACTATATCTGAACTATCACATTCCCTTCTGTATTCTAGTACAATGCTCGACAATTGGTGATCTTCCAAAAACTGGTCTGGGATTGTCTGAATAAGAGATAACGGACACAGAACTGTGACATGTTTCATGTTTTTAATGGACTGGATGAACTCTAGGGCTTTTTGTTATTACCTCCAACATCCATCTTATGTACTTGACATTGTTGACATGGTGGTTCATGTCCAAATCGCTCCTTTTGGGCTGAAAGTCAAAAGATGGAATTAGGAATTCTTTGTCAACTAACTAGTGCATGTAACCGACTAGCAATTCGGCTGTGATACCTTGAGGTTATTGTTAATATATTTTGCCTTGTCGCCAACTTTGTTGATCTTCTCGGGAACTTCTTCTTTGATTGCTTGTTTGTGTATGAACCACGGTGAGATCTCAGCCCTGACCTCTTCTGGCATTTTTGAGAGACGCCTTGTGGTCTGATTCATCATCACCCAAGTGCTGTTTGATGTTTGTGGTGGGAGTACGATTATTAAACTTCTAGTGATGATTTCTTTATGTAAATAGTATAGAAGATATGGGACTGTTAAAGAATAGAACCAACCTGGTTGCACGTGCAAAGACATGGCCAGTTGCTTGGCTTCGGACCAACCAATCTCGCCTCATCCCATTTTTGCCAGAGGCTCCAACCCATGTATCCATTTCTACTATCTCACCCCTGCAAGCAGCTTCCTTAAATAAATTGTTGGGTCCACTTCGGTTTCAGGTTTTTAGTGACTCTTACTTTCCTTAGACATCGCAACTTACTGTCACTAATTTTTCTATTTTCATATGACAATATTAAAAGCATTTGAACTCCAATATGCCTCCGAAACTAGCTGTTTCCAGGATAGATGATGATACAGTGTTCGTCTTTGACAACTGGGAGCAGGACTTACCAGATTGGATAGTGATCAATTTGAACATGCATTCTTGAGACGACCCAGATGAGATTGTTCCTAACCATTCCATGCGTGGCTCCAAATCCATTGCCCAGAAGTCCCGACATCCACACATGGTTCAGCGCTGTTTCCTACATTACTTGGGAATATTTATAAGAACACAAACTAATATTATTTCACGACACCGCGTGTGTTGAATTTTGATAATAAAATCAAGTTGAGAATTTGTCACCTGAAGAAGATTCAGGATGCTTTCAAGCGTGGCAGTTTTATCAGCTCCAACTTCGTAAGACCTTATAACAACGGTCTGTCTGTAGCCAACTCCACCTTCTATTATGAGACCATGACGATAAGGATCAACAAACTGCTTCTTTGTTGGAATGTTTTGACGTATATGCTCTATTGGGTTGCTTCCATTTTCAGCTAAAATTGCCTCTGAAGAGGTCTGTAAGCTTGCAGTTTGGCCCAGGGCATCAACCTTAACGAACCTAATAGAGGCGGTGTTAAGTTTAAGGCTGTTCTTGATGGGATTATGGTTAAAACCAATGCTGAACTGACATCTGATAGGTAAGGTGATGGTATGAGAGAAAGCAGCCATTTTCATTTCAATTTTGTGCTGCTTTTTGATCTCTGTGAATAGGTGGAAAGTTTGAAACAGAGAAATAGGTGGTTAAACACATTTATGGAGATAAAACGGCGGATCTGTCCAAGGGTGAGGGTCTTCAAAAGTTATAAAAAGGACAAAATTAGGGAGCTTTATTATGGAAAAATACTGAGTAATCAAAGGAAGACTAAATCAGGTGTTTTTGGGGGGGAACAAATTTTAAATCAACAATTCTTGGTGTTGACAAGAAGGCTTGTCGAAGCAGACAAGAAGGCCTCTTCCTACTCCCCAACTTTTCCTGTCGGAAACGTAACATTTTTGTTCTTAGGTTTGATTCGTAGTTGCTACATAGTAACATAGTCCCCAAGGAAGGAAGGAAGACTCTTTTTCTGTGTAGGGGAGCAACAAACACTATTAGAAACCTGAAGCGAGCTTGCCGGTTAAACAAAAAGTAGAAGAAAGTTGAGCTTCTGATCTTCAATTCCATTTAGCTCCAGTTTTGTTGTGAAGCAAACCAAAACAAGGTTTTGAGTAGTTTCTAAAATTAACCGAGTCATATTGATCCATTTAAGATGGCTTGTTAGAAAACTACATATCAGTTTTTGAACATGAAGATTGATTTAAAGCAAAGCAGTCAGAAAAGTTATATTCAACAAAGCAAAGTTAAGAGCTTTAATTAATAACATTCAACAAAACTTTGATCTTGTTTTCGTTTGTCCAATTTTACCAACTCGCCAAAAGGTTTGACAATTAATTTTGACTCATACCCTAAAATAAAGAAGGGGTTCTGCTTAGTAGTATAAAACAGTTCTTGTTTCGAACTTGGTTTTTGCTTCCACTTCCGTTTGGCTTTTAACGCTGTCTTTGGTTAGAAAACTTCCCATTTTCGTTTTTATTTGAAAGGGTTAAGTCGGCAAAAAAGATATTGATGCTTATTTTGATTTATACAATTTGTAAAGGATCCTAGCCTCCCTCATCCCTTGGAGTTGGGAGGAACCAGTTTTTAGTACAATACAAACAGAGCTGCTTGGCTTTGATTCTTTTTGGTAGCAAGTGATTGCTAACTTTTTTTTTTAATGAAAAAGAATAAAAGACACATCACATGCCCCTGCTTTTTCAAAACGTCCAAAATTAAGGGGACATCAGTGTCATTGTGCAGACAACTCTCTCTATGGCCTGTGGTGGCATTAACAAGAAGCTGCTTAGGATTTGAAGAACACATCCATCACCTTACCTATCAGACTAAATCCACCTTATTTATCTATCAACTACTGCAACTTGCAAAAAACAAGTGGACAAAAAGGAAAAGTGAAGAACAGGAGGAACATCCGAACTTGGCTTCCAGAGAATTAAAGAGAACAGTCATGAGCCTTGTTGGAAAGTTAACAACGTAGGCATGGAATCTGAATCAAGTGCAAGGACCCAAAAAAGATATGAAAACCAACATGAGGCATGGAATCTGAATCAAGTGCAAGAACCCAAAAAAGATATGAAAACCAACATGTTCTTTTAAGTCAAGCATTAACCAACCATGTACAACAATTGGATAAATCAATACAGTCTTCCGAAAGCCAAAGAAATTCAGACCAAAAAAGGTTAGAAAAAAGTAGAATTTTGGCTGGTAATAATTGTTCTTGGAGTAGGAGTTTCCAAAATTAACAGGATCAACGAACGTTTCATTCTGTAACAGACATGAATTCATAGGAAGAAAGAGTTGGGAATAGATGCTTTGCGTTCATCTAAAAGGGGCCTGGTTTACAACTCTTAATGAACCATATCATATCCTAGGATGATAACATCATCTGTTGTTATACCTCATTTAAAAGGAAATAGAAACTAATTTTTAGTCGGTCCAAACACTTTTCCAGTTTAGAATAGAAACCTTGGCATTCTCAGTATGCTAGTTCCCCACAATGATTATAATGAAGGAAATGAACTCAATTTCTCTTTTATTTTGCTCGGTTCTTAGTAGGGAATTAGACCCTTGGTGGAGGGGAAGGAGACAGTATTGATCATTATTCAGCTCTACATCTGCTCATTAGAAAGGAAAATTACCAAAGTAATACCTTCAACTGAAAAAGGAACAATCTAAAAGGAAGTATTTCTGTCCACCACAGAGCCACATATTCTTAGCCTAGAAGTATGAACCCTTCAATTGAGTTCTTCATCATTAACAAACTAATTCCAAATTCTATCACTCAAACCTCCCCTAAACCATTTATACCCAAACAATGAACGGCTGCACAAAACAAAGTGTTATGGTATGGTTGAGAGCTCTTGTAAACAAGATATTATTAATGAAAATAATATCTATCAGTCTTCCTAATTATCATGTTTTTCTATTTCAGTCCTCGTCCCTATGCTAATTTTACACTTCAATCTAGAAAATATATTGTCATTCCATCAATTAAATTATAAGTTCAAAGAAAAACAATAACTTTATAGTCCTCATATACTTGTCATCTTTTCTATGTTAATCCTCCTAATATAATGTACTTTCATTTGCACTTACTTTCTTAAAAGTACAGTGATAAAATCAAGCAATTGAAAAACATCGATGGACTATTTTAATAGATGGCTAGTAATGGTTTGAGACTTGAGGCATTTCAAAAAGCAAGAAAACTAAGTAGAAAATCAGTAAGGATAGAAGGACTCTAAAATGATTATCCATATCCATAAGAGTACATACAAAAGAAAGAGTTCGACTCTTGTGAAGGTCTGCTCGCCGTGAGCCTGAGAGGACAACAAATCTTTTATGCCAAGAGAGAGAATTTAAAGCATGTAGGGGGTGACCGATGCCAAATATTCATAATTTTATCATTTACAAAAAAATTAGAACAGACATCTCATACTAAACTGATTACCTGATTAGATACACTAATCATTACAATAATGATAAGTAACAATCAGTACTCTTTTTCCTCTCAAACTTCTTAAAAAGAAAGAATGAACGAATTTCTTGTATCTGGTCAGAGATTTTTTATTTAAAAAATTCATATAGTTTCAAAATAATCTTATATTTCTCTAGCCAAGATTGTGGCAGAAATAGATCTCTGATATGAAGAAGTAATATACTGAGTGGAAGGTCATACCAGTGAAGAACTCCAAATTTTTTCATGATCCAGAATGACTTATTAGCAGGTCCACCCTCTATTCTATCTGTTACATGGAATATATTAGTAAAAGCATAAGAATATACGATAGATTGCATTAACTAAGCAAGAAGACACCTTACTTTCCAAAGGATCACAGGGAACATAGAGGCCATTGGAGCAACTTTGGTTTTGGATTACATGAATCTCTTGAAAACTCTGTAGGCCCTTCTTTTGCCATCACATGCGAATTCCACACTGATTAATCTTAGTCAATCTAGGAAAAATCTAGTCACTGCTTTCGATTAAACTTTCAAGGGACTGAACAGCTTTAACTTTACAGTTCTCATCTAGCTGCTTCAATAGCGCACCATGTGTACACGAATCAGGCAGAATGTTTCTTTCTAACATGTGTTTATACAATCTAAAAGCCTCCTTCCAATTCCTCATATTGCAATTTTCATTTATCAGTATAGTATAGCTATACTTATTAGGAAATATTCCTCTTTCTTCCATCTCAAAGAAAAATCTGTAAGCCTGATCCATTATCCTTGCTTTGCAAAAACCATTAATGAGAACATTATAGGTGACAACATTTGGCATAACATTGTTCTCTTGCATCCCTGAGAAATACATAAATGCAAGTTCTAGCCTCCCTTTCAATGCATGTGCATGTATTAAAACAGTGTAAGTTATTACAGTTGGTGACTGACCCTTGATGAGCATCTCAGAAAACAACTCTCTGCCTTTCCTGAGGTGACCTTTTTCTAAATGAGCATGTATAATGCTGGTATATGTTATATGGTCAGGAATATGACCATCATTTACCATCTCTTGAACCAACTCAGCTGCTTTTTCCAAACTGTCCATTTTACACAGCCCATGAACAAAAACATTATAGGTTACCAAATCTGGTGGGTAACCTTTAAAAAACATTTCTTCTTGCAAACTAAATGCCTTGGCAGCGTCACCCAGCTTCAGTTCGCCTACTATTCGAGTTGTGTATGCATATCGATCTGGTGCTATACCCACCAGCAACATCTCATCAAAGAAATCCTTAGCAAGTGACATATTTCCAATTTTGCAGCATCCATTTACCAGAATTGTATAAGTATACACATCAGGATGGATCCCATGGTTGCTCATATCTACTTTAAGCTTTTGAGCAACCTCCATGTCACCCAATCGACAAACCCCATCAATAAGGGTATTATAGGTAACGACAGTAGGAACGAGACTGCGGTACCCTAATTCATCAAACAATAGAAAAGCCTCCCCTAAGTTCCCTAACCTACAATACCCATAAATTAGAGTATTATAAGAAACAATGTCTGGTCGAACAGTAGTCATCATTTGCTCAAAATGGTGCCTTGCTTCACTCATTCTTCCACATTTACAAAAACCATGCATAATGATGTTATGAGTCGCCACAGTAGGGGATATTCCTCTATTAACCATCTCCTTTTCAAGGTTTAAAGCATCAACAAGTAACCCTTGTGTGCAATAACCACAAATCAGCGGATTGTATGTGTTCACAGAAACTCCCAATCCCAATTCCAACATCTCCCCAATCAATCCCTTAGCTCGCTCTAAATCTCCCCTCTTTGACAACCCTTTAATTAACACATTGTATGTCACCTCATTCGGAGAACACGTTCTCTTTTGCATTTCCAGAAGAAGGTCCATCGCCTGTTGCACTTCCCCTTCCTTGAAAAACGAGTCCAACATGGTATTATACGTAATAATAGTAGGCTTAATACCGTATTCACCCATTATTCTATAAACTTCTCTAGCTTTATCAAACCAATCTTTATCCCTCAGCATCCTAAGGATTCTATTGCAATTCTTCACATCAGGCAACGACCCATGTGCTACCATCTTATTGAAAACCAATAGGCATTGCTCAATCATCGACTTCTTGGTATAAATCCATAGCAAGAGATCAAGAAGCTTGATGGAAATCCCAGAACTCAGATACCCATCAATCAAAACATCCAGAATCCCATGCATTCCCAAACTAATCACTCTCTCCATTACCCAGTAAGCTGACCCCATCAAATTATTCTCAACCAAAATCTCAAGAATCACGCAAAAAGCGAACACTGATCTCTCATACCCAGGCTGCATCTGAACCCACCTAAAAAACCTTAAGGCTATTCTGGGTCTCGCACGAAGTAAGTTAAGAACTCGAACAAGCAAGTCAGGGTCCTCAATTACAGGAGCAAACTCGAAAGACACCCACTTACTATTACAAAAAGCCCATTCCTTGACTTGAACAGTGCTAAAAATAAGGTCTTTATATTGGTTCTCAATACTTGTGGAGTCGGTGGTGTTGGTGCTGATTCTAGGAGAAGAAAGACAAGTAGTACTAGAAGAGAAGAGAAAGAAAGGAGGAACCTTGAGAGTAAAAAGGGAGGAGCTTCTTCTTGTGGATAATACTTGTGAGGCTTTCACGCAGGGGGTCATTGAATAGAGAGGCTACCAGATGCAGTGGTGTTGCGTGCTGTTGCATTTGGAGCGAGCCAAGAGAGAAGCTCTCAAGAACGAAAGTTGTTGACGAGGATCGATCAGACATGTGGGTTCAGAAGAGGTGACATTGGGGTCGTGGCGCCGCCGTTGAAGGGTTTTTGGTGGTCGTGGCGGTGATGGCGGATTCAAAAGCAGATTTTATACTAGATAATGAAAAAGTTAAAAGTGGAAGTGGCCAGTGGGGATTGTGCAAAGCAGACTCAGAGAGGAAGCCATGCATTTGCAGCACATAACCTTGAGCCGCCCGAACCCGAATTTTTTCCGTCAATCTTTATAGGTGAGAAGAAGTGGTTGTTCACTTCCGGCTCGGATTGCACCACGTTTATGTTCTCCAGCCCATTTTGTGGGCCCTATTCCCAAGTAGCTGATATTAAGCCCATACGTTCTTTCTCTCAAATGGTCCTCAACTTTTTGTCTTATATATACTCTAGTAATTTTGAATATCTAAAGCAAACCTTTGAATGAAATTTATAACATTGTTTATCTAAAATTCGTAAACCTTTATAATTTTAGAACACCACTTTTAAATTTATCTCAGCAAGTAACTATAAGATAACAAAATAGTATTATAAATAAAATAAAATAATAATTAATTTTCAATAAATACAATAATAAAAAATATACATAAATTAAGTTTGTCTCTTTAACGAATAATAATTCGCATCCCAAAATTATCAAAAGCATCTTTATAAATCTCTATTTGTGACCTTAAGATATCTTAGATCATCTTATGAGTAAAAATAGTTATAATATTTTATAACATTTCTCTATTAACTTTATTTTTTTTGTAAAACCTGATTTGAAATAGACACTAGAATTCAAAAATACCTCAGCTGTAAATAATAAAGAGTAAAGTTGTCTTTTTTTGTTTCTCATTAATAACTGCAAGATAAGATGTGTATAAAGAATGCTTATTTTTCATATTGGTATTAATTGCTTTCTTGGCTCTTTCCATAATATCATTAAAAAAACCTATTATTACTTTCTCATCACTATTAGCTAATAAAATAGTGTCACTAAAGGCTTACAAATTCGGATGACAAATTGACATTGAAATAAAAATTCATTATCTTCAAGTATAATTCTAGAAGTCTTTAATCCAGCATTAGACCTAGCATACTGAGATGTAACACACTTATTACTTGTAAATATTTGTCTTAATTCCTTCTTTATTAAAATAAAAAACTAGAGTAATAAAAAATTAGTTGTAAATATTGTAATAGCAGGACGACACAAATTTCTACCATTTGTGAAATTCTTTCTAATTAAATTCAGGAATCATGCACGATTGTATTTTGTAAATGAACTTGGTTACCATTTTTGCTTTTTATACAATCTCATCAATAATAGGAAAATATCTAGCATCTCCTACATTTTTTAATATTAGGTTAATGCAATATGTAGCACAAGGAGTCTAATAAAATGAATTATACCTACCAATGTTATGAATACTGTATCGGTACTGGTACTAGATCTGGTTCTTGTACTGTATCGATACCGGTCAATACTAGATACCGTTTCAAGTAATTTTTAAATTTTATAAAATAGTCATTGAATTTTTAAAATTACAAAATAGTTTATCAGTATATTATACTGTATACTTTATAATTTCACATCAACCATGTCTCCGAAAGTCATAATAATGAAAATTTCAAACAACAATGATTTATCTATTTTTATTAACATTAATTTTATGATATTTCCCATATAAACAATAATCGTAATTAATATGAAAAAATCATTTAATTATTATACAAATATAAAATTAAGAACAATACAAAGTATTTAAAATATAACAATTTCATAATATAATAAATAATAATTACATCAAAAACTTCAAATACAAATAAATAAATATCTGTTACTCTCTAACAATTACAATTTAGGACAAGAGTCTGTGTCAAAGAACCAACTAGAAGTGAAACATGAAACAAAAATATTTACAATTATATTACATATATAGAATTTAACATATGAATTAAATATATATAAGTAAAATTAAGAAAAGAGGAGAAAAAAAACTTGGAACTTCATTTAATCAGATACGAGATACCCATTATAACTAATCTCAATTCTCATTTGGTACAAAATCTTTATCAATGAGAGAAGTCTTATCATCACTATCGTTTAAATTTATTGCATTAAATGACATGTCAATACTTTTCCATCCAAGATTATTTTCCAAGTCACACTCATCTACCAAATTCGATTCCTTAGAAACCAAAATTTTCAAAAGATCGATATTATCAATGTAAATTGGATCTATTGAACTATTTGTCCTATTAAGAGTTCTAGAAAATAATACAATTAAATTATAAAAAAATTGTATCTAACTTAATACTGATAATAATATACATTTTTTGAAGCTTTAAATTGTACAGAACAAAGACCAAATCATTCAATGTTTTGTACTCAATTTTATTTTTTTCTTGGAATGGATGAATTCAAATGTGCTTTAATTCCTTTAACAAACTGTTGCACTCACACATTAGCTTAAAATTCGAATTGCAAACTTTTGCAATTTCGAAACATCACTTCTGAATTAGTCTCACCAAGAAACTATAAACCATACAACAACAAAAATAGTATTACAAATAAATAAAGTGATAATTAATTTTCAACAAGTACAAAAGTGAAAAAAATATACCTAAATTAAGTTTTATTCTTTGTCAAATAGCAATTGGCATCCCCAAATCTCCAAAAGACTCCTTATAAATCTTTATTTGTGAGCTTATGAGACCTTACATCATCTCATGGGCAACATTTGTTGTAATAGTTAATAATATTCTCTTATTAACTTAAGCTTTCTATGTAAAACTTGGTCTAAAATAAACATTAGAATTCAAAAATGCCCGAATTGTAACTAATGAAAAGTAAAGTTGTGTACAAAGAAGATTTATTTTTCTTTGCTCTTTCCATGACATCATAAAAATAACTCATTGTTGCCTTTTTTTAATCACTAACAACCAAACAAAGCACCATTACTAAAGGCTCACAAACTTGAGTGAAATTTTGGTATTGAGACCAAAATTCAGTATCTTTAAGTATAATTATGGAAACTTTCAATCCAGTATTAGACCTAACATACAACCTATTTATCACTTGTAAACATTCATCTCAACTCTTTCTTCATCATAATAAAATACTAAAGTGATAAAAAAATTTGCTGCAAATCATGTAACAGTAGGATGACACAAATTCCTACTATGATAAAATTTTTTATCATTAAATTCAAAACCTATCCACGATTGTACATGAACTTACTTTCTGTCAATTATTATCAATAATAGGAAAATATCTAACATCTCCTATATTTTTCAGCATTAAATCAATGCAATATGCAACACAAAGAGTCGAAAAAAGAATTATATTTGCTTTGTAGTCTTCTTCCAACCGCTTTATATGCAGAATTATTATCAGTGATGAACTAAATAATATTTTCTAGCCTTACTTTATTCATAAATTCATCAAATATTTCAAATAAATTATCAGTATTCTTAACAAGGCTAGATGCATCAATAGACCTCAAAAATATTAAGCCCTTTGTGGAATAAATTAAAAAATTAATTAAAAAATTAATAATAAGTTTATGTCTCATGTGTGTCCAATCATCACACATGATTGACCACCCAAAAGTAACTCAATCCATTCTTCTTTCTTTCAAATAATTTTTAATTTTATAAATAGATCTATTCAAAAGTTTACCTTTGTAGTCATCAATAGAAGAATCTTTGTCTTCCAGACGGTAAGAAGCTATAACATCTACCATAGGTTGATAATAATAAGATTGGAAAGTATTTAATGTTATACCTGAATTATACCATCATTTATGCATTGATATATCTACATTGTGAGTCGTTTTTTTATTGCATGATACTACGAATTGAAGGCTGAGCTTTGGAGTTGTTCGTGGTGCAAAAAATTCAACATTTGCCTTATTCGTTTCCTAAAATTAAGTCTAAATGCAACATTCACTTCTTGCTGGGAAGAAATACTAACACCTTCAATAGTTCCACTATCATCTTGAACACCAACAAAAGAACTTACACTACCAATTTCGTAATTCATTTTCTTCTTTTTATCTTTCTCGTACCGATACTCTTCAAGAAAAGCTTTCATTTTTTCCACTTCACATCACTCACTTTTTTACAAGGATTCACATCTCCTTTAACTCCAGTTAAATACTTCTTTAATCTGGTAATTCCTCTACCTTTCAATTGTTTGTTACAAAATCAGTAAATAGTATGATTCTTTATACCACTACCAGGGATCAATACAATATGAGCCTAAACTAGATCATTGTATCTTTTTGAAGCAGTCGACTTATCAGGAGTACTTGAACTTCCTTCCATTTATCTATAAAAATAAATGAAGACATATATCAAATTAACTTAATAACTTCATATCAAAATAAAGAACACATAATTTCATTATCATCTACTATCACAAATTACGTATTATTTAACTCAAAAGTCCAAACTAACACATTAGACAACACACATATATATCTTATACAATATAACTCATTTTGTATGATTAAATCATATACAATTCAATTTAATTCAACACAATTCACCATAAGTCAAAAACCAATAATTCAAGTATTCAACATGCATAATAACACAATACACATATACATCTCATATAATATAACTTATTTTGTATGATTACGTCGTTCAACCATTAACTAAAGACATACACTAACAACTATAACATATTCAACATCAACGGTAACTCACAACTATAAGTTTACGACTTACTTTATATTATTTATACAATTCAATTTATAATACTTATAATTATTTTATTTTTTAAACTAATTTTAATCAGCATTGTTACTAAAATCCTAATTTTCAACTTTAATTTAACAATTTTTTATTCATCAATTTTAATTAACATTCTTAATTTCTTACTCAAGTTAACTCTACAATGAAGAGTTCACATAAACTATACAATTTAATTTTATCCAACATAATTTACCAATAAACAATATAAAAATGCAAACATATAATTTTCTTAACTTAATTAAATATATTAAATGATTTAATTATATATTAAATCTTATATTTAAATGATTAACCATACGTTAAATACTTTTTATGTACAAGCAATAATTAGTACATTATATGTTTCATATAAATTAAATAACAAGTTAACTTAATGCATTAATTTTGAAATTAACAGTGCTTAAATTATATTGAAATTGAACAACTCACACAAACAATTCTAATTTCAAAACTCAGATTTTCCAATGCATTAATTTTTTCATAAATTTACAATGCTTAAATTACATTGAAATTGAACCAACTTACACAAACAATTCTAACTTTCAATCTTAAATTTCTCAACTCACACAAATAATTCCAACAATTCCAACTTTCAAACTATTCAGAAAATACATATGATATAACCAAAACACAATGCAAATGCAATTCAGAGCAGAAAAAGCAATTCAAAATATACCCAAAAAAATCAAAAATTACAATTTGGTTAGGTCAGGTCAAGATTTGAAAAATGAAAATGGATATTTATGTGTTTTTAATCGAGCAACGATGGTGGAGGTCGACTGGAGCAACGTCTTGGCATTGGGCAAGGTGGAGAGCAGCAGGCAATGGGTAAACGTGGAGAGTAGCTATGTCCGATATGGTGGTTGACAGAGTTGGAGAGCAACAACCAATAGGTGCGATGGGCAGAGATGGGGAGAGTAGTAGGCGTGATGGGCAGAGGTGGAGAGCAACGATGGCTATAAGTGGTGACATGGTGGCGATGGGTGGCCGACGACATTGGGGGGGTGGGGGTAGATCGG
>JANTNU010000233.1:10587931-10599087 GCA_024752395.1 Erythroxylum havanense | reverse complement strand
TAACCATAAATGTATTACCCACCTAATATCGCTTGAGTATCCGACTCACTATTGTCCTTCCTCTTGCGATTGAATCAGGTCGGCTTGGTTTCCTAAAACAGACCAAGTTCTCATTCAATTAACATTCAAAGGAAATATTCAAAAAGCGTGAAAATCGAAAATACTAACACTAAAAGTCTACACTCGACTTCCATCTAAAATTTCAAACCCTTAAAGGCTAATTCTGAACTTCCTTTCTTCATACAACTTGTAGCCCTTTATCTCTAGTTCACAACGAATCTAAAATCACCTCATTTGGACATCTACAGCTAAAGATATACCCAAAAATCTCTTTCGAAAAAACTGGGGGCTCGCCGTGGCGAACGACCCGAGCTCGCCGCGGCGAAGGCCTGGCTCGCCGCGACGTGCACAAATGTGTGCGTCGCGGCGTGCTCATCTCACGCACGCCGCGACGTGCACACTTTGTGCACCGCGGCGTGCACCTGTGTGCACGCGGCGTGCCTCCCCTTCTCCGCACGTCGCAACGTGCGGGTTCTGGAGACGACTCCGAACCCCAATTTTCCAACATTTTCTAACTTTAATCTTTCCCTTAACTACATACAATACATCTAAACCTTAGATCATGTCTTATACTACATTTCTAACCCAGTAGCAACTCAAAATCAGTCATAAACGTATCAACCCAAGAAATCTAACCATTTTTGCCTTTAAACCCTAAAACCACCGATTCTACTACATTCATCCTAGCTTTAGGTTTAATCCAACTATAACCAGATTAAACTAAGCAAAACTTGCCCGGAAAACACTTCAAATCTGTCGGAAATCACCCAAATCGAATATCCCACTTTTCTCCTCCTTCTTCCTCACCTACGACTTCTCCTTCTTTTCCTTTCTCCTTTCCTCTTCTTTTCCTTCTTCTAATTTCTTTCTTCAATGGGTAGGAAAAGACCCAACTACCCCTCTTAGACAAGCCTAAACCCATTCCAACCCAAATAAATTTCACAAAAAGCCCTCATATATTTTTATCTTTTCATCTCATGTAAACCACATTAAACGCAACAAAACCACAATTATCCATTAACACTCCCAAATTAATCAAACTAAGGCATAAACACATAATTAACACAATTCATGCGTAATGACATCATAAAAAAAAATTCGGGGTCCAACATACACCCTCTGAAGCTAGAACAGAGTAAGCTCCTTTATCTTAGTAGGAGCCTATACGACAAAGAACACAAAGAGAATGGAGAGGTCTTGATACAAATCAATATATTCTAGGAGATCCTTCTAAAAGTCTAAGAAAAAGATCATCATTCAATAACAACTTTGTTGCTCTCATCTCACAAATAGAATCAAAGACCGTTGAAGAGCCCCTTGCTGATGAAAACTGGGTTTTAATCATGAAAGACAAACTAAATCAATTTGACAAAAACAAACTCTGGAACCTAGTACCTCTTCCTCAAAACAAGCCAATCATTGGAACTCAGTGGGTATTTTGAAACAAACTTGATGAAAACGGTAAGATGATAAGAAAAAAAGCTAGACTTATAACTCAAGGTTACAATCAATAAGAAGGTATTGATATTGATGAAGTTTATACACTTGTTGCTAGATTGAAATCGATTAGAATTTTACTTGCCTTTACATGCTATAAAAGCTTCAAA
This sequence comes from Erythroxylum havanense, assembly GCA_024752395.1. NCBI lineage: Eukaryota > Viridiplantae > Streptophyta > Magnoliopsida > Malpighiales > Erythroxylaceae > Erythroxylum > Erythroxylum havanense. The sequence goes on along the minus strand of JANTNU010000233.1, from coordinate 10,597,420 downwards.
TTGTTCCAAATGGATGTTAAAAGTGCATTCTTAAATGGTTCATTAATAAAAAAAAGTGTTTGTTAAACAACCTTTAGGTTTTGAGAACGAAGATCATCCAAACAACGTGATGAAGTTGACTAAAGCCTTATATGGTCTAAAGCAGGCTCCTTGAGCATGGTATGAAAAGTTAGGTAATTTTTTACTTGAGAATATCTTTAAAAGAGAAAAGGTAAACAAAACCTTATTTATTAAGAGAAAGGAGAATGATTTACTTATAGTACAATTATATGTTGAAGACTTAATATTTTTTGCTACTAATCCATCCTTTTATGAAGAATTCTCTACTTTAATGCAGGGGGAGAGTAGATATATTTTTTAAAATGACAAAAGGGAAGAGTCAAGAGTTAATGATATATTTTCACCTTGTATGATTTTGAGCATGACACGTTATATATCTCTTCAATAACTTTGTTGCTATCTATGCTTAATTCATTCTTCCCTTTACTTTTTGATAATGACAAAGAGGGAGAATTAAGATGACAATATTTTTTTTTAAAAGATGTATGATATACTTGCATGACTTTTACTTACATGATTTGTGAGCATGATGAATATGTGAAATATATTACTAATTGAATATGTGAAGTTTTAATCTGTAATTTGTTAACGATAGGCTCCTTACTAAGAAAGCAATGGCTCCTTCTAATCATTAAGAACTTATAAAGTCTAAAGGTATTTTTAGAAACCTCATAAGAGAAATGTTTCCTTTTTTATTGGAAACTTCATAATAAACTTACCTTATTTATGTCACAATAGCCGAAAGAATCTTGTTATCATTGGATTTATTTCCTTTTATTAATAACGGGTTAATTCTCAAAAAGAAATAAAATCATAAGAAATACGCTTCCTTTCTTACAAGAACTTTCTTAATGAACTTACCTTATTAAAAATGATTTATCCGAAAGGATCCTACTAATTATGAAGGTCGTATATTAGCTCTATGATTACTAGAAGATTTTTTGGCAAAGATGACATCGAAGTTATTCAGATTTAAATCCATCTAATTGACTAAGAATGTAAGTGAAGCGACAGCTAGTTGAAGAAAATGCCTACTTAAAGAAGAGCCCTTACTTTTGTGAAAACATACTAGCCTCTTGAATTACATCAATAGCATCAATACTCTTAAAAGTCATATTCTTATTGAATTTTTGTGCTTTAGAAAGTGAAAATTCTTTTTCAAAGAGATCACTAAAGCTCATATCGAGAAAATTACATTTTCATCTATTAAGAGCTTATAGAGGCTAGCTAAATAATAATAGTTTGAAAGGTTAGAGAACCTTGAAAATATATACTCGTAAGCTTGAAAAGACTCATTAAATTACTACTTGGGATTTTAGTGAAACACTCGAGTTGGAAACTTGGAGACTAGACATAGGCTTGCGTTGTAAGATGAACTAGTATAAATCAACTGCGTCATTCTTCTCTCTCCTTAACTTTTAAATTTCTACATTATATTGTGTTTGTCTTAATTTTAGCAAGAGGCTCCTTCACTTTTATAATAGGCTCCTTTTGTTTTCATCTTGTAAAAGGTTCCTTATAGTTTTAATAGGCAACTTTTATTTTAAATTATTTTGATAGGATTTGTCATAGGCTCCTTTCATTTAAGTAGGGTCCTATCACACAATAGGCTCCTATCTTTTTAAAGAATGACAGGCTCTTATCACTTATTTGAATTGAAAGTACTTGTAAAAATGTTTAAGTCACACACAATTCACCCCCTCTTACGTGTGTCTATTTCATAAAAAATCATATGCAAACCAACTTGAGTTAAGAATGCCTTAAACTTACGATGTTCCAGACTAAAAAATGATACCAACCATAAGACATAAACCTGACCAACTAAACAATCAAGAGCATAATCAATTTAGTTTTTTTAAGTTGTTTTTTGAAAATGAAAGTAACAAAATTAATTGAAACTTCCCATCTAAGTATAAAAAGTACAAGAAGAGTTCAACAATAGAATAACTAATGAGATTTAAAGTAGAAAAGCAGCAAGCAGGCTTCTTTAAGACATAGAACATTAAATACAAAGAGCTAATTGAGACCATAAATGTCATAAAGCCTTGTCTTAACTACTCTATAACATAAAAGTCTTGAGCAATACAAATCAAGAGTTCTAATTATAATTGATAGAAAATTGACTAGTTGCCTTATATCTGGGGACTTATAAATCTTAACAAATTTAAGGAGGTTTAAAACTTGCCAAATTGAAGGAAGCTCATGACTCATTTCTTTGAAAACATTTTTGACCATAATGTGCTATCTAATCCATCTGAAGATGCTATGAAAACAGGCATGAATATCTTGCTTTATAATCTAAAACAATTTATTATTCCTTTCTTCCCAGAGAGCATACATACCATAACTTAAAACTAATTTGAAAGTTACTGAGTCCCCTTTATGAGTGAATCTCACTTCTTCAACCTAAGATAAAGAGTTATGCTCGATCATTTCCATAATATTGAATTTTATAAAGGCTCTAATCTTTTCTTTTAAAAGAAAGTGAATGAATTATATTAAATAAAATATTGAGGTTAATAGCATGTTAATACTAATGGATCAACCAATAAACAAAAACCATAAAATTGTAAAAGGTTAAAGCTAACCATTACATCTTAAGAAATATGAGGGAAAGCTCCTACACTGAATTACATGGACCCTTTAGGTCTAAAATCTTTTGTTTCTTTTCTTTAGATAAGATTACGTTAGATTCTAGTTGAGCTTGATCTACAAGCTAGCTTCCTCATAAGTTTTGGTAGCTATGAGAACCAATCTAATCCACCATTATAATCTAATGAACTATCTTAGCTATAAGTTCATACTCATCTCAACTAAATTCCTAATGTAATTTGTTAGTTCTTTCTTTCTACATAGATACAACATATAAAAGTTGATCTAAATAAGCTATAGTCTTGTCCCATCCTTTGCTCTGGTTGTAATCTAGTGAAAAATTGTATACCATTCTTTAGCATTACAATAGATAAGTAACAACTATTGTACTCTAGGCCAAAGATCTTAAGATTAAATGCATTGGAAGATCATGTGAGCACTGGATTAAGGAAGGTCTTAAAAAAGTGAACATAATTGATCAAAAGTGCCAAAGCTTTTGTCTTCAATCTCTGTATGATCGCTAACTAACTAATAAAGGATGCTTTGTGAACGAAGGAATTAGTCCATTGTAGGTTATACTAGGGAATTGTTTGAAAATATACCATGAATATCTTCATATATGTTCTATTAGTAAATTTGTGAGAACCATCCCTTAACCAAATCTTATGGTCAATCCGGAAGATTGACTTGGCTTCAAATATAGATGAACTTCTAAAACTATAGCTCCAATCCTTACTACATATAATATCCTTGATTTTAGCAATATGGGAAAGCATTAGTCTAATTACATTCAAGTAACCCTTTAATAGTAAAAGGCTAAGGGGCCATTTGGTTCCACTTTTCTTTTATTATGGTAATTTTCAGTTTTATTTTCTATTTTTAGTTTATATTTTCCTTTCAAATAAAAACAAAAACATGTTTAGTTGTTAATTTCAATATAGGGATATTTATCACTGATAATAATTACATATTAGATAAAACTTAAAGATAAGTTTTTTAATTAAATAAATTTATCTTAATATGCAGTCTTACTCCTAACTAGGAGAGAAATTGTTTCCAAATGAAATTTATCTTAATCTCTTATACAATATTTACTAAAAAATTATTAATAAAATTATTTATTTTATTAAAAATAAATAATTTAAAATTAAATCTTTACTCATAAATAAATATTTATTTTTAATATATTTTAATTATTAAATCGAATTTTATATGAAGTTTATATATTTTTTAGATATTTTAAATTTAATTAAATTTATTAATAAATATTAAATTTAATTTATGTTAAGTAAAATTAAATTATTCATAATTCTTATTAATAATTAATTTTAATTAATTAAATATATAATATTTAATTAAATTATTCATAATTCTTATTAAAAATTAATATATTAAATGATTAAATAATATATATTTAGTTGATTATAAATCAAATTAAGAAAAAAAGAAACAGAAAACAAAAATCACATCTGGATTTCATAATTTTTGAAAACTAGAGGAAACCAAAATCAAAACCAAAAACTCGAACAAACATGTTTTTTTAATGAATTTGAAAACAAAAATAGAACACTAAAGATAAAAATTGAAACAAACAGGCCCTAAGATTACACTAGTCATTAAACAATAATCAAGTCTCTTTACTATCAGTTATCAAACTTTTGAAAGAGGAGTTAAGTTGATCCCTCATCCTAAGCATTTGGATTAAGGATCATAACTGTTCTTTACTAGTTTTTAAGCTCTAAAAGCTCATATTTGAAAGGTGATAAGCATGCATCCATTTAACCCATATTGAGCCTCTATATTCTTTTAGTAAGTAGCACTAGATTCATTACCTAATGGAAACAAGTCCCAACCCTCCATCCTATTTAGGAAAACATAGCTCTAGCGACTTAAACTTTACATCTTTGGAATTATCCACTTCCCCTATACATGAGTAGTTTTGATCAACTTCTCCACTTCTTTAATTAGTCTTGTAGGAAGGAATAGGTCAGAGCTCCAGCAAATATGAATATTTGATAGAATTGATGTAACATCTCGTCTCCATACTAAGGGTTAAAACCCTAGATTTCTGTAACTGAGAAATACCAATGAGAGATTAGAAAAGTGCATTTCATGCTTATACATAATATTAGCATACACACACATGAACTAGAATATTACACACATTACAATGATCTGTTTATTGACTCATTTGACACTTTCCAGGTATAAATGATTGTTTTGATGTGATTATGATATGGATAGTGAATATTTTGCCTTAAAATTTGATTTGGTGAATTAAATTATTGATTTATATTTTTTTAATTTGAGAATTTTCTAAAATTATGGGTATTTTGGACTAGGAAAAAATGCCAAGTGGAAAAATAATTGATAAATGGTAGTAGAAATAAATGTCAAATGGTAGTAGAAATTATTGATACGTAACATTAAGACTTAATGATAAGTGTCATTGAAAATTGGGAGACAATTGGATTACAAATGGGGAAACAAATGGACTAGTTAAATAAGAAAACCAAGTGAGACCATAGGAAGTGGACACGTGGCAAGTGCCAAATGTCACTTGCCAAGCCATGCATCCACCCCCTACAACACTCTCTCCCAAATGAAAGACTATCTTCATTTTATTTTTCTTTCACTTTATTCATTTGCTCTCACCTCTTATTAAATTTGCTTCTCATCTTCCTCAATCTTCTTCATCTATGGTACTCATTTCTCAACCTCTCAACGTGAACTTTGTTCTCACCTTTTACTTGCTACTTTCATTTTGTTATCTTCTTCATTATCACTAAAAGATCTAGCCTTATAACCTTGGATTGATGATGATTGTGTGATATTGGGAAGTTAAGGTTAAGAGTGATTTGAAGATCTTGAAGCTTAACAAGTAACATATTACTCTTCATGATTTGTTACATGAAAAATGTTTGATGATAGTTAAAGGTCAAATGATCGTTAAATGGTAATATGTATATGCTAAGACATGAATGAGAAAACTTGGGTATGTTCATCTATTTCTTTTATAACTATGATTATCAATATTTCATAAGTTGTTTTATAGATGATAGATTAAGCAAAAGAGATGAACTAGGATGAAAATGATGATGTAGTGTGCTGGAATATGTTAGATAGAGTGTTTTCACTAAATATGCATCTGTATTTTGACCATATCTTGATCTATAGACATCTAAACAGGACGAATTTAAGTTTGGATTAAACTAGAGACATATGGCTATATTTTTCATAAATGAATCTAATTGTAATTATGTTTTTAAGAGTTTCAAAAGTTGGCTTGAAATTGAATACGGTGGGTTGTCATGATTTGAGAATAGTCTAAAGTATTTTGAGTATAACTTGTAGAATACTGAACCAAATTATGTGAAATTAGTGTCATTATGGGAACAATTTTTTAGAAAAATGTATTGCCTAAATTCCTCATTTTTTGTGTCAAAATAGCCATACAAAATTAACCCAAAAATCTATTTTGAAAGAAAAACTGGAATGATGTTTGGAAAAATGAGTACTTATATAATTGTGCAAAGTTGTGATGTGTGTAAATGTGTGTTGCATGATATAGAAGACCAATTAGAGTGACAGTATCTAGACATTGCTAAGATTTCAAGGCAATAGCTATCTGGAGCAAACTATGAGTCCTAGATTGTCTCACTTAATAAATTGTTTGTTCTAAATTCTGTATTGAATTATTATGTGAATGTGATTATGTTGATTCTGGACATTGAATGTCCAAGGCTTTTGATGCATGAATAATATATTAGAAGTGTTTCTTGTATGTAAATTTGACGAAATAAGTGATTCTCAATGTATATGTTGAATATCGGGTGAATGTGAATATGAAATTCAATCAAGTGACTAATTGAAAATATGTGAATGTGATGCATTTCATTACATGAATGCATGACAACATAAAGGCTATTGTGACCAGAGTAGCCACTAAAAAGAGCTTAAAGCTCAAAAATGTGATAAGAGCCTCTGGCTTAGTTGTTATTGTACCCAATATCCACTAAGGGATATTAGATAAAGTCTAAAACAAGCCTGATATCCACAAGGGATGTGGGTCAGTAAAAAGGCACTCAGTCACAACAAAGTAATAAATGAAAGTGAGTCTCATGAGCATTGCATATACATTTAATATGTATATTTTTAATGATTAAAATGTATTGTTGAATTGTGTTGAATAAAAAATGTGAAAATTGTGAACAAAAGAGTTTTGTGATGCTTCATAATGATAAATAAAATGATGTGAATTGTGTGATTATATGTGTTGATGTGTTATATGAATTGAATGAGCCATTGAGGATGGTCTACTTATCGAGTTCGCAAAACTCAACCCAAAATTTACAACATTTTTCAGGCTTAGAGAGATCTCCAGTTAGACAAATTGGAGTCTAATCACTGCATTTGAGTAAAAGATAGAGGTCGGGACCAGTTCTCGTCTGCATATGTATTTCATTATTTTTATCAAAATATATATTCGCAAGTATTATATAGTGTGTATGTAAATGATTTTGTAATGTAATGACATTATGACTATAAGTGTTTTGTACCTATAATGGGCCCGAGTGGCTACTAAATTTTTGATGATATGTATAATGGTTGTAACACTGCGATTGAAAATGTTTATTAATAAATGGGTCAAAAGTTCCATTATAGATTTTCCACATATGCATGTGATATTTTTGAAAATTTTGTAATAAGTTCAATTGACTGACTGTTCTAGCATACCACCCTCGTATAGTATGTTCTCGAATACCATTGGTACATTCTGGGATATGCACAATGAGAGCCAGGTGCTATAATTGAAGCAACAAGTTAAAGCTTGCTAATAATTGAAGGCAACCAATTCTGCCAGCAGGCAATTCTACTTTTAATAGCTTACAAAAATAGGAGAAGATATACATATCCCAGTTTCTTGGTAGTTATAAGAACACCTGAATATTTAAAAGGGGCAATCTAGAACTAAAAGCCTAAAATAAAGCTTAAGGAATCTACATTTGGCACACATTATTAAATATACAATAAGCTCTTCTCTGTATTTATTCTTAACTCAAACATCTTAGAGAAGGAGCTAATAGAGTTCACTAACAATTGAAGGGAGTAAGGATTAGCACCATAAAAGAGCATTAGATCATAAAAAATCAAGTTAAAAATTTTAAGTTGTTTGCTTTTGTAATGATATTTGAATGAACCACTAACCTCTATATTACAAGCTATCATCATAGGAAGAACTTCAACAGCTAAAGTAAAAAGATATGGGTACAAAGGATCCCTCTAACTTAATATTTTTACTCTATTAAAAATTATAATGGATTCACCATTAACTAAAATACTAAGGAAGTAAAGGTTAAGCAAGCCCAAATCCACTTAATAAAGAGCTTAGGAAATTCAAAATCATATAGGTTGTAGAAGATGAACTTCTAATCCAACATATTAATGGCTTTGAAGAAATCATTCTTTTATTAAGAAACCCCTAATATGGGATTTGGTATTGTAGTCCTTAAACAGTTCATGAACAAGTATAATATTATTTCCTATAGTTCGCCCTTTAATGGAAGTACTGTGACGAATGTTTATAAGAGGCTTTAAGGCAACCTTTAGTATTGAGGTTATAATATTAGAAATTAATTTATTAACTATATTGTAATAAAAGATTGGAAGAAAGTATTGCAGCAAGTTGGGATTGCCTTTCTTAGGGATAAGGCATACATAAGTTTTGTTGACTTCCCTAAGTATTTTCTTACTCCTGAAGAATTCTTGAATCACTAAGCATCTAGTTAAATCCTATGTGCTTTGTCAACATGAAGCATTGGATTTGTATAGTCCATGTGATTTCTCTGGATTAAGGCTAAACAATGCTAATTTAATGTATTGAGTGGTAATTTAGTAATATTCATAAGCACTTCCTGGTCCAATGTGGAGTTTATAAAGGATCTTAACTTATTGACAAAAGAGTCACAAGGAGAGCTTTATCCAAGCAATGACTTGCAGTAGTTGAATGCAATTGATCTTATTTTAGATTGATCCCTACATAAGTTCCCATCTTTTATTTACCAAATAGTATATTTTATTTTAATTCCTTGTAAAAGAAATTAGTGTTTTTGTCCCTTTTCTTTAACCATTGTATCTTAGCTTTATGCTTTAGCAAGGAGTTATGGACATGTAATGTCTAATTATAGAAGTTCAAATCTCAGAGCTCTTCATTTCCCAAATTTTGATTAAAAGAATCCTTATAACAATCACTTTGTGCTTATTTGAGAGACTACTTTACATCCTCACTGGTTGGACCAATATTCTTATAGAGATTCTTAATCTCTTCCTTAATAATTCATAAGTTGAAAGGCTCTACACCTCTTCACTTTTTTAACATTCCATCCTTGATAGCTTCGTCAAATCCTTTAACCTTTAGTAAATAATTATTAAATCTAAAAGCTACTTTAATGGTAGGGTTTGAGATGAAGTACACAATTGTTAAGTGATTCGAGCATAGAGTAGGACCAAAAAAAAAACAAAGCTACCTAAAAATTGATTCAACCAAGTATTGTTCATAAGAGCTCTATCGAGCTTTTTCTTAATATACCAATCACCTTATTGTTTATTACTAAGTAAAATAATTGAGGTCCACAATTAAAAAATGGTTCACAATCTAACTAAGCTCCCATGTGTTATTAGTTTGTATCACTCTTCTTCCTTAGTTTCATAAATTTAAGCACATAATGCATATAGCCTCTTAATAACCAAGAACTCTAAATGTTGGACCCCGAACCTTGAAGCGAAAAATTTGAAATAGGAAAATGAAAGTATATGAGTGTTATGTATATAAGTTGG
>JANTNU010000233.1:10554385-10565483 GCA_024752395.1 Erythroxylum havanense | reverse complement strand
TGAGTTGGGTGAACCATCGATGATGGTTTCTCATTGAGTTCACAAACTCACCCAACATTGCAATATTTTTCAGGACAACGTTAGTAGGTTTCTAGCTCCCGTGATAGACGTTTCCTACTGTGCGAGTGCGTGGGCGAGTGAAACGATGGCACACAGGTCGGACAGCTGGGACTGGATTTTTGGGATGACTTAGTATAGATTTTGTATCAGTTTCCTTTTTGAGATATTGTGTTAGACTGTAGGGAACTGATAGACTTGTCTATATTTTGGATGGATATTATGAAATGAAAGATTATTGTGGTTTTAAAATTTAGTGATTTGCATGTTTCGGTTAAATTATATTGATTCCATGCGAGTATTTAGTGATTGCTTTCGATAGTAGCACTTCCTTGCTATGAGATATGCGTCGGAATGACCCACGGGCGTCCCGGCACGTACCCTACGATAAGGGGGCGCTACACTGTTGGAGTCTGTTGTTAACTTATAACGTTAAAATCATTTAAAGCCAATGTATATAAGTTAACGTTAAATTATATACGTTGGCTTTAAATGAATTTAACGTTATAAGTTAACAACAACGTTAAATTATAACGTTAAAATCATTTAAAAGAGACTATTGGAGTCTGTTGTTAACTTATAACGTTAAAATCATTTAAAGGAGACTGTTGGAGTCTATTGCAGAGGAGATTGTTGAAAAAGCCAACGTTAAAAGTAAAACATCGCTAGTCTTAGGAGAGGAGGCTGTTGGAGTGGGGCCAGTAATTAAGGGAAATGATGGCTCGGTTGGAGTAAATTCTTAGGTCAGTCCAAGAAGAATAGGGGTTCACTGCGACTGCTCAATTGGATTTAATAATTGAGGGATTAGAACACATCCATAACTAGTTGTATGAAATTTTGGGAGTGGTAAATATGAGGATGTCCGTGACTGAGGATGCATTAGCACTTCTGAAAACAAATGTTGTCTAACACAAAGGAGGGGTTGGACAAGGCTTAAAGTCCCAAAATCGAAACATTTTAATGGTGTTCAAGATGTTAAGATGTTGGAGAACTTCCTATGGAAGATGAAGCAATATTTTCTTACAGCAAGGGTGTTGAAAGTGGAAAAAAAATGATGTTGGCAAGTACGTAGTTAGTTGATGATGTCAAGTTATGGTGGCGTGCAAGGATTGATGATAATCTAAATGCAGGTCATCTATGAATTGACTCATGGGATGTGCTTGTGTGGGAACTGAAGTAGTTCTTACCTCAATACCCTTTTGGGTAGTGAGGGAAGCTTTGCAAAATTTGCGGCATGATCGAACAGTCGAAAATTACGTCAAGACGTTTAGATATCTAAAACATGGAAACCGAAGGACATATCACCTATCCAATGAATGCTTCAAAAGGGCATCTAGAAGTTGTTTAACAAATTGATTAAGTGCTTATTTAGATGGGTTTATATCAATAGAATTTTTGTAAGGACTTTTTTAAAAAGTCAGCTGATTGTTTGGCTGTCATTTAAAAAAGAGCGTTTTTGAAAGTACTTTATATAATAGACTGTTTGGCAACATAAAAATAAAAAGCACTTTTAATTTTAATTATATTTTAATTTGTAATAAAAATTATTTATGAATATAAATATTATTTAAAATATATTAAACAATATGCAAAGTACAATATATTATTTATTATATAATTTTAAACCATATGAAATATAAATTAAAATATATCTAATCAAATCTTTTATATGGATTATAATATAAGTACAATTAATATCAAAAATAAATATTAAAACATAAAAAAGTCAAATAATATTATATAAATCTCAAAATAAACCTGAAGATGTGTTTGTGGATATTGTGGAAATTATGCGTAAAAACATAAAAGTAAAGAGGATTAAAAATAGACTCATTAATTGATTTAACAAGTGTATCTAAAAAATTATTTTTTTTAAAAGCTTCAAATTTGAGCTTCTCAAAAAGCTGCATTTTAACTTTCAGAAAAACCGTCTTAAAAAAATACTTTTGAATTTTATAATTAAACACTTTTTTTTAAACCAACTTTTGTGGTAAAAAAAATGCTTATTGATTCTCCAAAAGCTTAAACAAACAAGTATAATTGCACACAAGCTATAGTGAAATTTTGCTGAAACTTAATTGAAGTTGAAACACAAGGGGATTTGAAGACATTTATCTAGCGTCAAACACCTCCATAACACTAGGTTTGTATAAGAAAGGAAAACTCGGCGCTGCATAAAAGAACCGGTAACTGCATCCTCCATTGTCTGCTTGATCTGGGTCCAAATTTGGTGTTTGGGTTGCGTTGGTTCGAGTCTTGGTACCGTTATGGTGGGTATTAGTTACGCATATTTACCCCTTGATTGACCTACCCCCAAACACTATCTACAGATGAAGTATTAATAATCCAGAAATGCGTGCATTCCAAGTTAGGAATCTGCTAAACAATTTAACGTATGGAAAATTAGCAACACAGTTTGAATTGAATCTTAAAAAATGTAGCAACAGAGTCTTAGATACAGCATAACGTCCATGTCTGCATCACATTTTAGTTTCACTTTTAAACTGTCAAGAAAAGCAAAAATCACAAACAATAAAGACCCTTAATAATTTGTTAGCCTCGCTCCTAGATAGGTGGACCATCCTTGACATCATTTCCACCATTCTCAGTCATCAGTCTTTTAACTGTTTTTTCAGTATGACTTCCATTCCATTTTGTTCTGGATGCTGTGGTTGATGCTTACCAATTAAACAATGATCGTCCTCCCTACCAGAATCGTCGTGCCTGTGATTGTGATGAATATGGTGGTAATGACTGGATTTCTTATGCCTTAATGGTTTGTTTGTTTCTTCAAGACTGTCATCTGACCATTTCCCTAAAGATCTGCTCCTTCGCTCACGATTTTCATCATCATAATCAGAAGACATAGAATCCACACTATGTGATCGCCTGTGATGCTTCTGATACTTTGCATGAGTTTTTTTGGGCTTGTCACTCAAGTCTGAATCACTAGATTCCATCCAGTGACGGCATTTGTGGTGATGTGAATGATTTCTCCTACGTGTTGCACAATTGTCATCATCACTTAACGAATCTGATTCTGATAGCTGATGGCGCTTGTGATGCCTTCTACTACTCCTCTTGACTACATCATCATCACTTGAGGAAGCAGAACTAGAATCTGACCTTGAATAATGGTGCCTGTGTCTTCTATGGTGTCTCCTCTTCTTTTTCCTCTCTTGTTCTGGATCACTCTGTAGCTTGTCACTGAAGTCATCGCTTGATCCTGAGGGCTGCCTCTTTGGCTTTCGCTTAGGTCTCCTTTCCCTCCTTTTCTCATTGTCACCAGAATCAGAATGAGCATTTTTCTTGTGCTTCTTGTGGATTTTTTTCCTAAACTTTCTCTCATCAATACTGCCACTGTCGCTGTCAGAGTCAGATTTGGACATTGATCTCCTTTTGTGTTTCAAAGCCTTCCGCTTCTTCTCTTTGGCTTCAGCATCTGCCTTCGCTTTTGCAGCAGCTTCTAGCTTTTGCTCCCATTTCAAGGGCGCTTCTTTCTTCTCCAAAACTCTCTTCTTTTTCTCCTCAACCAACTGGATGAACTTTTTGCAGTCCATTTACGCAGAAAAATCAGCTCAATACCTACATTATTGTAGGATGACGAATGGAAGAACATCTCACAGAAAGAAAACACAATGTTAGCTCTTCCATCATCAAATAAAGCTTCAGAAAACATGTAATAGAATCTAGAAAACAATACAGGATCAATTTCAAACTCTTCCATCATCAAATAAAGCTTCAGAAAACATGTAATAGAATCTAGAAAACAATACAGGATCAATTTCAAACAAGTTGTCAAGTAAACAAAATTGTTGCCATCAAACTCTTCATGAGTTTGCTCACAAAGCAAAGAAAAGCCTTAGCAGGAAACTCGGGGGATAAGTAGCACTTATAAACTCCAATATCAGTTACAAAACCAAGTCATGAGAGGTACGAGCATAAAACAAGAGAAATATGGAAATGTGTAGCACAACATCGGATAACTTATATCAGGAATTACAAAAAAGGTGATATCTGGAATGATAATCAACAAGCCTAGTTACCCTGTAATGTTTAGAAACATCCATACAAAAAGAATTTGATTCAAATTTCTTACCTTATGTGTCAGAAAGGAAAGGTCTTTGAAAAATGAGGCAGGAACTTTGCGCAAATAAAACAGAGCAGACCTGGAAAAGTTGATTAGAAACGTATTTCAGAAAAATCTACACTAAATAAAGCAACAAACAAGAGAGGCCAAGTTAAAAATTTTAACCCAACCTCCCAATTCAAAGCATAGAAAGGAGGGGAAAAAACGAGGAAAGTGGAAACATCAAATTCAATGCAAATAATCATCTATATAGGTCGTGGTTTTCAATTTCATTTTTAAACGAGTACTTCTCCAGCCAGTGATGGTTTGAAAAGCACCAGCAGAAACATGTACGCATTCAATTAAAGACAACCGTCCACAAGTATCAAAAAGAAAAATATAAAAATAAAAGCAGTCAGCAATCTACAAAGGGTAGCCGCTGAAACACGATAGGAAATCGTCGTAGTACCATTAATCATCGTACCAAAACTCTTTTAACTTTAGACGACAGCCCAATTCACGAAACAAAAGCAAATGAAATCATAAGCATGCAAATAACCCTAAAGTTTACTAACGCAACACCCTAGATCAATCACAAAATTGAGAAAAACTAGGGTTTAATCAAGCAATTCGTCAACAAAAATTAAGATGCTCATAGATTAAAAACCCCCCAAAACAACAATGACAAAGATGAGAGAAACAAGTAGAATAAACAAAAGAAGAAAATTTACCTAAGAGATCAAGGGAGAGAAAGAAGAGTAGAACACAATAATTACCCTCTCCCTCCCTCTTCCTCCCTTAAAAAGCTAGGGCTTGGACGCGGATTGATCTATTGAAGCAGAGAGAGACGATTGGTGACGGCTTTATTTTATTAATAAAGGAATCCTACAATACTTAATATTTACGCGCTTTCTCATGTGACCATATGCTCGTGTCACGTACTTCACACGTCCAACGGCCAATAGGACCTCGCATCTAACGGTCCCTACTCTTTGTTTCTGAAATAAATTAAAAACGCTCAATTTGAAATTAACGGAAAGTATATAATTGGTGGTAGTTTGAATTTCTTAAATCTGTGTCCACCTCCAAATTCATATTTAATTGCATAAAATTTATCATTTATTCCTATATCTAAGGGATTTGACGAAATCATTAAGTATTTTATTAAGTTCCCAAGTTAAAATCACTTTATTTTAATAAAATTGTATAAAAATTACACATGATATTTAGCAGTGTATACAGCTGTCATGAAATATACAAACTAGATATTAAGTAATGGTTAGTTAGATTTTAATATAAAATTTATAAAAAAAACTCAAATCATTCGTATCGAATTATCAAAAATAAATTTAATTACGAAGGCATACTCGAATCTATTGAAATAAATATGATTAATGTGTTGCAGTATCTTTCAACTTTTGACCTCTAAAGTGATGCATATAGGTTGTCTTGCCTTTTTTTAAAAAAAAATGAGATATGAGATCTTAAAGTAGTATTTATTTCTAATTTACTCGTCATAAATTAGAAAAATAATCTACACATAATATACCACAATTAATTAGACGATTTAGTTTCATTAACGCAAAATCTTATTAGATCACTTTTAATCTTGGGAGGACAAACCTTATAATAATTCCAACAATCTCCCATTCAGAGTACATATACATAATTCCTTATAATAATATGTCAAAATAAACCTTCTAAATTCAAAGTTGGTATTATTATAAAATCATCTTTAAACAATCTAATCTATCATTCATATCAATACAAGATCAAAGAAAATCTTCATCACAATTATCATGGCCAGATCTATAATGGTTACATACACCATATGGATTAAGTATGAATAATACAAAGGGGCAAATTACTTTCCCCGTGGAATGTCTACGCCTCCTGACTTTTCCAATCAGGGATTGAAAATCCCATCCTCACCATAGTGTTCAAAGGCTACTATATCACTGCCCATGATTTTCCTGGTAATCCTCTTGCATGACCTAGTCTTTGATTCAACATAGCCCTTTACACCTTACATAAAGGCCTTAGCCAAGACGGTGTCATCAATCCCAGTACTAAAAAGGGATACAACATTGTGCTGAAGTAGCGCTTTCTAGTTGTGTTAACAAACCCTACTTGAAGAAAGCCATCAACGAGGTATATTAACTTAGATATTCGAGTCTATGTGTGTGGTGGATTAGAAGTGCCACTAGGGAACTGAAGAACAATGTATGACACACTATGTCTATTAAGAGCTAGGAATTCAACCATACAAAATTTTAAAATCTACAAAACTTATGATTTTTGTGTATGTGCATTTAGGAGGGAAATAGACTAATAAAGGTGAAGAATGACTCGTCAGCATTGGTTACATTTGGAATGAAATTAGACAGAATGTTAGGGTCTCTAACTATAGCAATTTGGATTAGGATAATTGAAGCTAGCAAACCTGATAAGAATTTGGAGGTTAAACTTATGAAAGATGAGGCCATGGTTATAGAAGAATTAATCTACAAATAGAGAAGTTAAAGACCAAGTGAGTGTGTGTGTGTATGTGTGTGTGAGAGAGAGAGAGAGAACTCTAATAGTTGTAAATTTTTTAGCACCACTTGCCCACAAAAAAGCCACAAAAAAATTTTAGATATATTTTTTGTAATAAAAGAATGATGGAACAGTTAAGTTAATGTTTAAATTGAATATCTGCAAACATTAAGATTATTTTTGAACATGTCAAAAGGTTTAGATTTAAATTGAAATAAAAATGCTAGGGTTCAATTTTACCCTCTTGGTTACTCTTTTATTCTTTTATGATATCGCATAATCCTCTTGACAACTTTCTAATGATCCATTCTTAATTGCTCAAATATATGCCTAATAGTTCAATAATTTATGCAACATGTAGAAGTGTACATATCTAAGCATACATTAAACTTTCTATAGCCGAAGCATAAGGAATCTTTTGTATTTATTTAGTTTCTAAATCATTCTTAGGATATTAACTAAGACTAAATTTGTCTCCTTTAGCAATAAAGGTATCATTTGATTTATTATCCTACATGTCAAATATTTTAAATACCTTCTTAGTATAGTTCTTTTATGATAATCTATAAATACCTCAAGAATGATCTTCATGTATCTGAATCCCTAATACAAAAATGACATCACCAAAATCTTTTTTCTAAAAATTCTTTAAGAGAAATTTCTTGGTTTCATTCAATAAGCCTATATTGCTAGTGCAAGTAGTATGCCATCAATATATAAAATTTTAAAAAAAATTACTCCTATAGAACTTATGGCATATATAGTCATAAATGACAACATAATGAAACTTGTAATGCTATTAAAAAGGAGTTTGTTTAAGTCCATATATGGATTTCCTTATTTTTCAAACCATCTACTTCAGAGTTTTCAAGCTTCTCCACATAATTCATTAATGTCACTATATACATTTATTTGATCATTCACGGTGGCTTAAGGATTGTTTCTATCCCTTTAATGTCTTTACCTAAAAAAAAAATGCTCTATGGACCAAATGGAGTCATGACACCTATCTTAGAAGCCAAAATTTCTGGCAGATGCCTATCACCAAGGAAGTTTCATGGAGCTTCATTTATATGCTAAAGATGAGAAACATGGCTTATCCTTGGTTAAAACATAGATTGGGAAATACGGAAAATATATGGATTTGGTATGATAACTAGACTGAATTCAGTTCATTAGTGCAGAGAAGTGAGATTGCTCAATTGAGTAACAAAATCTCTTAAATGCAAGAGCCTCCACACTTATTCAAAATAGAATATGGTCTAGTTTTAGAGGATTTAATTCCATTTTCCAATACTTTCCTCAAATTACACAATAGTGTATACAAAATGGTGTCACCTGGATTATAGACTCCAAAGGTGTGTTTTCTAATAGTTCCTATTATAAGTTACTCCAAGATTTATGAAAGAACTCCTTTAATCCTAAAGTGTTTATAATCACCTAGTTGGTTATTAAAAACAAACTCAAAACCAAAAATAGATGGTTTGGTTCATATAATCCCATGTGTGAGCTATGCAAGGAAACAGATGAAGATAAAAAAAAACACTTGTTTTTCAAATGCATACATTCAAGGTCAATTTGGAGCAGAATCATACATAACCTATCAGATTATTGTCTAACTTACGATTGGTTAAAATTATTGAATTGGATTACCAAAACAACAAAAATACAGAAGTAAAATGGAGTGATTTACATGACAACATTCACTACTACTATCTACTCTTTATGTAAATAAAGTAACAAAAGAATATATAGAGGTTAAGCAACAAGCAAACATCAGTATTATCAATTGGACCAGAGTTGTATTAATTACTAAAAATGCACACAATAGTTGTCAAATGACATTTGTAAGCTTAAAAAGCTACTTACTATAACAGTTTTCTATTTGAGTTGATATATTGATGTATGTATATGAGTAGATCATTGTAAAGTTGTAATGATGGATATAACTTTGTTGTGGTTAATGAAAATTTATTAATTTTTCAAAAAAAAATTAGTTATGAGATCATAAAATTTGTACTCTCATAATTATTTAGAGTATCCATAAGGGGTTTGTTGTTGCCTTAGTTGGAACTCTATTGAGAAGGTAAGATGTGGTTTTTAATGTCTCTCTCTAGAGTGAATATAGCAAGATGTTGTGAATAACCATAATCTTTACTATGTCTTTTAATGTTCTATTTTGTCTCTCAATAACTTCGTTCATCCTAAGGCTTTTTGGTATGATGTACTCTAGGACAATACTAAATCTTCTAAGAATTTGGTAAATGGTCCTAGACTTATTCACCTAAACCATCATCTCTGCCATAATATTCACCACCACGATTAGATATCATTTTGCCAAATTAATTCTCAACCTTAGCTTTGAAAACTTTAAACATGCCTAATGCCTATCACTTTTTAAGGAGATAAAGGTACCATAACATGAGTAATTATATGTGAACATAAAAAAATATTTTTGACCATTTGAAGAAGGTATAGAAAATTGACCATACATATTTGTATAGTTAGTTCTAAGATATTTAAAGATCTTTTGGCACTTAATCTTCTTATATTTGTCTACTTCCTTTTCATACACTTAATACAAACTTTAAAGTTTGATAGATGATGTAGATCAATAATTCCATCTAACATAAACCTTTCAATTCTTTGTTTAGAGATATGTCCTAAATGATAATGCTATAATGATCCAGAATTATCTTTTCTTAAATTTATTTTAGTATCTCATTAATTATATGCAAGAATTCATTAAATGAGGCAACTATATCAAGTAAGCATACGTTATCATATTTTGATTAAAAAACCAAAAATTGATGAGTTTTGAATATGAAAATACTGTATTATCCATCTCCAAAAGAATTATAATAACTAATATGGTCCAATAAAGAAGTAAAACCAAATTCTAACTAAAAGTTGGTGTAACACAAGTCTCTTTTAAATCCAAATAATATCTAGTCCTAAATGATAACATAAAAGTCCCTATTACCTTAAATTTAAATTTCATTCCACCACTTACATAGGTGTATCTTTCACTATTATTAGCTTAAGCAACCATGTATGGATACACTTATATAAGTAGTACTAACCATCAAGTAATGTCTGGAAGCTAAAATTAGATTAATCTCAAAACAAATCAATGAAAGAAGTGCACCTTTCTTTGTATGCCAAACATGATATTTGGTACACTCCTTTTTCTTGTGAGAAGTCTTTCTATAAAAGTAACAAACAAATTTCTTATATTTTTTTTTCTTATTTTGTTTCTTTTGTGGTATAGTACTCGTAACTTTCTTATCTTTCTTTCTCTTCTTATTATTGCCTTTATAGTTAAATGCTAAATGAGCACTTTCAATATTCTCTTGTTTTAATCTCTTCTTCTTCTTGCAAATAATGTGAAATGAGCTCATTAAGAGTGTATCTATCCTTTTGATAATTATAGATAATCTTAAATTGACCGAATTATATAGGAAGAGATATCAAAACTAAATGCACAAGTAAATCGTTTGACAACTTTAACTTTAGCCTTTAAATTTGAAGTAAGATGGGACATTTCTATAATGTACTCCCTAATGTTCTCTTTACCTTTATACCTTACAGAGATAAGACTTGTTAGAAGAGTACTTATTTTCACTTTTCATTTTTAGTAAAATGTTGCCCAAGTTCATTAAAAAACAATATTATGTTCGTATCTTTTGATATTATGATCACAATTTTTTTAAAATTGTGCATTTCATGATCATAAAACTCATCTGATTTGAATGTTTCCACTTCTCTCAATCCCTCTTATAATCAAAGAAACTTAAATCTATAAAAGGTGGGGATTAATCAGTTTAAAGAATAAGGTTTAGATTTATGCAACCAAGAATGATCATGCCGATCTCTTTTCAAGGCCTTAAAGTTTGTGCCATTTAGCATGTGTATAAACTTAGGTCCTGTTTGGCAATCAGCTGATTGCATTTACCTGATAGCTGATTCTATCAACTGATTTGATCAGCGGATTGCATTAGCTGTTTGTTAAAGAAGTTTAGTAAAATTAGCTATTTAGTTTTAACTGTTTATGTGTAAAATAACTTATGAGGACATGACTTTTAAAAAATATAAGAATATGAATATTATATATTTAGTATTTCAATAAATATTCTTATAAGAATTTAGATTTTAGATATTTAATTTTACAAAATTAAGTTTATAACTTTAATAAAAAAATATAAAACATATAATAATAATAATAACAACAACAACAATAATAATAATAATAACAACAACAACAACAACAACAATAATAACAAGAATAATAATAATAATAATAATAATAATAATAATAATAAGAACAACAACAACAACAATAATGATGATGATGATGATGATATAATAATAATAATAATAATAATAATAATAATAATAATAATAATAATAATAATAATAATAATAATAATAATAATA
>JANTNU010000233.1:10535539-10551923 GCA_024752395.1 Erythroxylum havanense | reverse complement strand
TTTGCGTGACTGCGTATGGACTCTTGCTTTGGGTGTGTCGCGTGCAGTAGTTTTGGTACAGTTAGGGAAAGAAGAAGTTAAAAAGACAAAAAATAGTATGATAAAGAAGCCAAAGAGTTAAAATTTTGAATAAAAAAAAGTCAATTAAATATGTAAGTTTTATTTTTTTATTTGTAGGCTTTTATTTAAAAAAGTCATGGGCCCAAATAATAGTAATCTTAACAAAGTAGATGGACTCAAATTTTATTTTTATTTGATATCTTAATATATTTATACTTTTTATTTTTTGTCATAAGTTAAATAAATGGGGGCAAAATTTTATTTTTATAAAATTAAAATTTAAAATAATAATTTTAAATATTTTAAATTAAATGTGGCTCCACCACTGCATGCAAGGAATACAATTCTCCATGGATGCATTAGTTCTGGCCTTGGGAGGATGTGATGTGGTTCTGGGAGGATAGTGGCTAAGTGGTTTAAACGAGGTTCTCTGTAACTTTAAACATCGAACTATGGTGTTTAAATGGGATGGGCAAATGGTAACACTATGCAGAAACCCAGAGGGGCGATCCAGGATCATCTTCGGTAAAGAATTCCAAAGGCAGTTGCGTAGGTCATCGGAGAATCAATTATGCATGATGCGTCGATGCTGATGGAATTTCAACTACAACAGTTGCGAGTGACGGAGGACCAGTGGAGTGCTTTCGATGAAATCAATGCCATCTTGTTGGAATACGTGGAAGTCTTCCGAGAACCGACAGAGTTGCCTCCAAATCGGCAACACAACCATCAAATAGTATTAAAGGAGGGGGTGGAAGCTATTAATGTTCGACCCTACAGGTACTCAGGAGCTCAGAAGGACATTATAGAACAGGCGATGAAGAACCTTCTAAAACAAGGGTTCATCAGACAGAGTTATGGGCCATTTGCCTCGCCGGTGGTTATGGTTAAGAAGAAAGAGGACTCCTGGTGCATGTGTGTCGACTACATGGAATTGAATAAGCAAATGGTGAAGGATAAATTCCCAATTCCATTGATTGAGGAGCTTCTAGCCGGGTGGTTTATGAAATTGGACCTCCGATTCGGCTACCATCAGATCCGGATGCAACCAGAGGATGTAGCAAAGATGGCGTTCAGAACCCACGAAGGCCATTATGAATTCCTTGTAATGCCCTTTGGCTTGATGAATGCACCTTCGACGTTCCAGCGACTGATGAACGATCTATTCAAGCCGCACTTACGCCACTTTATGTTGATGTTCTTCGACGACATCCTCATCTACAACTCCTCTCTACAGTCGCACGTTCAACACATTTCTACGGCTATGGAGATGTTAAGACATAATCAATTTCTTTTAAGGGAGATAAATGTATCTTCGGGGTGCAACAAATGGAATATCTTGGGTATACAATATCGAAGTTGGGGGTCGCTATCGATCTCCACAAGGTTAAGATGATCAAGGAATGGGTGACACCTAAAAACCTTAAGGAGCTTCGGGGGTTTTTAGGAATCACTGATTACTATCGAAGGTTTATCAAAGGCCATGAGGTGTTAGCTAAGCCGTTGACGGAGTTACTCAAGAAGGATCGAATGAACTAGTGGACGTAGGGAGAGGAGGAGAACAACTCCTTCGAGCAATTAAAAGCGACAATTACATCTGCTCTCGTACTCACACTGTCGAATTTTTCGAAGACGTTTATCATTAAAGCAGACTTCAGTGGGCAAGGCATAGGAGCGGTATTACAACAGAAGGGGTACTTGGTGGCGTATCTTAGTAAGGCTTTTTACGAGAAAACATTATGGCCTATCAACGTATGAGAAGGAATTTCTGGCCATTATCAAGGCGATCAAACACTGACATCACTACCTGAGATGTAAGCCTTTTGTAGTTAAAACCTATCACCGGAGTCTCAAGTACTTGTTGGAGCAGAGGTTAACGACACCATTTCAGCAATCATGGCTTCCTAAGTTACTAGGATACAACTTCGAGGTCCAATATCTGAGTGGGAAGGAGAATAACGCTGCTGATGCTCTATCTAGAATCACGAGTGTGGAGTTGATGACATTATCAGTGTCGCAGCTGCATGGCCAGTTAATGAAGGAGATAAGGAAGAGCTAAGAACAAGATCCGTTAATACAGGGGCTGATTGAAGAATTAAGCAATAGTGGGAAGAAATCAAGCACATATGAGTGGAAGGATGAATTGTTGAGGTGGAAGGGCCGACTAGTAATTGGCAATAATCTGGCATTGAGGAAGCAAATAATTGGAATCAGCCATGATGAGGCTATCGGAGGGCACGCTAGGGTGGCGACAACGACCAAAAAAATACAGAGTATGTTCTTCTGGAAGGGATTGGTGAGGGATGTGCGTCGATACGTTCAGAATTGCATGAATTGTCAATGGAAGAAGTACGACAATATAGTGTATCCGGGACTGTTACAACCAATAACGATTCCAGAAGGGAGTTGGAGGGAGGTTAGTCTGGATTTTATTGAAGGGTTATTGACATCCAAGGGAAGGTCAATCATATTGGTGATCGTCGACCTTTTTACGAAGTATGCTCACTTTGTAGCGGTCAAGCATCCGTACGCGGCCAGTGATATCGCGGAGCTATTCCTCACGAATGTATTCAAACTGCATGGAATGCTGGAGTCAATTATTAGCGACAGAGATCCTATCTTCATGAGCAAATTCTGGCAGAAGTTATTAAGGCTACAAGGGGTTTGACTCAAATGCTCCACTGCGTACCACCCTTAGACGGACAGTCTTACATATGCAATTAATAAAATTTTAGAGACATATTTGCAGTGCTGTTGTAGAGAGGCTCCACAGAGATGGAGTGAGTGGTTGGCAGTGGCGGAGTGGTGGTATAATATGACCTACCAATCGTCAATCGGATGTATTCCTTTTGAAGTACTATACGATTACGTACCACCTGTGTATACGCCATACATGGTGGGAGATTCCAAGGTGATGGAGGTGGACAGGGTGCTTAGGAATCAAGAGGTGATCATTGACGTGACAAGGTTTCATTTGCGGAGGGCTCATAGTAGAATGAAACAGTACACGAATTCCAGTCTTTCGAAACGAGAATTTACGGTGGGGGACATGGCATTACTTAAATTATAGCCTTACCGACAATATTCATTACAGCGAAGGAGCAACCAAAAGCTATCTCCTCTATATTATGGAACTTATAAAGTCATAAAAAGGATAGGAAAGGTGGCTTATAAGCTCGAGCTTCTTGCTACTACTTTAATCCACGTGGTGTTTCATGTTTTGCAGTTGAAGAGGGCACGGGGAGACCAGGCTCGAGTTTCAACAGAACTACCAGACTTCGTGACTTTAATCGAGAGGATTCCAGTCACTGTCTTGGATTGACGAATTGCAAAAAAGAATAATCGAGCAGTGACCCAACTATTGGTGTAGTGGTCGGATGGAGGGGGCAAGGAGGCAACGTGGGAATACCTGTTCGAGCTTCAGAGGCGTTATTCCGAGATCAATCTAGTGAACAAAAATGTTAAGGGGAAGGGAATTGTTATCGAATGATCAAAAAAGATGACACGGAAATAAGAAAGGGATGAACGTCAAGTTAAAAGACGGAGAGGCAATATGCAACGTTTAACTAATAGCGAAACCATAGTAATAGAATGGGGGTGAGTTGTAGGGGAATGTAGTAGCTGGGTTTAAGCCGAATGCGTGTGGCTCCAACAGGATGCCATTCAGTGTGTGTGCCTCGTGTAATCCTTCTCTCTATGAATGGATCTTATGTTTTCCCTCTGAATCTGTGTATTCTCTCTCCTTAATGTGCGTTTCCTTTTTCTGACACATTCTCAACTAACGTACACTAATTCCGTTAGGATCCTTATTTGCCTAACAAAAGAAGCAGAAACAAAGCACCTTAAAAGTTCAATCTGTCGAAAACCCTAAATCTCAGAGAGCAAACAGAATAAGAAGAAAACCAGGGATGAGTTACCGACTTGATTCATGACTTTGGGGTTAGCTTCAAGGGAAGCCACCTCTTAGTAGATGAGTTTTCATCCATAGTTACCATTTTTTTCCTCTTTCGCTTCGGGACTGAACTCCTCAATGGCATCGAAATCAACTTTAAATCTTCTCTCCATTTGGTCTACTCTTGCTTTGTTGATGCGTGGGAGTGAACTGATGAAGCAGAGAAAGAAACTCCTTTTGAAAGACCCATAAATTCCTAGCCTTCCACAACCACCAAATACCTGCCAAAAACCAATGTGCCAGTCAAAACCAAAAGGACCCACAACATAAGCACGCAGATTCAAAGCTAGCCAATCAACCAAATCTGCTGCAACAAAAAAAATCATCAGGAACATCCCACTGCTGCCACCATGCAACTGCACGATTACAATCACACAACAAATACAAAGGAGACTCAGCATATAAAGAGCACACTCCACACAAATTAGAGGTAGCCAAATCCCGTGAGAACGACAAAGAATTCGTCGGAAGACATGAGTGTCCAAGTAAACACAAGCAATTTTTCACTTTCAATGGACCAGCCACCTTCCACAACTAAGAAAAAATAGACGAAACAAAAGCATTAGACACCTCTTCCAAAACAAATGCTTTATAAGCTGCCCAAATCGAATATACACCATTCGAAAAAAAACTCCAAGCCATGGTATCCTACACCGAAGTAAATAAAGGCAAAGGAATTGCCTAAATAACCTCTGTGAGATGATCCGGAATTGTAAAACGTAAGCCCAAAAAATCTCAAGAACCACCATTAATTATATGTGTTACTCGAAAATGTTCTTCCCCTACTGTCAAACCATACATATGATCCACTAACCGACATCTAGTTTTTACTTATCAGTGCTCTCTAAATAAGCATAGTCAAACCTTCCATACAAAGAACAAAAAATAAAGGGAGATTGGATCTCCCTGGCTAAGCCCTC
The DNA here is from genome assembly GCA_024752395.1 of Erythroxylum havanense. Taxonomy (NCBI): domain Eukaryota; kingdom Viridiplantae; phylum Streptophyta; class Magnoliopsida; order Malpighiales; family Erythroxylaceae; genus Erythroxylum; species Erythroxylum havanense. Next base: position 10,546,991 of record JANTNU010000233.1, on the reverse strand, counting down.
AAGTCGCAGAGATGACACAGAGGGTTGTCATTCCATAAAATAGCCAATGAAGACTGAGAAAGAACAACTTTCTAGGTAGGCTTCAACTCTGATAGCGACCACCCCAATTTCCATGATCATCTGAAATATTATCATCAGTCTTCGACAAAACCACGTCATTCACCGCACAACTTACATTGTGAGCCAAAGCTTTTGAAAGTACCACCGGTTTCTCACACATAATGACGTCACCAGCAATTGGGTCAAGAGGTTTCGGTTTATTTGAAATAAATTTTGCGACCACCCCACCACCAACATTTTCAATCACTGGCAACACAGACATCTTTACTGACAAAATGCTAGGAATATGAGATTCCACGACCAAAATCTGGTCTGATGCATCAGATACCGTACCCTCTACATTCGTCCTAGAACTTTGTCCAACCTCCTTTCTCCTAGTTACAACCATTGGAGAAATAGGCCTACTTATAACAGGTCCAGGCCGAAACTGACCCTTCTCACTACCAGACCTCCCAACACCCTTAACCACCGTAGGCTTCTTACCTTTACCTGTTGAACCCACAAGCCCACTAACACTAGAAATCCTCTTACCAGGCCCAACTGAGCCCTTATCCACCTTGATAACCACTCTATCCTCATCTTGCAAAGATTCAAACCGATTTCCAGTGATAGTGTTAGATACGGTCTTCGTCTGAGAAAGAGAAGAAGAATTACTTCTAACAATATGCCTTTGGGGACGCTGTGCAACCAACCATGGCCCAAAGATATCTTCTTTAGAATTGGAACTAGTATCAATCATCACCATATCTTTAGCTATACCAACGTTCCCTACCCCAGTAGTCACCGGAACCACCGCCTCCGTACAATTTTCAATACGATGATTGACACGGCCACATCTTGAACAGACCCCTAAAATTCCTTCATATTCCACACGCCACCATGCACCTCCAATAAAAACCTTGGGAACAAGAGGTTGTTCAAGATTCAATTCAACACAAACTCTAACAAAATGTCCTCTAGTAGCCATGGATGTTTGCCTATCCACCTTAATGGGCATTCTAATAGCACTAACCATTGCAAACAGGAATTCATCACGATAAAATTCCATTGGAAATTCAATAAAATGATCCCAAGTAACCATTGAGGAAATGCTAGCCGTAGATGGCTAAAAACCAAGCTTTCACTTCTGAATATACAATGGCTGACCTCCAGTAATATAGAGACCATCAAACACAATTCGCAACATATTCTCCTTCTCTTCAAACTTGGCAAGGTAAAAGGCAAACCCCAAATCAATAAGATCTAGTCTTGCAGAAGGCTTTCAAAGCAAGTTCAACCGATTCTCCAAGAACGGAAAATTAATAGACCTCTCGTAAACTTTAACAATGAGAGCATTGTTCCACTTACCACTAACCTCCTAGACAATATCATCATAACCAGAACCTTTGGTCGCAAGTAATCATTCCCTTCATACTCTAAATGGATTTTTCCCATCCACTAACTACAAAAATCAACAGCCAAACTTAGACCGACCAAAGAAGTGGACTTTGCCCTACATAACTACCTGACCAAACAATCATGAAAAAAAGGTAGTGACCTTGCATGCACCGCAACAGTAGCCGATAAAACGGGACCAACAATCGTAAAGCAGCTAAAGTAAGGCCAAGCGATTGTCCCACTTGAAAATTATTCGCAATCTGTGCAGGACAAGGCACAAGTTGAACCCCCTCTATTCTTGTAATGTGAAAATAGTATCTTTTCTCATCTACACACCAAAATCCTAGAAATCTCCTTCAATATTCAATTAATTCTCAGTCTCTAGGATTTCACCTTCTCCGATCGTCAATTAAAGCCCTTCAAGAATGATCCTTGGAGAGGCCTGGTGCTGATGTCTTCCCCTCGTGCGCGGACGTATATGTTAACTCTACGTGCATGCAAACACTCGACCTCCACGGATTTGTTGATTGGATCATCAAAAAATAGCGCGTGGACTGGGTGCACTCACTTGTCACTCCTGAAAGTGTCTACTTGAAAACTCGCCCAATAATAGTTCTTGAATGAGAAGTTGCTTTTGACCTAAGTATCAATTCTTGGCGGGTTACGTCGGTGGGCCTAAGTCAGGAGAAAGATCGCGCTAACTGATCTCGCATTGCTTTCTCTTACCCAGATCTTGCTCGCGCTACCTAGATTTGTCCTCTGTAGTTTTTTGACTTCAATAATATTTACCCATCATTTATGAGAAGGAAACACAAATGAATATATAAGTTTTTGAGAAGCTGGAGACCATTTCACTGATAACCCAACAACCTTCTTAAAAGTCCATATTTCTTGCATGTAATGTTAATTGAATCGGCCTTTATTGCTACCTTCACGTTTAGATCACTCTCAACCATTCATTATTATACTTTTGAAAGATTCAGACTTTAGTATAACTCCTAACCAAACATTCAATTTATTTTAGAATAACTATATAAATAGTATAAAAAATTAAGTTTAATGTAATTTCAAATTTCAAATCTAATGTAAGATGAAGTTGTCCTTTAATTTTTAGAGATTATATAATTCTATATTTTAATTTTAATTTTAATTTTAATTTTAATACGATTATTAATGAAAATTTTAATAAAATTCTCCCCTAGCAAAAATTGTTGTCATTGTTTCACAAATGTAAAAAGATATAATCAAAATAATAGTGCTTAAATAATTCTAATATTTATCGTCTGATTTGGAACGTGTTAACTGTATTTAGTTTTTTTTAAGAAAATGGTAATTTGCTTTTAGGTAAAGTATTGGTGTAACTTTATACGTATCGAAAATTTTAATGGTAGAAATCCGTATCGACTCACAATACAATCTGAATCGTGTTTAATCTTTCTTTGCATCTATCAGCACGAAAGGAGACTTAATAAGAGCAAAATCTATCAACTAACCAAACACTTTGGCTAAGTCAGCCGATTCAGTTGAGACAGCTTCTTTTCCATACTCGTAAACTGGAAAACCTGCCCCCAAATTCACGTCGTTAAATCTCCTAAATTCCAACGCTGATCCATGGCGGCCCAATCCTCCGCTGCGGCTACCACCAACATCATGCTCGCCATCTACGAGAAGAAGACCTCTTCCCTCGATCTCTACCGGCCTCTTCGCAACTACATCTGCATGCTCTACTCTGAGCGAGAGGCCCAAAATCTAGAAGACGATCTTCAAATCGTCAAACAGTACCGCTCAGACGTCGAACGTCAAGCAGACCCATCGCCGACCGCCCGCCGTGACCTCCTTCAGAACTACTTCAAAGCCCTATGCTTGATTGAGACTCGGTTTCCGATCTCCGCTGACAAGGATCACGTCAATACGGTAACATTTGTGTGGCACGACGCGTTTAAGCAGAAGCAGAAGGCGTCTCAGCAGAATATTCATTTGGAGAAGGCGGCTATATTGTTCAATTTGGGCGCTGTCTATAGTCAGATTGGACTGTCGTTTGATCGGAACACCGTGGAGGGCCGCCGGCAGGCGATTCACGCGTTTATTGCAGCTGCGGGTGCGTTTGCGTATCTGAGGGATAATGCCGCGACCAAGGCGTCGATGGGGACGAGTACCACGGTGGACCTGTCGGTGGAGTGTGCTGGTATGTTGGAAAGGCTCATGCTTGCGCAAGCGCAGGAGTGTGTTTTTGAGAATACTATTGCTAAAGGGAGCACTCCCGGGGTTTGTGCGAAAATTTCCCGGCAGGTTTGTGCTTATTGTTTTCCTCCGAGATTTTTGGAAAGTTTCGAGTTTTGTGTGGTGGTGTCTATGAGAAGAGTGCATGATTGAGTGGCTTGATATGCTTCGATGAAGTAATTTTGCCAAATAATATATTCATTTCGCGTGAGTGGTTGTTTTGTTAAGATTGTAATGTATTCTGTATGTGGTTTGAATGTGTTTCTTGTATAGTGCTTGAAGTGATTTGATACATGGCTTGTTGCTACTTTTATACAAGTAGTGTGACTATAGTTACTTCTTCGCAAAATTAAGTTTGTGTGTTCAATCAAATGTCGTGTCTATCACTAAGTGTTACTTTTATACAAGTCTCATGACTAAAGTCTTATGTGATTGGTAACCACTGGGTAGCAGCTGCCATTTGATTATATCACTGCATATTGTAAGTTATGGTTTTCAAGAAACTGTGGGGGGTTTGTTGATTTAGGTAATTAACATATGGTATATTGTCCATTGATTATGCTCCCGATTGCTGAAAGAACTCTTTGATTTGACCTTGATTTATTGGATGTTTCTTGTTGCCCATTTTAGTTTGTCTTGAATGAATTTGGCATGGGAATGTTGCAGGTTGGGCTGTATTATGAAGAAGCTTTGGCAGCTTTAAATGTTGCACCATTGAAGGATCATTTTGATAAGGGTTGGATTTCTCACGTCCAGCTAAAGGCAGCCCTTTTTTATGCTGAAGCTTGTTATCGATATGGTTTAGAGCTTCACGAGAAAGAAGAAATATCAGAAGAAATTGCTAGGTTGAAAACTGGGGTTAATGCATTAGTTGAGGCAAGGAAAAGCACTAGAGGTGCTGCACCTCAGCTTCTAGATGCGATCAACAAACTTGAACCCAATCTAAATCGTAACCTAGAAAGAGCTGTGAAGGAGAATGATAGAGTTTACCTCATGAGGGTTCCTTCGCCAAGTTCCTTGCCACCACTCCCTGCATTTTCAATGGTGAAGCCAATGGCAATGGCTGAGGTATTGGATGCAAGCAAGGAGAAGTTGTTTGCAAGTCTTGTTCCAGACAGTAGTGCAAAGGCTCTTTCAAGATATACTGAAATGGTTGATGACATTATAAGGGCTCAGGCTGAGAAATTGCAGCAGGGGAGTGAGTTAACTCGAGTGAGATTGAAGGAAATGGATCTGCCAGATTCTATTTTTTCTCTTGAAGGGAATTTGACGTTGCCAACAGATCTTAAAGATGATGTAGAAGCAGTGCAGATCAGTGGTGGTCCAACTGGGCTGGAAGCTGAATTACAGCAACTTAAGGATTTGAGGAGGGTGAACCATGAACTGCTGGTCCAAACTGAAGAGCTTTTGCAGAAAGAAGCAGCAGAAGATACTCAATTTAGAAGTCAATTTGGGACAAGGTGGACAAGGCCTCAATCCAGCACTTTGACGAAGAATTTACAGGATAGGTTGAATAGGTTTGCAGCCAACTTAAAGCAAGCTGCAGAAAGTGATGCCAGGATTGAGCGTTCTGTTAGGGATCATTCTGCACTTATGTCCATCCTGGATCGTCGCCCAGTATGTACCTTATTCATATTGATCATTATCAGTAAAGCATGTTTTGCATTGTGGAACATCATTATATCATGGTTTATGGGTCTGTAAAGCGCCCCTTATTTTTTTAGTTTAGCTGTTATTTTAATATCCTTCAATATTTCAAATTGACAACTGCATATGGAATAAGAACCTTAATTAATTTGGCTGGGGCTTATTCCTTTTCTTCTTCATTTAGTTTACTGCTTTAATGGGTCATTAAGTTTTATTTGTTTTATCCTTAATATTCCTTTTGTTAATATGTATATTTCAAGTGGGAATAACTTTGCTCTGAAGGATGCATTTTTTTTTTGTGGTCCAAGTTGTGAATATTTGGTTTTAATGATGTTGGTGTTCCACATTCATTGCATCTACGTTAACTTTCAGCATCAAATTTTGCATCACTTTCTCCTCTTCTTCTGTCAAATTTGATCTTCTTATAATGATTTATATGATATATATGTGAATTGAGTAAAATTTTTTGCATTTTATATCATCAGATAGAATCTGCACTTCCAACTCTTGCTAGGCCGATCATGTCTTTGGATGCAAATGAAGACGCTATAGTGGGGGGCTTGAAGCAGAATCTGGTATTGTTTATTTCTAAATTTTGTGAAACTTGCATTTTAGATTTGAACATTTCCTTTCTCTTTAGCCATTTGTTTTCATCCCTTTGCTTCAACTAGAAAAGAAAGAAAAATGATTATGTTGCTTCAATGAGTATATCTGGTATAGTAGAACAATGGTATACTAGTCATTAGTGACCAAGCTAAATGAAAGAAATTCTTGAGATCTTTTCTTTGTATAATTTGAAATTAACTTGGTGGTAAACAATCCAAAGAAGAACAAATGATTGGTTTACTAAGCTAAGTAAGTCTCATATCATCTTCATAATTTAGCTCCTTTGTAAGATTTAAATGTACGGACATCTCAATTAGCTTGCTCTTCTCTGCAGAGACAGTTGGAGACTCTTGGTGCTCAACGAGCTGGCCTTGAAGACATGCTCAAAGAGATGAAAAGAAAGGTTTGGTTACTTTTATCTTTTTTGACCATCTATTAATTTCATATGCCTTCTTTTAAGTATCTATCTGAGTGTTCAAGATCATGATAATGGTTTGTCTATGAGTCTAAGTATTCACTGTTCAAATCTTAACTATCTTCCTTCCTTTGTGCTTTATGGAGCACTTAGATACTAGTCTCATCGTGATTACAACAGTATGTACTGCTCAATGAGTAAAGTGTAACAGTCCTGTAATGGCATTCTAGATTGTCATGATCTGAATGAAATTGTTTAATTGATGATGACTTTTGTGGTGAATGTCATTTATCTCAATATCAACCTATTGTTGATATTGTTACTGAACAAGTGTTGTTATATAGTGTGAGAAAGTAAAAAGATATGGAAGTGTGCATGTTATCCAAAGGATTCATTTGTACTGTTGTGTTTGTTGACAACTTTGTTCATATGTTGCTGGAGTCATTTTATTGACAAGTATTGCAGGAAAGGTGGGAATGATTCTTGGTGATGTCTGTGAGTGCACTAGAAAGTAGTTGGAAAGCAGCCTTCTCTACTTGATATGCTAGTGCAGTTTATTCTATTGGCTGCAAATGAGTTGGAGTGGCATAAAGAAAGATTTGACTTCATTAAGCTTTTGTTCTTTGAGACTTAGTATGACATGGAGCCCATTGGGATAACCAACCAATTAGAGAGAAGAAGGAAAATGTCTTCATATTGCCTCAACAAATAAGATGTTGCTCTGAACCTGTTAAATGCAGTCAGCAACAGATATTTCTCCATACATACCCTTTACTCTTTTGCTTAGATATCCATTCTTTCTTATATTACCGCATGAATATCTTAGATATTTGAGAGAGGAGGAATTAGATGCGAAAAAAACTAATTAGGAGTGGAAATCAGATGAGATTAGCTATTTGGAGCTTCTTAGTGAAGATTAGATGCATTGTGTTATGCTGGCCTGATAATTGTATTTTTGGACTGGAAATACTTAATCAGAAAATGGTCTTCTTGTGATGGTTCCCATGCCTTTTTGTCTATTGAAATAAAATTTGGCTAGTGCTTTATTTGCTCTAAGCAGTTCTTTAAAGATTTTCTTAAATCACTTTTCTGTTAGAACTCAAGAATTGTCTCTTCACTTTTGCAACTGAGTTTTTTATTTCAATAAATTATGTTGCTCCATCGGTTAACATAACCACCTGCTTGAGTAGTATTTCCTTGTAATGCTCTCTCTTCTAGCATTATTTTACCTTTAGGTTTTGTTGTTTATTGTTTCAGGATGATATATTACCAAAGTTGATGACGTCCACTGGCTCCTATGAAGATCTTTTCAGGAAAGAGCTAGCAAAATATGATCACATCTGTGAGGAAGTTACGCAAAATATTGAGGCACAAGAACAGCTACTGTTACAAATTCAGGTTTACTTTTTATTATCCAGTGGTACCTTAGTATTCCTCTTTCTCTTTCTTTTTTCCTGTGTTTGGGTGAGCAGGATATTTACTATAGTTTTCTTTTGATGTCAGTATACTAAGGCTAAGCCTTAATTTGAGGATAAATACATATATATTTTCCAATAATACCTTGTTTTTTATTTCTTTTACTTTGAAGTCAAAAGGCGACTATGTATTTCTGATAAGGATTGATGCTTGTTGTCCATCTATTTGACTGCAAATTATAATTTCCAATGGAGATGATTGGACACTTTCTGGTTTTGCAAGTTCGTGTGTTGTTAATTGTGAAATCTTTATTATTAAACTAGTTGATGTGCAACTTCAAGTTTGATGTGAATGATATTCTTATTTTGTTACCTCACAATTTTATTGTTGAAAAGAATTTATACTTCTAGTTCTTTCTGGTCTTGAAATTAGAGACGGCTCTCTTTCACAGGCTCAAAATGAGGAGTTTTCAGCAGTCTTTAATCTAGAAGATTATAAAGGTATATGTTGCTTTCCAATCATTTTAATACTATTTGTTTGATTCTTTTGCCTAAGAAAACCTTAATACCTATAACAGAAGTTCTATTGCCGCTATACTACTTTATTATATGAGGCAAAAGACCTTAGGGTTTGTAAAGGAATTAAAAGAGGGCAATTTAGTCAACTATAATCTTTAATATGGCAGGATAAAGAGTGATAGTTGAGGTAACAACGAGGGCTGAAATTTAATTTATGCTAGGTTTCCTTATTAGATAAGAAGTTAAATATATTATTCTACTTGTTTAGGACTTATTTAAGAATAATTAAGATGGATTTAGTTCTATTTTGGATATTTTAGTTGGGAATCCTGTTACTATTAGAACAAGGGTTCCAGAATCTTATGTGGGTGTGTGTGTGTTCGCGCCCGATCTCGCGCGAGTGAGCTGACGCTCCAACATTGAGGTGAGGTCTAGAAAGATCTTTCAAAAAAAGAAGAATGTTGTTTTAAGGTCTTTATGAGTACTCTTAAGAGCTTGATTTAAAGCGTTTGTTGTGTACTCAACCCTTTAATAACATATCTTGATTTTTTTCCCTGTAAACTTGAGTTTTCAATTAGAAGGTTCGATTTTTTTTTAAAGCGATTCTTACACTCTAAACGTGATCCCTAATTTCATCCAGCAATTCTAGCTTGAATTTTCGGCAGCCACAAAAATTCTAGCCATATCAAACATAAAATCGTAGCCATATCGGACTAAAATTTCAGCTATTCCAAACTTGAAATTTCAACAACTTAAGCTGAAATCCCAAACCTAAACTCAAATTTCAACAGCCAGATTTATAAGTTCTGTGGGTTGTAACTACTAGTGTGATATCTCTTCTACTCATCCTACATCATTATCTGCTATGTATATGGAGTTCTTATGTTTTTTGTCACGTTTAAAGAGTTATAATATAGGCATCATAAAGCCTTCTTCCTTTCATCAGCATTACTTGAGAAATTTCATATATAAATCTGGAAGTCAGATAAATAATGGATTGGATGTGCCATAAGTGTTTCTACATGGTCGCGTACTGGCCATATATTGCTGCTCGTGCTTAGTTGGAATGAAATTTTGAGAGCTTTTCATACTGATCAAAGTTGTAGAGGGAAGCAAATTAGGTGGAAAAATATGAGGATAGTTGGAATCAAAACCAAAAACAAGAAGCAGGAATAAAATTTGGGCAACAGGGTTGATTATTTGTAATTAAACCATTAGTATAGTTGATAGATTAGCTGACAAATATTAAGAAGCGATTTATTTTCTGGTGAAAATCATCAGAACTTGACACATTTTTGTTTCCTTTGTTAAAGCATGTCATGTCAACCTGTGAGGGTTCGGAGCCTCTTGGTTAGATTAACCTTTGATGGTCTATTTCATATTTCAATGTGATTCTTAGTTTGCCTTCTCCAGCCTAGTCGTTAAGGTGTAATGTCCATTTATTGTTGCTTAGCCTTTTCATGTTTTGTTGAATTCCATACTTCCGATGGATATCAAATGATCTTTCATCAACATGTATTAATTTTCTATCTCAGCGTCTCGAGAGAAGTGTTATAAGCAGATACAAGCTGCCATAGCTAAGTATCGAGAAATTAAGGAGAACATAAATGAGGGTTTGAAATTTTATGTTACACTTCAGGTAATTATTTTTTCTTTGTTGTTTTTAATTATTCTTTCTATGTCATGAATTCCTTTACTTCAGGTGCAGTAAACCTTTCAACCCTGCTTGGCTGTCATTCTAGTGCTTTTCAATATCACCGTTGTTAGGAATTTCCTATAAGGTTTACAATTTTGATGCATCACAGTCGCTTAATATTCACTGGCTCTTTAAATCACATCTCCCCTGTCATTGTCATTAAAATTTTTGATCTTTTATATCTTGGTCTTACAACAGGACGCAATAACCAACATAAAGCAGCAGTGTAGCGATTATGTGATGACCAGGAACATTCAGTGCCGAGACATGATTGAAGATGTACAAAGACAAGTGGCAGGATTAAATTTCCAGGACCGCAAGAGCACAGGTACGGGTTCATACAACTATGCTTCGGTGCAACAGCCTCATCAAACTCAGAGATCAAACCCTCAGCCTCCACCAGATCATCAACATGTTGGTCGCCCTCAAGCACCTTTCTATCAGTCTGCTGAGCAGTCAACAGTGCCTGGATATACTCATCCCCCGCCCCATTATTCCCAGCAGCCACCACCTTACCATGCTTCCCCTGCTACTGGCGCTCCTTACCAACATCCACAGGCCCCACAACAGCCACCAACAGGCCAGGAGTATGGCCAGCCTGCCTATCCAGGGTGGCGAGGCCCATATTACAATGCCCATGGACAGCAACCTGCATCTTTTCTGCGGCCTCCTTACACCGTTCCATCTCCATATCCGCCTCCTAACCAAAGTGGCTACTACAAGCAACAATAATAATCCCTTCTCATTCTCTCCGCCGCTACGCAGCATGGTCAATGCTGGTTGGAACATTTACATCTTGTATTTGGTTGAACAATGTCTGTTTATAGGCTGTTTTCTGTATCGGAGTCGCATAATTCTTGCACAAACTTTGGCAATATGTATAGCTTTGTTAACTTGGGACATGTCAGGTTGATATAATAATATGTATTCGTGTGTTTCAGCTATTCACATAAATTTTTGATTCATTATTACATGCAAATTGAAATTGTCATTTCCTTAGGTAAATTTCTTTTTGCAAGTTTGTTGAAATTGCATTTGACGTGTGGTTAACCTGAGACTGAAGATGTAAAATGAGCTATTATTTTCACTAACTTGAGTATAGGTGTCTTTGTTAGGAGCACTTTGACATTTGTAAGCGTGTAAAATTGAGATTAGTTCGATATCTATCTACTTATTTTTTGCTTTTGAAAAAGCAGGCTGTAAGATGCATGCAAGAGAACAAAATCACCCCACGATTTAATTTGGGGTGGGGCTGGGCCTGAAGCTTGATTAGACATCGGGATTTAAGCTTGAAACCTAATTCGAGCCTGACTTTTTTAAAAATTATATTTTTTAAAAATATTTTTAAAATTTATTTTTAAAATATATAAATAAAATTTTGAAATGAATAAGTTGAAAACAAAATTCATTTTTATAGGGAGTGAAAAAAAAATATAAATTAGAAATGTAACATTCATTTAATTAGCACAATTGCTTAACGAAAATGAGTTTTTTTTA
>JANTNU010000233.1:10524121-10535439 GCA_024752395.1 Erythroxylum havanense | reverse complement strand
ATATATATGATAAAATGAATAAGTTAGAAACTAAATTAAATAAAGGAAGTGAACTAAAAAGTTATATTATATATAAGAAATGCAACATTTCTTTAATTAGCACAATTGCTTAATATCAAAAAAGTTTTTTTCTAATGAATTTATATATTAAACGTAAATAAAATGATAAAACAAATAAGTTGAAATTAAATTTATTTTAAAAAGCAGTGAACAAAAAATATTATATTATCAAAACAAAAGAGTATCTCGGCTAATATTATCCAAAAATTTTTAATGGTACAATTTACAAAAATTCAAAATGAAATTGTCAATTAATATTCACACACATACACACACGCGAAAACACACAAAAGTAAATAATTATATCTTTAATTACAAAAAAGTAATCCAATCAAATGAAAAATAGGTCATTCCTACAGCAAGGATTAAAGATAACAAACTTATAGTATACGAAAAGAGATTGCTAATCATTATAATCAGAATCGTCGATAGTTTACACAACTTCATTCGCATGTAGAAACATTATTATGTAAATAATACGCGTAAAAACATTATTATGTAAATAATACCTAGTACTATAATAATGGCATTACATGAATATTAAGCACATGATAATGATTAATTAACAATTAAATATACCTTCATCATTGGATATATTATTGAAATATTTTTCAGGTGAATGACTATTCAACACTATATTAGTATTTGCGGTTCTATTGATATCAAAATTAAAAAAACAATATAAGATAAGATAATAAGATAAAAATAGAAAAAAATTGATATATTATAAAGAAAAGAATTTACCTTCAATATCTTCATCATTTAACTAACTTAAAGCACACATAATGTCTTCCACAGTACTAGGACGGAAGCAAGCAAGATGAGGACTAATAGCTTAACTACCAGTATTAAAAGCAAACTTTAAAGCAACAATAGATTATGGAATTGCTAACATGTCTCGCGTAATTACTTGCATGATAAAAAAATTTATTTCCATTGTTCTTCCACTATTGCAATACATTGAACTCTATATCTTCAACTTTAGTTACACAATCTTTCGTCAAATATTTGTTCAACCCCATCGTACTATAAGAAGTATTATACCTTTTTTCTTTCATGAATTATGGAAATGAGAGTATCAAACTACTCTTAAAAGATGATCTCGAACTTAAACCTGAAGCTGAAGTTGAATAACCTTTACTATTGCGATCCTGAATTTTATCCAACCTGATTTGATAATCACCAAACAAATCATACCATAAAATCTTAATAACATAATCATGCTCTCTAGCCTAATTATTATACAACACCTTATATATAAAATTAACCCTCTCCATCTTATTTCTCGAGCCCAACACAAATATGACTGCCACAATATGTCCAACCATATACCAGTAAGAATTGAGCCTTTCTATCATCTGCTTTGCCATAACCCAAACCATCTGATTGGGATTGGACATTTAATTAGATAATGCTTTATTGATCTCACGCATATTGATAAAGTAATTGTGCAAATATTTTGTTCTTGAGAACAATTTAGTAGCATTATCAAATATTGCTAACTTCGCATTAAGTTCTTAAGCTAACTCTCATTACTCTTTCGTGGGCAGGTAAGATATTGCAAATCTCTTTGTCTCAACCTGGTAAACACCTTAACATATAAGGATTGCCAACTCCAACATCTTGAAGGTGAGTTCTATCTGGTAGGATAATCCAATACCAACTTTTTCATCCTCAGAATGCATAATTATTATGCATTATCTTCAAAATTTTTAACTTTTTTAAGTGACGCACTTCAATATATTACATTATTCCTAGTCAAATCTATTGCCTCCTTTATTATCTCCAATCCTTCCTTTATAATCAAATTCAGAATATGCATAAAAGAATGCATAAGACACAACCTCCTACTAACTAACAAGCTGCCAGCCTATAACTTATACTTCACCTTTTCAATCATCACATCATTTGTGCTATAATTGTCGACTGTTATGGTAGATAACCTTATGTTGATATTCCAATCTATTAAACAATCAACCAATACGGTTGCCAATGTTTTAGTTATACATGGTGATAGCACATAAATGACTACCATTTACAAATATGAACAAATATTAATCATAACATAATAAAAAATAAATGTAACAATATCAAAGAATATAATTTATCTTAGTAGTCCACTAGGTAGAGTCTAGTCATTGTCAATATAATGTGCCGTCAAGGCCATATAGCCCTTCTTTTGATTATCAATTGTTCATATTTTTGTTGTCATGAAAACTCATCCTTCAATACTTGACAAGATTTTTAAAACTTCTTTCTTTTAATCCTCATATATCTTTATAATGGATTCTTCATGGTATTCCTTAGGATTATGAAAGTCAGTTGCAATGACGTGAGCAATATCTTAAATCTTTTGATATCAACTATATAGAATGGATATTTATCACAAATAATCATACTAGCTACCAAAAGCCTTGATTTGTTGCAGTTATAATGCTGTAGTAGTCATTTCATTCTTCCTTCTCATTAAGTTAGGGGTCTTTGACTTCCTGATACAATCTTCATTTTGTGTAACAAATCTAAATGTCTTTTTAATTAAGAGGTTCAAACTTTTAAACTCCCAATCAATATCTTATGATAATAGTTACATTCGTCATTCTCTATTCCATCCATTAATCTAGTCTTATTGAAGTGATTCCAAACATCACTTTTTAATAGACCAGTACCAAACTAGAACTCTCTATTGAAGGAATATGTTCATCTATCTGAAACAATCAACATATATGACTATATAAGTTATTCATGCACATTTACATATATACATATATTTTAATGATGATGATGATGATGATCACGATAACATTTACATAGAATACATTAATATACTAGTAAGGAAGCTACTTAATCACTTAAATTTATATGTATTAATTAATGACTATATAAAATTCATACATCAAAGCTAAAAATTTTTTCCCACTGGTTGCTCAAATCTCATCATCATCATCACCTTCACACTAATAATGTTTATATAAATCCTTGATAGGTGTATGAGATTAGTGATTTGTTTTTTTTTTTCTTCCAGAGATCTATGAACTTTATCTTTTTCCTTGTGTTGTAAAAAGTTCTATGCTTGCTAATAGTTAAATTAGTTGCAACCTATGATATCTCGATCCAATCGTGTCAACCTTGTTAGACTAAGTTTGATAAAGGGAAAAGGTTAGCATGCATTATAGGTATAACCCACCTGTAGTAGCCTTTTAAGGAGACCAATGTATGAAATAGATTTGCTAAGTAAGCTGAAGTAAATGAACCATCATCTTAAATACCAACCTAATTAACATCCAAAAAACCATGTAGAATAAAGGTTGATTAGAAAAGATACAAAGATGAACAATATGTTTCAAGTAATGTAAAATTTTCCTAGTCATTGTCTAATGAAATTCCTCCCATTGATGCATAAACTGAACACGTCAATTTATCACAAAGGAAATATGAGGACACGTAAAAGATAAATATTGAACTGCATCGATTACATGATGATATTTAGTATGATTAGTATATGGAGAGCCGACATGTGAATGAAGCAATAACTGAGATAGGATTTGGTAAATGCTTCAATGTAGTGTGATTGGAGCATAAAGATATAGAAGAAAAGCATAAGAAATATTTGAAAAAAGATTCACAACTTGCAAACAGAAAATAAAATCAGTGTACTCTATAGAATAAGAATTTATATCTATTACAAAAAAGGAAGAGAAAAATATAAAAGACAAAATAGGGAAAAGAGCTAAAGTGATTTTATACCCAAAAATCAACTTAGATTCACTTAATCATTATAAGGTGGTTCTAAGTAAAGGATGGCACCACTATAACAAGCATCAAACTCAATCTTTATAGATTGTCAAATAACAAACAAAGAAACATAATACATTCATTTCCTTCCAAACAAAAGAATCAAAGTGTAATTTTTTTTAATCAAATAACAACCACACGAAGTGTAACAACCATCAAACAAAAACAAAATTAGAAAATGGTTTTTGATTTTTTTGACATCACTAGTTTCTCTATCACCACTTTACTAAGCAAATGAGTTTGTAAAATTATAAAAAGTTAAAAGAGATTTTTTTGTATGCTTTAACATCTTCAATTAAACATTGAAGGAAACCAAAAAATATATGTAATACCCATATTTATCTATTGTAGTGATTAGTGTATCACATATATAATTGAATTAAAAAAATAGAAACCTCACCAATTATTAGGAAGAGGATGAAGCCACCATCCACGAAGGAGTGACTTAAGGACATGCAGAGCTAGAGATTGGAGAGGCTAACTCTAGGAGAGTTGACTATTAAGGAGAGTTGACTGATTGCAAATGATGTAGTGTAGTACGTGGGACATGCGAAGGTCGAAGTTCGAAGGAAGGGAAGGGGACAATTGACGAGGGATTGCTACCATATTGGGAGATTAGGACTAGAAGAAAGTGGGGATTGGGGTGGTTTTAACTTATAGTAAAATTAAGTTATTTTGCTTAGGTGTAAAACATAAGCTCCTAGAGCAAAATGACTACATTTTACATCATATAAAAATAGAAGTTCCACTTTCTCAGCATAAATCAACATCATTTTACACAAATTAAAATGACATCATTTCAACCACCTGGGCTTCGGGTTGGGCTCGGGCTCAAGCTCGGGCTTGTGCTTGGCTACTTGAATTTTGTAAAAAAGGGTCCCTAGGTCAATTTATCATCCTTGCACTTAACCATTGTCAGAAGGAACCCTATCCACACCTCTACAATTAGAGCCATTAGAACACAATATATGCCGAACAATTTAATAATTAGTAGCCAATTGATACTTGATGCTCCAGCGAAGCCATTTACCTATCAAGTTTATTAGGAGTCTTATCTACTCCTTTATAAGTAGTGTTATTAAAACACAAGACATGGATAAGTTTAATAACTAATAGTCCATTGGTATAAGATAGCCTAATAGAGCCATTACCTATTAGGTTCAAGATGTCAATCTTGGATACTTAAAATTACATCATGATCATATTGATCATTTACACGAATATAGTGAACTCATGAATTTACTTGGGGCATCTAACTTTATAAAATGCAATGCTTTCTCCTCCACCATGACCAGTGCAACATATTAACAGTTTTAGACCTTGCTTCTAAATTTACTATCAAAATTTAGGTAATTAAATATTAGGTTCAAATTTTAACTTTCTAGCAACAACCATAAATATAAAGATTTTGCCGTTTAATATATGTAAAAGACAAGAATAAACATTAAAGGAATACAAACATTGATCTAGCTTTAAGGTAACTCAAATCCTTAGTCTTGATGTAGGCAGTAACAAATTTTACAAGTGGATTCAAACTACAATAACCTTTATAAAACTCTATATAGAAGAAAATGCTAGGAAGTTTTGATGATATGTAGATCAGGGACAAAAAAAATATTTACAACTAGAAAAAATTGAACAAAATGTGAGAAGTCAAAGTAATAATAATAACAAGAATAAAAGGAGGGATGTGTCTTTGGTCAATAAAGTTGATAAGAAGAAGTCATAGATAAAATGAGCTAAAGTCAAAAATAAAGGAAAGGTTGATGAAGACCTTTTCTTGTTCAATACATCGCAAAATAGGGTAGTTGATTATACTTTGGATAACAATTTAATTAAAAAACCAAAAAGAATGCCCATTAGCATTACCAAGAGGGATAAGAAATTATACTTATGTTTCTATTAAGATACAGTATTGGACATGAGACCAAAGATTGCAAAAAATTAAAAAAATTGTCTAATAAATTGTTAAACCAGGAAGGTTAAGTCATTTATTAAAGGTAAACAGTATGGATGATTGCACTGAAAAAATATAGATGAAATCCTTCTTGAAGGTCAAGAATTAAGGAATCAATTAGGAAATCAAATCCCACTTGAATAATGATCCACATGAACATTTAAGGAGATCATAAAGAGTCAATATCCCATTTAAAAAAGGCACTACGAGTGAAAAGTTATAATTTATAACTAATAAAAGGAAGTATTACCATCATATAAAAGTTCTAAAACTTATATGTACTTCGTTTTTAATAAAATATTACCTATATGATTCAAATGGAATTAACTATCAAGAAGAAAAATTGTTGGCTAAAAAATCTCAAATCTAGGAGAAGTTTCTTTAGCTACCTATCATTGAGGAAATACTTGAGGCTAAAAAGTCTCGAGTATGGGGAAGTCACTTCAACTTCGTAACTTTGAAGAAAAACCTATATGCTAAAAAGTCTCAAATATAAGAGAAGTTGGTTAAGCTCTTTAACATTAAAGAAAAACTTATATGTTATGAACCTTTAGGTCTAGGAGAAGTTCATTAGCTTTTTGACATAGAAAGAAACTTGTAGGTTAAGAAGTCTCAAGTCTGAAAGAAGTCTCCTTATTTCTTTGGCCTAAAAATAAAACTTGCAGGCTAAGAATTCTTAGGCTTAGGGGAAATTTCTCAACTCTTTGGTTGAAAAATAAAACCTGCTAGCTGGAAAGTCTTAAGTTTGTGAGAAATATTAGATCTCTAACATAAAAGAAAAACATAAGGATGAAAAGAACAAGTCCTATGAGAAGCTTCCTTAGCTCTCTGATATAAAATAAAAACCTTTAGGTTGAAAAACTTTAGGTTTAGGAGAAGTTTCCTTACTTACCTAGTCCAAATAAAAAACATGCATGTTAAAAGACTTTAAGTTAATGGAAAGTTTTTTTTAACCTTCTTTGACCAAACAAAAAACCTATAGTCTGAAAGGCCAAAAGACCAAAAGAAGTTTTCTTAATTCTTTAACATGAAAAAAAATCAGGATAAAAAGCCTCAGGTTTAAAAGTAAAAATTATAAACTCAAAAGCATTAGGTTAGAAAAGGTCTTTCATATTTTTTGATAAATAAATTGTATTGAATAAAAAATAATAAAGAGAGTACATGAAGAGGGACTAACTCTCGTTAGTCTTTAACAACCAAAGCCAACTTAAAGACAACATACAACATCCTATGATGTCGTTACATGAAGAACCAAACAATATCATTTGAAAATGATATACAGACTAGACTACAGATCGTTGATTGATCTTCGAAGAGAGCTACGCATAGTCATTAAAATAATAAAAAAACAGGACATGTACTCGAAGGTCGATTGATTTTGGAAGAGAAAGCTATACAGAAGATTCAAATACCGAGCGGCGAATCTGGCGATGCTTCCTAACGGTGGCAACCTGAGGTCGATGTTAACTGAAAAACGACAACGAGCGACAAGCGCTTGAGGGAGTATGGACAACTTCAACTGAAAACGGCGGGATAGAAGAAGAAGGGATTTGAGGAGTTTTTTCTTAACAAGGAAGACGTCGACTATTCACATATCCAAGCCGTACTGAGTTATCTTGAGCCGTATCTGCGCCGTATCTACGCTGAAAAAACCATTTAACTATTCGGACACGTACGGACACGTGTCCGATACGTGTCCACCCCGTGTCCAACGGGTGTCCGTGTCGGACACACGGACACGGCAACATTTTGCCGTGTCCGTGCTTCAGAGCAATCAACAAGTTTCAAGAACTAACGGTCCTGCAATAAACAAGGAAGCAACAACAATTCTTTTATAAGTTAAGAAAATCTTTTCTTAATAGTTGACTTATTTGTAGTTATCTGTTGTATCTGTCAAATCTCATTGATATAGGAGGGATTGCGCTCCTTTTTTATATATATATACTTTGGCTCCTCTCACCTAGAGAGATTGAAATTACAAAATATACTTTGTTCTTTTTATCTTTATGGTATCAAAGCTATTTCGGTGAGAGGAGATCATCCTTGAAACTTTCTTGTTTTCTTTCTCTAAATGGCTTCATCCTCCAACACAAACACCTACTCATATCCTGTAACTTTGAATGTTGGAAACTTTGTTTACTTTCATTTGACTCAAACCAATTATTTGCTATGGAGGACCCAGATACTTGGCTTAATTGAGAGCCAAGACATGTATGGATTTCTTAACGGAGAAACGCCAATGCCATCTTCATATACTGTGAGCTCCCAAGATGGCTTGGCCAGCGGAGCTGAGGATATACCAAATCCAAAATTTGTTGTTTGGAAACGGTCTAGTCGTCTCCTTCGTGGCTGGATTACTGGAACTTTAAGTGAAGAGGTTCTTGGACTTGTTGTTGGACTTGATAGTGCTGCAGAAATTTGGACTGCACTTGAAGATGCATTTGTATAAAGTTCTCAAGAGAGGGAGCGTGAACTAATCCAATCAATGACAATCCTACGCAAAGGTAATGACCCTTTGAATAATTATATTCGCAAATTCAAATCTATTTATGATGACCTTGCAGCCATTGGCAAACCTGTGTCCGATAGAAACAAAGTCTTTTGGCTACTTCAAGGCTTAGGCAAAGAATATGAGAATTTTGTTACCACCATGCTTAAGCCACCGGTACCTTCATATCGTGAAATCATTCCACTACTTCAAAGTCACGGAACTCGTAGTCAACTTCATTGTGAAAATATTCATGACACACCACAAGTTGCCTTCTTTGGTCAACGAACTAATGAGAATCAAAATCGACGACGAGGTAACTATTCTAATAACTTTAACTCTAGAGGTCGTGGCTTTGTTCAAGGAAACATGTCTTATACAAACAGAGGAGGTAGTGGTTTTTTGTCCAACACAGAAAACCAACAAAGGAACATTTATAATGGATATGTGACTAGGAATGAACAAGCCTTGGACAAACATGATGACAAGAAAGAAGAAATGATATGCCAAATATGTGATAAGAAGAATCATACTGCTTTAAATTGTTTCAACTGATTCAATCATGTGTATCAATCTAAAGATATACCTACTGCCTTGGCTGCTTTTGCCATTGATACTCCTCAAACATATGAGTGGCACCTAGATAGTGGAGCTTTAGTATACATGACTAATGACCCTAGTAAGTTGACTAATATCAAACCATACACAAGACATGATGTTATAATGATAGGAAATGGTGATACTCTTGACATTACTCATAATGGTGATTCGATTATACATGGTGAAGATATTAATTTTACATTAAAAAATGTATTGCTTGTGCCTGATATCAAAATGGATCTTTTATCTATAAGCCAACTTACAAAAGATTTACCTTTTTCTGTAGAATTTGATGATCTTGGATTTGTGATTAGGGATAGACGAATAAAAGAAATCGTAGCTAAAAGAACTCAACGGGGAGGTCTATATGCCCTTGCTGGTCGACATACAGCTCTCTTTTCTTATCGCTTTAGAAAAACTAATAAAGAAGGGTGGCACCAACGCTTGGGACACCCTCAATATCGAATAAATGATTTCTTATTTCAGAAAAACTTTATTAAATATATTTCTAACGGCAACACTACTACTATGTGTGAAAGTTGTCAAATGGGCAAGTCTTGTAGACTTCCTTTTCTTGTTACAAATGATCAATGTGATGAACCTTTTTCAAAAATTCATTGTGATTTATGGGGACCAGCTCCTATTAAGTGCGGATGGTTTTCGATATTATGTTATTTTTATTGATGGGTATACTCGATTTACTTGGTTTTATCCATTAAAGAAAAAATCAGATTTTTTCCTCTTCCTTTTTGCATTTTTATAAATTTATAGAATGCCAATTTAGAAAAAAAATAAAAATTTTCCAATGTGATGAAGGAGGTGAATTCAACAGCTTAGATTTTAATTCCTTTTTAGCTAATAAAGGTGTTCATCTTCAATCTTCTTGTCCTAAAACTCCTGAGCAAAATGGCCTTGCAAAAAGAAAACATAAGAGTATAACAGAATTGGGCCTTACAATGATGTTCCATGCTAATTTACCTACTAAATATTGGGTTGATTGTTTTACTACAACAGTTTTTCTGATTAATAGACTACCAACTCCAACATTAAAGATGGAATCTCCATATTTTCATTTGTTTGGAAAACATCCAGACTATAGCTCCATGAGGGTTCTTGGTTGTAAGTATTTTCCGTTTTTAGGAGATTATAGAAAACATAAGTTAAAACCTAAATCAATCCCATGCATCTTTCTTGGTTATAGTACCAAACATAAAGGTTATAAATGTTTGTATCTACCAACTAGTAGAATCTTTATCTCAAGCCATGTAGTTTTTGATGAGTCTCAATTTTCTTTTAACAATCCAAGCGGGCTATGTAGCCCCCAATCACATGAAGGTGAGATGACCACTTATCATGAGTGGATTAATTTTCCTAAAGATGATTCCTCTTATGACTTTAATTATGATCCTACACATTTTACTAATACAATCGGATCATCAAAGTTGCAGAGTTATTCATTTGCTCAACCAAATAGTCAACATGATGAGACGCTAAATCCCCTTCTATCTACACCAGCAGAACCCTCGACTACATTGCAGGAAGAGCTGCCCAGTACTGAGACAACTCCGCCTTGTAATGAGGAAAATGCCTCTAGCCACGTTGAGCTTCCTGGACTACACTTGATTACATTGCAGGAAGAGATGCCCAGTATTGAGACAACTCTGCCTTGTAATGAGGCAAATACCTCTGGCCACGTTGAGCTTCCTGGACTACTTGAAAACTCCAATGATAATGCTCCATTAACACAAGAATAGGTGATGTCCCCTAACGTAAACCATTCATCCAACGAAAATATTATTGTAAATAGGCACATTTCTTTGTTACAGGAAACAAAGAACCCCTCATCAACTAATGATTCTACTTTTTTACATCATATGGTTACTTGATTGAAGGATGGTATAAATAAACCAAACCCTCGTTATGCTAACATACATGTAGAAATTCCAAAAGAACCAAAATCAATAGATGCAGCTTTACGACATCCTAGTTGGTTACGAGCATGCATGATGAGCTTAATGCCCTGAATACTAGCAACACATGGGATCTTGTTCCACGAACTCCTTATATGAATGTGGTAGGCTGTAAGTGGGTTTTCAAAACTAAGATAAAATCTGATGGTAGTTTAGATCGTCTTAAAGCGCTTCTTATTGCGAAGGGTTATCATCAACTTAAAGGATTGGATTTCTTAGAAACTTTTTCTCCAGTGGTCAAGCCAAGGACTATACGTACTGTTATATCTATAGCTGTCACTAAAGGATGGATTATTCATCAACTCGATGTAAAAAATGCATTCCTACATGGTTATCTCTCTGAACCAGTCTACATGGACCAACCTCCAGGTTTTCAGAACACAAAATTCCCTTCACATGTGTGTCAACTCAAACATGCTTTATATGGACTTAAACAAGCCCCTCGTGCATG
>JANTNU010000233.1:10440416-10451052 GCA_024752395.1 Erythroxylum havanense | reverse complement strand
TCAAAAAGTGCATTAAAGATAGCAAAAGTGTAGCCAATTTATGTAATAAACTTGGGTTCAATCACCCATGGTTCCTTTTTGGTCCATTTTAATAACTAATCCATTTTGTCTCCAATTTCTACTCCAATTGTCTTCCAATTTTTAATGACATAAGTCATTAAATCCCAAAGTCATTTATAAAAATTTTCATTGCCATATAACCCTTATTTCTACTACTATTTATCAGTTGTTCTTCTACTTGGCATTTTTTCTAGTCCAAAAATACCCTTAAATTTCAAAAATTTTCCAAATCTTATCAAAATTATAATTCTCTACTTATACACTCCAACTCAATTGATAACACATATAATTCAAAATTCCTAATATAATCACATTTATAGATCAATTATACCCGAAAAATGTCAAATGAGTGTATAAATAATTATTTTTCATGTACAAAAATCATTATTCACGTGTGTGTGTGTGCTATATTATGCATGAGCATGAAATGCAATTTTTTTTCTTAATCTCTCTTTGATCTCACATGTACCAAATTTTAGGGTTCTAACCCTTAGTATGCGAACAGGATGTTACATTTGATGACTCTTGATAAATGCTAAATAGCCTATATTTCTAATATCATATTTAATCCATTTTGCTTGTTTATACGGGAGTCTTTTATTGTTTTTAGTACTTATCTTGTTTATATTGTGTTCTTAGGTCTTATTTTCCTTTATGGATAAAAAGAAGAAGAATTAGGGAAGAATCGAGACAAAAAAATGAAAGAATTAGAGTTATTTTGAAAGGACCATTGCTTATAAAGGATATGCTTATGTAAGTATCTATGTAAGTGCCTGTGTAGCTCTCTAAAACCACTTTTCTTTGTGATTTTCAAAAAATTGAAGCAAGATTGAGGGACATGGTCATGCACATAACCATGTGGGTGGCCGTATCAACTTCAAAAATCTTAATTTCAAGTTATAAATGAGAAAAAAAAAACAAAGAGAAAACAAGGAGGAGTTTATAGGAAGCTCAAGTTAGGCTTAAGGAAACATAAATTGATGACTTAGCATAATAGAAAGAATGAAGCAAGGGAAAATATATGGAGTGAATTTCCATCAATTTGAAGTGGATTTCATGAAGATTAGAAGGTATCTCATGATGGTTCTTTTAGTAATCTGTTTTTTATTTTAGTTTGATGTTATGAATATGGACTGAACTTTTGTTAGTACTTTGATTAGATGAATCCTGTGATAAACCTTGTAGAGTTTTATTGAGATTTAATTATGTTTTCTTAATTATTCTTAAATTAATATGACTAGCATATTATTTCATATATGATTTCACAATTGAGATTGGAAATCCTTTTATATGGATAGATCTACCATAATCAAAAGGAGTTGTATGTAAACCTAGATATAAGTCAATACAAATCTTCTGGATTATAGTCAAACCTAATTGTAAATTCACAAATCGATTAATGTAATCATGGGGTTTTAACTACAAAGAGATTTTAGTTAATCAACCAAGAGTTAGGTATTAATAATCTTGAAAAAAAACCAACATAATTGAGGAATTTTTAGAGTCCAATAAACTATAGATTAAATTGAGTAGTACATTCATGATTGCATCAGAAGTCCTTGGAGTTTTGAAGTTTAGGTATCGATGTTTCCTTTGAATATTTCTGAGTTTAATCTTTCTTCTAGTTAGTCAATTGTGTTTTATTATTTCAATTTGTTGTTTGAAATTTAAATTTTTATCACCATAATTTGTTAAACTAGATAATATAAAGATGATAAGTATTATTAATTCTAGTTCTTGTAGGATCAACCTGTATTTTCTAGTACTAGCTATAGCTACACTATGCACTTGTAGTCAAAATCACATAACAACTCTCATTGTCAGAGCTAATAATAGAAATAAACCAAAGTCTAATGATCTTTATTCTATTCACCATATGGATCATCCTGGAATGGTCTTTGTTTCTAAACCTCTTGATAGAGACAACTATTCAACTTAGGGTAAAGCTATGGTCATCTCTTTGACTCATTGATGGAACTCTGAAGGCATCATCTACTACAACCAAACCAGAAAACTATGCAATATAGAAAAATGCAATAATATGGTATGTTCTTAGCTTTTTAATTATATGTTGCCTAACATTGCAAATAGTGTTATTTTCGATAACATTGCTCATCAGGTAAAAGGATCTTTGCATTATCTTTCTCAAAGTAATGAGCATAAAATTTTGATATTTAGGTAGGTATTGCTTAATTGGCTTACATGAAATTAAAAAGATTACAAGATGAGTTAGGCTCTTATAATGTTGTTGTTTGCACTTATGGAGTAGATAATAGATGACATAACTTGATACAATTTCTTGTAGGCTTGAATGAGTCTTATAGTGCAATTCATGGTCAAATAATCAATTACATGATATTGCATAGTGTTATTCTTCCCTTATTTATGAAGAAAAATAGCAAAATTTGGGCACAACATGTAAGATGATATAAGTTTTAGTCATGGATGTTCAAAAAGATGAAACAGTAAGCCTTTTTATTTGACACAAATATGGTTCTTCTTTTTTTCTTAATTCATTTAATCACAAACCAATACATTTCTCTTACCATAATAGATTGAATGGATATCTACCTAGACATGCTAAGCATACCTCGGTTAGGAATACTCATTCCATGAACAAAAATAATAATCAATCTTTAATTAACATTGTCAAAAAGGCTTTGATGATGTAACATATTCAATCTATTATGAATAAGTTGATTGAATTAAAGATGCAACAATTGTTATCTATTGTACAGTGCAATAGGCCATCTCTATTAGTTATTCATAAAGCAAACAACACTAATACTTCTTCAAGTTTATCACCACATGAACTAGTAATTGATAGTAATGATAGACCACCTTACTTCCTTTTTAACTTGGCTTATCAATGTTAAAGAGAACATTTCTTTACCACTTGTCGTTATGTTAAATAAAGACCAATCTATAATTATCTCTACTGAAAATTTACATTTAAGTTCAATGACCTATTTAAATAATATGATTAGAGTACCATGTTACAAAGTGAATTTGAT
Organism: Erythroxylum havanense; assembly: GCA_024752395.1. NCBI lineage: Eukaryota > Viridiplantae > Streptophyta > Magnoliopsida > Malpighiales > Erythroxylaceae > Erythroxylum > Erythroxylum havanense. Next base: position 10,447,978 of record JANTNU010000233.1, on the reverse strand, counting down.
GTTTGTGAGTTAATTTATCAAAAATTTAAAATTTTCAATGACATTCTTTCTTTGTCAGTGTACTTTATAGGACTTGATGATGGGGATGACAATTGGTTTTAAAAAACAATGAGATGGACTCTATTGATTGGTTGCAATTTTAACAAATAAACCACACCATCCTATTTAATCAATAGTAACTTGTACCATCAAACCATCCTCTCCCTAAAACACTTCTACATCCATATGGCATTGACGTTTAGGATATTTACCCTCTTATTGATTAGGTTTTATAAACAAAACTCTATTATATTTTCCTTTAAATTAAAATAATACTTGCTATATATGCGCTCTTATAAATCATAAAAGATTTCCTTTTTCTATTAGTTTAATTTCTTCTACTAAACCTTTTGAATTAATCCATTAGGATACTTATGGACCATACGAAATTCATTATCTTTCTGGTGATAAATGATTTTTTAACTATTATAGATTACTTTTCTCATTTTACTTCATTTTTTATGCATCATATAAGTGAAACTCAACATCTACTTACCAATTTTTTCTTTTTTTAATGAACCAATTCCATAATGAACCAATTCCTTCTTATTCTCAACTTAGAGGCTTTAGATTTATTATGTGTGCTACTAATGTTCATGTTTTTCATAAGTTTCTCCTCATGTTAGACATTATGCTTTTCTCGAATATCTTGTTGGCCAAAAGCTTATAAATTATAATGTTGAAACAAGTTTTCAGTAATTATGAAGTTGTTTCCTTTGATGATACCTTTAACTATAAATCCATTACATCTTTTCCATTTAACACTAATTTTTCCCCACCTATGATTATCCTAGACTTTATTACTTTGACGATTCTTTCATTTGTTCAATCAACAATTGTGGAACCTATTGTTACCACTTTCGCTACCTCAGTACTAGTAGTTCCATTACATCATTCTCAATGACCTTATGCACCTCATTTATCTTTGCGTGACTTAACTGTAATAAAATGACATCTCCTAAATCATTGTCACCATCATCATCTTTTCCATATAAAGTTGTGTGATACTCTCTTTGCAATTTTTTTTCTCTTATGATTGTTATTCACCAAAACATCATTCTTTTATTGTTGTTATTACTAATGTTGTTAAACTTACTTGTTATGATGAAGTTTGCTCTCGACCTCATTAACAAGAGTCAATTCAATTTGTGTTAGTTGTTTTAGAAGCCATCAATACTTCGTCTCTCACATCTCTTCCTCTTGGAAAGTAGGATATTGGTTACTGTTGGGTATACAAAATTAAATGCATATTAGATGGTTCTCTTAAATGCTATAAAGCATGCTTAAAGGTTACACATAACTCAGAGGTATCAATTATCATGAAAATTTCACCCATACTGCTAAAATATTTATAGTATGTTGTTTATTAGATATGGTTGCTACTTAAAATTAGTATATTCATCAACTTGATGTTCATAATGTGTTTCTTCATATCGATCTCTCTGAAGAAATTATATGTCCCTTCCTCTTGATTTTCAAAAATATGGGGAGATTCTTATAAGTCTCCTTATCAATTCCTTGTATGAATTAAAACGTGCCTCTCACTAATGGTTTTCTAAATTTTCTACACCTATTCAAAATGTTGGATTTATTAAGTACAAAGCAAATTATTCATTGTTTACATGTAAAAATGGTAAGTCATTTATAACTTCATTTTATTCATGACAAAGTTCAAGATGGTTCAATTATAATTGAGTATATCCCTTCATCTAAGCAACTTATCAATTTGTTAACTAAACCATTAGGAAAAGAAATCTTTTTATAATGAAATGCAAGTTAAGAGTTCTTAATATTCACTTTCCAACCTGAGGGGAATATTAGTAAAGTCAACCATATTCCAAGATTCATGGATTAATTATTGTAATTGTCCATATTTGAATAGTTGAATTACATAAGTAGAATAGCTTAATTATAGACATTTTCTTTTGTATATATTTGTGTTTTTGTATTTACTGAATAGTCAATGACAAATTATTTTTCTCAATATTTTTATTTTCATTAAAACATAATGATTTTGTATAGGAACTAAGAATAATTCTAACATAATATATTTAATGAACAATCAATGACAAATGATTTAGATGTATATAACAAAGTTCATTAGATAAATATACGTTACAAATGGAAGTATGATGAGATCATAATTAAGACTAGACAATAATGGAGTGTAAAAATTAATACTAACGGATGTTGTATTTTTTTCCTTATAAAGAGAGTAGTCCATCTTATAAACTAAATTATGTAAATACTTAAATAAATGTGCGGATACTTATTAGAGAACAAGTTCACTGAGCTGGCCATATATGAAAATTTTATTTAAAACATTACTTGTTACGTCTATGAAAATTTTCACTATGATGCTTGAATAAGTGATCATTTGATTTGAGATTTTCAAAATTATTTCATATAGTTATTTTTACGTTTCGATACTACTTATAACCTATTTTAGTCAAGAATAACTTAGTAGGTAGTTATTGGATATATCATGAACTATATAAAAGTGGTTTAGTGATCAATACATGATTCATCACCCCAAAGCAATTAAGGAAAATGTTTTATTGTTCTCGACTAGTATTGGTTCGAGTAATCCTTGGCTAAAGTGAAATGACACTTTGAAAATAGTTTTCAATGTTATTAATTGAATCAATTACTAATGCTGGAAAACTAACATGATTGGAATCAAATAGAGTTAATATTAGTTCCATGCTCTATATTTAATTGGTACATTATATGATGAAAAAATTGAACTATACAAAAAATCATGCACAAAAAGATTAATTAAAACTACTTTAATATTTCTAAATATTCGAATGATCATGATGTATTACTAGATGTCAATCTGAATCCTTAGATATAAATTATTTATAAAAAGAATTAAAGATAAATTAAGTGAGTTAAGTTATCCAATCTTAGATATGATTTATGATTATAATCTAAATTCATTGTTGAACTTAATGAACCATATATAAAGAAAAAAGAGAAAAGGTCTTTTTAATCAAGTTAGACTTAATTTTAAAGTTTAAGAAATTTTATAATTAAATATCAAATATTTAATATATAAGGATCAATATGAGATAATTAATATATCCGAATCAATATGAGATATTAGATTTTATTTGAACATAATTGACATTTAATTAAAATTAATTATAATTCTAATTAAAGTTTAACTAAAATTATAATTTAATTCCAAATAAATTACTAAAATACCCCAAACCTATTATAAATAAACTTAGGCTATAAAGGAACTAGTAGTTCTTAACTGACCCTCCCTTCACCATTTATTGAGTTCTGTTAACAGGTTCTGCTCTGGAAAATTTTGGCATAGGTGAGAAGTTGGGATGGCTTTCCCTCTCAAATTCCATAAACTTCAAGCTCACTATAACTTGTCAGTAAAGACAAATCCAACATAAGAACTCTAATCAAATGTAAAAATAAAAACACATAGAAGACATTCCTTCATGTATCTATATCTATATCTATTGAGCTAGCTAAATGGTTCCAAGATCATCCTAGTGATCTCCAAGAAATGGAAGAGGACTGTGGCCATGGACAAAGGCACACTGAAGATGATCAAGCCAATGATCCCCAGAGCCAGGCTAGGTCTTGTGTTCATCAACTGGGACTGCAGCAAACCTACCATTTCGCATATCAACGAGTCGTATCCAGCGAAATATTGCTTCTCCCACTCCATCCAATCCTCAGGAGGCTCATAGTTCCTCTCCACCACCTTCATCTCATGAATTCTTTTCCTTAGAACAATCATGTTCTCGTCCACAAGCCTCCGGTTGTGATAATGTTGATCGTGTGCCTCTCTTCTTCTGGCAGCCACCGTACACAACCTTCTTCTTGAACCAGAAGAGAAGGGCCTGAAAGGAAGAGTACTGGAAGAGCATAGAAAAGTTGATTCCATCTTTGATTTGTGTTAGAACGTAGCAATTGATGATTGATGCAAGTGGGTACCTATGGTTTCGAGCGTACTTATAGGGATGGAATTGGATTAATTAGAAAGTGAGTAAATTGGGGGGAAGTGGTGGGGCATGTGAAGGTTTTGTTCGAGTGGAAACCGCGTCTATGTTGCGTGATTTTGGTGGATTCGGTGCTAATCATATCTTCTTTATAGTTTAAGGTGACACCTTGGACCGGTTCTCATTTATGGCTATTATTTAATAATTATTCCCTTGGGTAACAATAATCCATACCAGCGCCAAAGAGTTCAATCTAAGTTTCTATTTGTACAGGCTTGTATTAATAGTAATAGGATTTTTATCGATAGAACTTTTCAAAAAAATCAATTACTTTTGGCTGTCATATAAAAATTTTTTTTTAAAAACTTTATATAATAAACTGTTTAGTAATATAAAAATAAAAATACTTTTAATTTTAACTATATTTTATTTTATAATAAAAATTAATTATGCATATAAAAATTATTTAAAATATATTAAACAATATGCAAAATATAATATATTAATTATTATATAATTTTAAATCATACAAAATATAAATAAAATATATCTAACCAAATCTTTTATATGGATTATAATATAAGTAAAATTAATATAAAAAATATATATAAAAATATATAAAAATCAATTAATATTATATCAATATTAAAATAAACGTAAAGATATATTTGTGAGAATTATATGTAAAACATACGAGTAAATGAAACTAAAAAATAAACTCATTAATTGTTCTAGAAAATCTATCTCAAAAAGTTTTTTTAAAAAAAGCTTGAAATTTAAACTTCTCAAAAAACTGTATCTTAGCTTCTAAAAAAGTAATTTATGTGAAAAAAGTATTTTTAAATTTTACAGTCTAACATTCAGTTTTCTTAAAAACAGTTTTTACGGTAAAAAAAGGTATTTGTTCATCCTCTAAAAGGCGAACCAATCAAGCATTAATTATGGTATAAGAATCCAACTTACCCTATAAAAGCTCTTTTTACATTTCTTTTCACTGCAGCCACGGATCAGTGGAATTACATTAATTCTTGAATTGGAAACAGAGGCACAACCATTAGAGTCGTTTGTACACTAACATTGCTCCGGCCGACAAAGATATTTTATTAACAGGACGGCGGTTATTTATGCGATTATTCTCTGTATCTTAACTGTATTGACGTCTTAAGCTAATAAGTATTTGACTATAAGTACCGTTAATTAAATCAAAATGAGGAAGAAGTAAAGGGCGTGATGGCCAGTCGGTCCAAGTTCATGTTATTCCATGTTCGGGTCAAGTTTAATAATCTTTAACAGGTAATTAATACGATGCTCTTTGTCATTCTGTGACTGGTACTAGAATTGTAAAATATATATTTAATTTTTCTTTTAAGAAAGAGGAAATTCTCTCCCCTTATTAATTTAATCACGAGCATTGACTTTTGACACTAATTAATAATTATTATATTATCCACCACATAAGCTCACTTTTCAGTTTTCACTTAAATTTTTAGTACCATCGAACCCCTTACCATTTGGTCTAAATGTATATGATTGTTGTTAATTCTCAAAGGCAATAATGGAACCTCGAGGAGACTCGATGCATGTTTGCGAAAGCTACCGATGTATAGATGAAATCATATAAATTCCAAATGTGGGTTTTAACAATAAAATGTTTTACTCAAAGTCTTAGATGCAAATTAACTTTATTTGAAGAAGTTGTTTAATTTATCTTTTATGCATAATTTAGCAGTCGTGGAAATTTTTTTAAATGAAGGTGAAAGTAACACATACGGTATAGAATCAATTGCTTATTATGCCTTCATTATGTTTAAGAGCTACTTATTCTAATGACAGGCTAATATATTTTTATGCCCGCACGGGGTGGCTCGGTTGGTAATCTAGCAGAATAAATTGGGACAAAGACCTAGGTTCGATTCCCGGCAACGGGAGTGCAAAGGGCCGCTCTGCTAGGCGCTCGACCGAGATAAACTGTGATTTACCGCCCTCGTATTCTGCTCGGGTCCAGGTATGGGGGCAGCTGGGGTGGCTGATTCCACCTTTTGAGACAAGGCTAATATATTTTTACGAGACAAAATTGATAAGATATTGTAGTTAATCATTCCAATTACAAGCGGAATAGGTTGACCGCAAATTGGGAAGCAATTGATATGTATGCCGTATTATTCAACAGGATAAGATAAGATGGCCAACTATAATAAATGACAACTTTGACATACATTTTGGGTTTGATGTAATAAAGTGGTTGACCATTGAATTGAGAAAGGGAGACTGATTCTCCCAAGCACAAACTATCTTCTGGAAAACTGATTTTATTTCCCAGTGAAGTGTTCTGTAACTACGTTTTCCTTACATTTGAATTACTCTTTTTCTATATTTTACTTAAAAAAATGCAACTCTGAGTTAAACTTATATAATTAATTCAACCTCTTCACCCTCCGTAACCACTCAAATTTCTCGAGCAAAACCTTTAGAAAGTACTCCTGCTCTTACCTCCTTGAAATTAAGTATATAGATATACATAGGTAGTATATAACCAATACAAAGCATTTCATAATAACGGCAAAACAATTGAGCTCAAATAAATCATATCAAACTTCACAATAAATCCTTAAATAATGTTATGGTTTTTAATCTTCGTATCATGTTTATGGTAGAAACTTAAAGTAGTAAACAGGAGTCGTTCAATAGGATAAGCACTTCGCTTGAAGAGACATCTTTAGTTATCTATTCTGCTCTAATCATGTTGGTTCTTTTAAATATAGTGCGAGGGATATAAGAAAGATGTCATCTTGTAATTTAACAATTTGAAAGTTTAATGATGCCGTTAATCTGGGTCTAATCTAGTCTTAAAGCTATAAAGGCAAGGTTCAAAATAATGAATATTATTTTTTTAAAAAAAGAACAATGAATGCTAAATATGCAACTGATTATGATATTATTATAAAGTCGGAGAAAATTTTCTAAAAATTTTCTAAATTAAAATGAAGTGAATCATTAAAAAAGAGAGAGAAGAAATTAGATAGCTACACCAAATTTACTTGGAAACAAGTAAAATGAGCTCAAATTTTGTCCCCCGTCCCTATCAAGGGTATAAGAATAGTTTCACTAGGCTTAGGTGCATGGACGGAGTTACACCACTGGGCTCCTAAGATTTTGGTATTTGAAATACAGAAAGAAAGTGAGACTTTATAGGATTTGACATGGGAAGACTTTGAAAATTTGATTATTGAATTACTCTTAATTTTCCCTTATTGTCCGAGTCCCGTTTTAATTTTGGTGAATCTTAAGATATCTTTATTAGTTCAATATGAGAAAATGGAATTCTTATAACTCAGTTCTCATATATACCTTAGTAGTTAATACTATTCGTCTACTTATACATCCGTCTATTAGGTCAAATTCTAATAAATAATTTTCTATAAACATTCAAACCAAATTCTTAAGAAGCAACTTAGTTCCACTTTTATTTTTCATTTTCTATTTCATTTTCAAATTTAATAAACATTTTATTTGGTTGAGTTTTTAATTTGCTTTCTTTCTATTTCAAAACTTATA
>JANTNU010000233.1:10288659-10302836 GCA_024752395.1 Erythroxylum havanense | reverse complement strand
TACACTGGTTCCTTGAGAGTCGACCCGAGGTTGCATCCTGTATTGCAATCCTTGGTATAAATTTTATTTGACCGGTTCCTGAGGATCAATTCTTTAATTGAACGATAAGCCGCGCATCACACTCCCACTGATTAAATCATTCTAAAAAAAATTTGCATTTCTTGATTCCACAATCCTAGTGCTATGAGATAGATAATAAAATCTATACCCCTTGGATTTTTCAACATATCTAATGAAGTAACCACTCATAGTTCTCGGGTCTAGTTTCTTTTCTTATAGATTATAAATTCTCACTTCAGAAGGGCATATCCAAACGCATATATGTCACAAACTTAGTTTCCAACCCTTAAATAACTCCAAAGGTGTCTTTGAGACAAACTTAGTTGGAACTCAGTTTAATATATACATAGCCATCTTTAGTGTTTCAGTCCATAAGAAATCAAGGAGTTTTACATTACTCCACATACTTCTCACCATGTCTATTAATGTTCGGTTTCTTCTTTTTGTCACACCATTCTGGTCTGGAGAACCAAGCATAGTGTTTTGGGCAACAATCCCATGTTCTTGAAGAAACTTAGCAAATGAACCAGGTACTTATCCATTCTCTGTGTATCTACCATAGTACTCTTCACCTCTATCTGATCCCACCATCTTAATTTGTTTTCCATATTGATTTTCTACTTCAGGCTTAAAAACTTTAAAGGCATCCAAAGCTTCGTCCTTAGAACGAAGTAAGTAGAGATGCATATATCGTGAATAATCATTTATGAAGGTAATAAAATATTTCAAACTATTTGCATCCATGTCTGGACAACAAATATCTGTATGTATGATTTCTAATAGATTTATGCTCCTCTTTGCACTGGTTTTAAACTTTTTAGTTTGCTTATCTTTAATGCAGTCGACATAAGTCTCATAATTAGAAAAATCCAAAGTACTAAGTACTCCTTCATTTACCAATTTCTTAAGTCTCTCAATGGAGATGTGTCTTAATCTCTAATGCCATAACATAAAGGAATCGTCATTCATAATATATCGTTTTATTCCAGCAATAATATGCATAGAAGTATAAGATGTGTCATTTCATAATTTAAGAGAATAAAGACCATCAATCAAAGCACCATGTCTAAGAACTTTGGATATACTGGATAATTGAAAACCAAAATCTGTAAAATTAAAGGTAAAATCCAATGGTACAAGTCTTGAAATAGAAATTAAATTTCGAGAAAATTTTGGAACCTAAAAGGTGTTTTCTAGATGTAAAATAAAACCACTACTTAATGTCAAACTGCAAGAGACAATGGCTTCCACATGTGAACTCATCTTGCCTCCTAAATAGATGTAGTGTTCACTTCTCACTGGTTTCCTTAGGTTGTGCATACCCTACAAGGTGATTGAAACATGAATTTTTGAACCAGAATCAATCCACCATGTGTTATGATTACCACTAACCATATTAGATTCATAACAAGCAAATGAAAGGTAAGTACCTTTCATTTCGAGCCAGTTCTTAAATTTTAAGCATTCTTTCTTCATATGTCCCCTCCTTTTGCAGAAGAAACTCTTTGATGCTTTCTTTAGCTCGAGCTAAAGAGGAATCTTGCCTTTTCCCTTATATTTTCCCTAATCCTTCTTTTTCTTTCCTTGAGTAATCAAGTTCACTGTTTCACCTTCTTTTATAGCCAATCTCCCTTCTTCTTGAGCACATATGATCAATAGCTCATTAATTGACCAATTGTCCTTATGTGTTTTGTAAGAAAATTTAAAATGGGTCATATTGTTGGGGCAAAGTGTTCAAAATAAAATGAACTAGAAAAGATTGTGACATTTTCACTTCTAAAGCTTCTAATTGAGTCGTTATGTCCCTCATGTGCATGATATGATCACGCACACCTTTTATCCCTGTAAGCCTTATAGATGACAACTGTATTATCAAAGTGCTAGCAAGAGCCTTGTCAGATGTAGCAAATTGCTCATCGGTGGCTTTTAAAAGGTCTTTCACCTTAGTATGCTATTTAACGTAACCACAGATACTAGCAGGTATATTAGTGTTTATGAACATCTCAAAGAGACAATTGGATCACTCCCATTTGTCATAAAGACTAACTGCATTTGGAGTGCTAGTTTTAGTGATAGCAGGTGGTTCGTCTTCCTTATAACATAATCTATAACGTTCCAACCCAAATGAAGAAGCACTCTCTCCTTCCATACCTTATAATTATCACCTTTTAATTCGAGAATGTCACACTTAACTTCAAAGATAGTTACAAGTAAAATAATTGAAAAAATTATTGAACATACATGCTCGTTAACCATAAATATGAGACCAAAATTTGCTTTGTTTTACCATTGTAAATCATGAGTGATTTCAAGAATCTAGTGACAAAATTTTCCTGTAGGCTAAAATTTTACTCAATTAGATCCATTTGATAAAACTATCACATTATATTCCTTTTTAATTTCTATGGGTAAATCAAGAAATATAATTTGATATGTTATCCTAATTAATCATATACATATAACACAAATTCCTATCGGTAAAGTTTATTTTCTAGATATGATTAACTACAACTCATGTTTATAGTGATCCTTAAACTTAAATGTATAATTTTAATCAATTGAAGATGATGTGGCTACTCCATCAATAATTAAAATTATATGAATCACCTCACATTACTTTAACCATAATTAAAACTAAATATTGCATCAAATAAGTAATAATGCTAATAAATCAAATAATCATGCACAAATTATTTAATCTACTTTTACATGTATAACGTTCATAAATTTATACATACAATTGCAATTAATTGCATATATAATGTGCCCAAAAAGTTATTTAACAACTTTAATGTGCATAAAATCACATTATTTAATCTTGCTTGTCTAATTTAATACAAATATTAGTCATACAATTTTGAATGTATAATTCTTAATATATTAGACATAAACATTAAAATAATTCATATTCACAAAAATATTAATTCCAAAGAATGTTTTTATCATTAAAAATCACAAAATAGGTTAAGCGCTTAATTAATCTGTTAAGGAACCAAAAATTAACTTAATTAATTATTACGTAATTAATTAAGAATTAAAAAATAGATCGTCTTCAACCTCCAACCGGGTTGGCGTGACCCAGTTTCAACCCAAACCAGAGGTTGCCTAGACGTGCCAGCGGCGGAGAAGAGTCGGAATAAGGGATGGAATGACGATGCCACATGATAGGCAAACATGCAACGATTAGAACCAAAAATTGGTTGCATGTAAGGAGATGTTAACAGAAACAAACAACCATGCACTTGACGATAACAAGTGCATTTCTCGTCCATCCATTGTTGCAACATTCACGACAACGTTCCTCACCCAAGCCAAAATCTATCTAACTCCACCATGTGGGCAATCAAACATATCATTCATGCATACGGTAGACATGTCCCAAAACAAAACAAAAATAGAGCATGACAAAGGATATGCAGGTAGAGATATACAATGGGCTCTGATACCAAATATTAGCTTAAATGTATATATATATATATATACACACACAACCATACCTCCAGCCGTTGCCATATTAGAAAAGCTTTATCCACTGATTAATCTCATTGCCAAAATGAAGTGTTTGTGAATATTCTAACCTCTCAAGCTCTCAAGTTAATGGTGTAAACTTTTCTTAAAAATGAAAGGCGAACATTAGAAATCCAAAAACTAACTCATAGCTGTCTATATATTGTTCTACCCATTACAGAGGCAATAGAGAGCAACAGACCATCACAACGTTTCGGAAACATTGTGATGGTTGTAAATCATATGGACCACAAGAATATTCCATCACAACACGATGTCCTTCAATCCACTGGCGTGATCCACACACACTTCCATTAAAGATAGATTTGTTTTGTCACTTGATCCTTTATTTACAAATTCAATTCAAATAAGAGGTATTACTTGATTACACCTCATGTTAATTTGAATTTTAATCATTATCTTTAAGATTCGATAATAATTATCGATTGCGTACGAAAGACAGGTGTAATCATCAAATCTTAAGAGTAGATTGCGTACGAAAGACAGGTGGTTTGGTAACTTTGACCCTATATGTGTTCTTTGCAATCAACTCGGTGAATCCCAAGGTCATTTGTATTTTCAATGTGGTTACTCAAAGGCGATTTGGAGTCGAATTACACATTTGCTTGGGTTGTTTATGCATTCTTATGAATGGTCTGTGGTATTGGATTTCATTATAGGGGCATCCCGGGATGGAAGGACTGACGGTTTCTTTATCCGGACGTCGTTTCAGCTGGTGATTTATCACTTATGGCGAGAGAGGAACAATCACATTTATAAGTAACAGGCGAGGTCGCAGTATGGATTGGCGGAATTCATTGTTAATGCCATTAGGGAGGTGCTCATTGCATCTGGAAAACAGGTTTGCTTGAGTCTGGATATGCGTAAGCGTTGGTCTGCATAATGGGTGGGTTATTTTTGGGTATTTAACTGGAGGTCTTTTAGTTTGCCTCTTTTTGTGACTGTTCTCAGTCTTTTCCTTATTCGTAGGGTTGTACATAGTTGTTATTTTTCTCTCCTTTGAGTAATATTATTCCTTAAAATTTCAAAAAAAAAATCCTAATAGTTACTTTTATCTAATTATTTTTTTATTTAGAGACATGGATACCTTAAGAGCGGTCAAACTATGACGCAAAAACTGTGTTGTTGTGAACGTTAAATAAGATTGCTAATTTAGAATATAAATAGATGCTTAAAGACACGAGACAGAAATTCCACGTAACAATTATTACTTGCAACGACGATGGGAGGATGATATATTATGTGTATAAAGTAAATGATTTTATGAAAAATCCAAATACACATTGTTAGGTGGAGTCCAAGAAACGCGGCAAATTCGGGTTGTCATTTCGACGGCCACCTCGTGAGAAGGCAATGCTGCTTAAGACAAAAACAGCTGAGATAACTATAGATTGGTATATTATATTTACATTGGAAACGCTGTTTCGAAGTGACGAGACACAGAATGTTTCCAGTTTTAAGTATACGCTTGGAATTAATGGGATCCATTTTTTACTAGAGAAATAGTCAAATCAATAGACTGCCGTCCCTTATTCTTATCCATCAGACGTTGGGATCACGATCACGTCTGGTGGTGGGGTTGGTTGGTTAATAATCCAAGACTTTTGTGCTGACCAAGGATTTGCCCAATAACCGAAAACAAAGCAAAGACAACTACTACTTGAAATAGACATGTACTCTCTTTCTTCACCTTAATTCTAATTTTTGTTTACTTTATGCTTATTTTCTTTTTTAAAATCCTACGAAAAATAATATAAAAAGAAAAATTACCTTCTTTATCGACAAGATGGTTTAAACGCAAAATTTAAGATAAAGAAATATATAAAACCTAACAGAAGGTCAACAAATTCAATTAAAATTTTCGAATTTAAGTGTAAATTATTTTTTGAGAAAGACTCTTGTGGGGTCCAATTCACAGCCTTTAAACGTCTGACAATTTTAGTGGTTCCCACACTCAGCTAAATAACAAGACAGATATTGATTAGGAAGAAACCTTAAAAGGGCAGACATAACTGCTTGATGTGTTTGTTTGTCTAATTATGTCGTTTTTATCATGTTCAAATTTTAGTTTTCGTTAATTACTTACATGTGGAATACATTGGTTCGATAGTTGTGGGAAGTCCAGCAAGTGATACAAATAATTGAACAAAAACGTTTTCTTTTAAGGTAGGAAAAGCCCCGAATATTGGAACAAAGTAAAATTAGCTTACCAAAGAATTTAAACGTTGAATAATTTCGGTCAAACCGAGTACGAGCATCAGAACTAGTCCATTAACTTAGTTTTTATACAACTCAGGTGAATCCCGATTGTCCAATAAGCATGGATGATCATGTCCAAAATGCCAATCATTTCACACCATGCATTAAAAATAAAGGAGACCGCAACTTAAACTTTGATATATATTAGCCCGGTTTAGTAATTAGAAGATTGCATCAACTGTTAGTTGATTTTATCAGCAGTTAGTTAACAGTAGATTATATCAGCTGATTTGACAGTGAATAATATCGGCTATTTATTAAAGATGTTTGGTAAAATTAACTATTTAGTATAAGCTATTTTTGTGTAAAATGGTTTATGAGTATATGATTTTTAAAAAAAAATATAAGGATATGAGTATTATACCTTAGTGTTTTTTTTAATATTCTCACAAGAATTTAGAATTTTAGATATTTAATTTTTCAAAATATAAGTTTATAACTCTAATAAAATAATAATAATAATAATAATAATAATAACTAAAAATGTTGATTATCTCTGCAACATTGTTTTCTCTGAATTAACAAACCACAACATTATGTTTTTCCTTTGACAATTTTTACGGATAAAGGTGAGTTTGGAAGTAACTATTACACATTAGTGATAACAGGATCGAATACAAAACTACAAATGCTTGGTTTATTGCAACAAGACATACCTTTAGTGGCCTTAGGTGGAGAGGAATGATCAACTTTTGGTGTATTATCTTAGCTAGGGCCATAATCGACTTTTAGTGTATTAAAATCATCAGCTTCATGCAAAACGCTCCTAGTGAGGAGCTTGTTAAAAATCAGGTGATTCGGTTCAATCCGTCAACCCAATCAGTTGATTACCAAACATATTCGTTAGCGGTTTAACATGATCAAACAACTAAAACTTGTCAATCTACCAAAAATGGGTGATAAGTCGTTTACCAAACAGGGTCATTGTTATCTTCTTATTATTTCGTAGACAACTAGATAATGAGCCGCTCTTGGCTTTCCTTTGTCTTGGTAGCATTCACTACTTTTATGTTATCACAAGTTTAAGAAACCTAACCTAACCAACAAAAAGAAATAGAGAAACGAGAACAAATTTTCAAAGTTTACAAGCAACTAGAAAAGGGATTCATGCATTAAATTATTATGTTTCATGTGTATCATGGTGAGAGAATAAAATAGTATTTTAGTATGTTAAAGTCTCCAACTGATATGTCCTTTTTAATCTGCTAAGGAAAATAATAATAAACCTAAGAAAAAGGTAAAGGGTGTCATGAAATTCATATAAAGAAGAAACCCTTATCGAGTTCTTAATAAATATTTGTTACAATATCTTATTAATTAATTTTGCGCATTATTTGTAATTAGACATAGTTAGATATATATGGAATATCATTATGATAAGTTATCCACCTTAGGTGGGATTTATGAAGCAAAAGGTTCCATTAGGGATAAAATCCTAGTGAATATAGGATTTATTTGAGATAATATCACCATATCTTAATAAGGATAATATGCAAATTTTTTAGTGATGTTGGAGCTATCTTTGACAGCCTATTTCGATGACTTGTGTTATGTAAGGCAGTTGTATTTTTTGATGACCTTATCCATCTTAGGTAGCTGCGTTTTCTCTATCGGTTGTGTGAATTTTTCTAGGTAGCTGAGATATTGTTTTTGTGTGGGAAAAACTAGTAAAAATTAATCAATTTATGCAGCTGCGTTTCTTTGTTTTTGTGTGAGCAATTATATGCTCTATTGAGCTATTCTTAGCAGCTATATTTTTGCATATGTGGTTGAATAATAGGACTATTACTTAATCGCTTTTTGTGTGAAAAACCGTGCAATAAAGTAGTAAATTGTGTAATTGTATTTTTAGATGTTTCGGTGATGAAACACATGTTTGTTTGATGATCTTTTTGTGGTTGCTATGCGTGGATCTCTTTAGTGATTTTTTCAAAGGTTCATAATATAATTTTTTTTGAACGAATTCCCATGATTTCAAATTGATGAGGTTGCACATATAGGTGAGTGTCTTTTATCTCAAGTGTTTTTCTTTGTTTATTTCTTCATTGATTTAATCACTTAAGTTGTCTTATTCTCATCTTTATTATCAAACATTGTTCCAAAACTCCTACGTTGAGGTTAGCAAGAGATGATCGTGTTATTATGAGTAATATACTTTCATGGGATGTGAGTACGAGGAAATAGTATCAAGGGTTGAGTATCAACTCAATAAAGCCTTTGGTAAAACTACTGTATCATAAGTGATAGTTGATAAAGCTGGGTGAAGGCTTCGAAGACATAGATAAGTTATGCTGAACTGCATTACCAAACCTTGGTTGTTGTTTTATTCTTTAAGTGTATAATTTTTCTTTTTGCATTTTTTTGAAATATGGATTGTTGCTGACACAATTCCTTTACATAAAACAATCGATAGAGACAGTTCAAAGCAACTGAGGCAGAACTGAATTTTGCAAAACCACATCCTTTCGAACTTTCAATGGGTATCAAAGCTTGGGTCACCTATTTAGAATTCGGTACATCAAGTTGGTGCAAATCTGTTTTTTGCAACTATGGCTATGAAAGAAAGGGCATCAATCACTAGACCAAAATTACTAGATTGTTCTAATTACCATACTTGGAAATCTAGAATGAAAGTATTTATTCAAGTACAAGGAACCAAAATATGGACTTTGGTGTTGAATGGCTAGTCACATCCATTGACAATTAATGAAAAGAATAAAGTGGTACCTAAAGATCTATCTGAATGGACAAGGGTTGAAGAAGAGAAAGCACTTGATAACTTTCTAGCAATACATGTAATTTTCAGTGTTGTAGATGATGCACATTTCAATATAATATCAACTTGTGAATCAACAAAAGAAGCATGTGATACATTATAAACAATAAATGAGGGATCAAAATCAGTAATGGCTTAAAACTTCAAATGTTGGCCACAAGATTTAAAGAGCTTAAGATAGAGGAAAGTGAAACTAATGGAGACTTCCATGAGAGGTTGCATGACATTGCTAACCAAGCACATCAATATGGGAAAAAAATATTCAAATATAAAACTTGTTAAGAAGATATTGAGATCACTACCTCCTAGATTTATACCAAAAATTGCAACCAATAAAGAAGCCCATGATATCGATGAATTATTTTTGGATAAGATAATTGAGATTTTTACCAACTTTGAGAGGAACTTGTTGAGAGATAAACGAGAGAAAAACAAAAGATTGGCATTACAAACTAAGGTTAGAAAATCCATAAATGACTAAGGAATTAATCTGCTGAAAATGAGGATATGAAGTTATTGACAATTTTAGTAAATGGTTTAAGAAGGTAAAGAAAGATATATATGAGTTTAGGCAGCATAGTGGGAATTTATTAAACAACAATTTCAAACAATTAAAAAAAAACTCAAAGGGGTGAAAGAAAGGTAAAGAAAATACAATGTAATGACTGTTAAGCCTTCGAACATATACAAGCAGAATGTGTTAACACTCTAAAGAAGATAAAAAGAAAGTCTTATACGAGCATTTGGAGTGATAATGAATCTGAAAGTGAGTATGGTAATGAAGAGGATGCTGCATTAGTTACTTTACATAACAAAAATCTAGTTGCTTGCTTAACAGCAACCAGAGAAGAAACTGACGGGAAAAACTTAGATGAATTGGTCCAAAATTTAGAAAAAAAACATAGATGAATCAGTCCAAAATTTTATTTCAAATTATAACAATGATAACAGTGATTTAGAATATAAAATGGAGGATATTTGTAAATCTTATAAGTTAATGTATACAAAACGAATGCAAACGTGTAAGAAGAATGAGAACCTAAAGAAGGAAAATTCTACCATGAAGAATATCATTCGAGATCTTAAGAAGAAGTTATTATCTACAGTAGGTGAGCTTAATGAAATAAGGTTGAAGTTAGTCAATACTAAAAAAAGGAATAAGGAAGTATCAAAAAACTAGAACAATTGTTGGAAAATTGGTAAGAACAAAGGGGACTTTCAAGGTGTTAGTTAGAAAAGGTGAATGTTCTAAGTTGAATAATGAGCAAAATGGTGAAGCTAAATTTGTTAAAGGAGAAACTTCAAAGAGGAATTGAAATTTTGTGCCTAAATTTCATTTTTTTGGATAAACGGAAACGTAAGATTGAACTATTACAAGCTATTCAAGATGATATTTTAAAGGGCTCAAAACTGAAAATCTAGACACTCTTTTATTAACTTTCAAAACAACGAACATTACCATAGCATACTTGGGTTAGTAAAGGTCAACTATAAGCAGTTGGTAAAGGTCAACTATAAGCAGTTGTAGCTCTAAAATTCATGCAGGCTCTTCTTATAATGGTTCGTATTTTGACAGTGGGTATTCATGTCATATGACAGGTGAAAGAAGCTACTTGATGTTCTATGGATGATCGCATTACTTTTAGTGATAGGAAGAAAGCAAAGGTGCTTGATAGAGGAATTCTTTGTATGGATGGACTTCCTCACTTCAAAAATATGCTTCATTTGGATAGTTTAAAAACCAACTTCATAAGTATTAGTCAACTTTGTGATGATGGGTTGTTAGTTAAATTTACTAATGATGGATGCAAGCTAAGTAAATGGCAAAAGATTGGCGGATAACTGCTACTTGTTGTAGGCTGTTACTTCTTGCAATTTAATCGCATATGACATATGCACCAAAAGATTAGTAAAGTGGTAGAAGAAAACTTTAAAATCAGTCTCATAAATCATAACAAAGACACAATGATGTTAAAATAAGAAACTGCCCATATTTACAATTAATAGATATTGGAAAAGAAAATGGTTAGATAGAGGACAAATTGGTTGCTTCTAAGGGAGGAACCAACTAGACATCTAATGAAAAAGTTAAAGTAATGGGGGAATAAGTCTAGGTTTGAATTTCTTTGAGGGGCACAAGGACTAGGCGCTTTAAATCCTTAAAGTATATTGAAGTTGGTTATTAAGAAAAAAAGAGGTTCGAAGGAGTCAACATCTAGACTTTCTAAGTTTTTAATTTATGGGTTTTCTAAGTTTTAGGTGATTGGTTTTTGTTTGGTTTTTTTCTTATTTATTGAATAGTATACATGATGTAAAAATGAAGCTATGCTTGATGCTTTGACAGTCTTGCTTCTGGATTTTGATTTATGGAGTGATATTAAGAAAATGTTGATGCTTGGTTTGAGACATATAGGAAGTTTTGGATTTTCTATGATTTTGGTTTTTCAATTTTTATCTTGATTTCTCTTTATATCGTTAGTTGCATTAGTTTGGGCAATATTCTTTCATTTGGTTTATATGAGGAGGAGATTAATTAAGTTTGATTATGATTCGTTGAATACATTTTTGGGATTTATGGATTTAATCAGTTGTATGCTGATGGCTTTGATGTGAGTAATGATATGTTAACTAGTGTTTTGACTTGTGGTAAATTGTCATCTTGATCTTTTGTTACTGCACTACGTGCTTATGATTTTTTCGCTACACCTATTGATAATTATTATGCCTCCTTATTTGTTGAAATTGATCACATTGAAGGCATTCTTTATTTTTGACATCTTTTTATCCCAAGGGGAAGAAATTTGAATATTTGGATAATTTTTTATTTCGGATTATTGTTTCTTTGGTTATTGTCTAGATATTTTCAACTTATGTGAACTTGATGTTAGTTGGAACTCGATATTCGATTAAGGGGCAGTGTCCAATTATCTTCTTAAGGGAAAGTTCTAATATGAACAAATAATGTCAAAAAAGAGGAGATTGTTAAGATATTTATTACGATATCATATTAATTAACTTTGGCCATTATTTGTCATTGAACATAGTTCGATACAGTGTTTTAAAAATCGGACCAAACCGGTCATCAGACCAAAAAATCAGTAACTCAAAACAGGAAACAGTCCAATTGAACCCTTATTTTTTGTGAGTGGTTGCCCATTTATTTTACAGTCAGATCGGTAAAAACCTATGAATCTGTTTAAGAGAAAACTGCCTAGTTCAATTAAAATACCTTTCTCTCACGTCTCTCTCTCACATCTCTCGAATAAAAATCAAAAGTAGAATAGAAACAAGACACGGTAGCTCTCTCTCAAGCCTCATCTTACCCACTGCTTTCACTCTTCATCTTACCAGTTTAGGTTTCTCTCTCACGTCTCTCTCTTTCTCTTAATAAGTTTGTGTCTTTTATTTTTCCTGTGATTCATTCATTTCTTTTGGGATATACTATTCTAAAACTCTTTTTATTTTATAAAGCAAGCAGTTCGTAATCATGCCTGTGGATCCAACCATGATAAGGATTTAAGTTTATAATATGTGAAATTAGTTTACATGATTCCGTATAAAACAAAAGGTTAAAGAAAATGGGACTTATGATTGAAAGTATGTTTGCAGTACTTATTAAAGCAAATCCTAAATTGCTGAAAGAAGAGTCAATGATCGTGGCCCACCATAAGAAAGACCTTAGCTTTATAATCTTAAAGGATGAATTGTTTGGATACTTCATCCCTTAATATTCTTTTTAAAATCCTAAGCGATTTTGAGAATCTTTGAGGTCTAAGCGTTAATCTCTTTAAAAGCTAACTCTTTTATTGTCAAAATTGTGTTGTGCAGAGTTCCTTTCCTACATGTTAAGTGCAAACATCAACATTATAGGAAGTTCATAATTTAGAAACATGGATATTCCTAATGAGATTAGTTCTCCAAATGGTTGAATACTCCTAATCCTAACACACAATCATCCAGACAGCAATCCACAACGAACTCAGTTAATCTACATCGTCGAAAAACCGATCCTATATGGGAGCATTTTTGTTGCATAAAGAGGGTGCTACTAATATATTTACTTGTCTACTTTGCTCATTGGTTTTTATAGGAGGTGGCATAAATAAGATGAAACAACATCTTGCTGGTGCACCTGGTCAAATAAGTTCTTGTAAAAAGGTTAATCATGATGTCCGTCAAAAAATGTTGGAGTCACTAAGGCAAGTGCAACAAAAGAAACGAAATGAGGATTTGAATGAAGCATATGGTGATCAACCTGAATCTCAAGAGGAAATTCAAGAACTACAACAAACGTGTTCAACTAAGAGACAACCACTTGGTAAATGCAAAAAGAAAAGGAAAGCTGTTGATATGGAAAGATATTCATATTTTGGTCCAAGGACAACTCCAGGGTCTCAACCAAGTTTGAGAAGTGTATTATTTAGTAAGGAAGCAATTCACAAGGCACATATTGCAATTGCTAGATGGATTTTTGATGCTTGTATTCCTTTCAATGCAATTCAGTCTCCTTACTTTCAAGAAGCTTTGGATGCAATTACTGCTATTGGGCCTTAGATTAAAGGTCCATCATATTATGATTTGAGGGTTAATTTGTTAGGAGATTGTAAGAGAGAATGTCAACTATTTGTTGATAAAAATCGAAAAATTGGGCTAAAACAAGTTGTACAATTATGGCAGATGGGTGGAGTGATCAAAGACAAAGAACTTTGATAAACTTTCTAGTTTATTATCCAGCAAGTATAATATTATGAATTTTGTTTGTTATTATACAAGTTAAGCTTTTTAACTTTTTTTATTTTTTTACAGGCATAACATTTGTGAAATCTGTTGATGCTTAAGATATGGTAAAAGATGCTAGATCATTATTTAATTTATTTTCTAAAGTCATTGAGTGGGTTGAAGCTGATAATGTTGTTCATGTAGTGACAGATAACGCAACAAATTATGTAGCAGCTGGGAAATTAGTACATGAACACTACGAGCATGTTTTTTGGTCACCTTGTGTTGCACATTGTTTGAATCTCCTTTTAAAGGATATTGGTAATATGCCTCACGTTGTAGAACTTGTTTCAAGGCTTCAAAGGTAACTTCTTTTGTGTACAATCATATAATCTTCTTATCTTGGCTAAGAAAAAGGGAAGGTTGGAGAGAGATAGTGCATCCAGGGGTAACTCGATTTGTCACTACTTTCATTACTTTAAAAAGTGTTTATGATCATAAGCATGACTTACAAGCTTTGGTTATTGATAAGCAGTTTACTAGTCATAGATTGGCAAAAACTGCAACAGAAAAATCTGTTAGTTCTATTTTGTTAGATAGCAAGTTTTGGAATGATTGCTTGATCATGGTGAAAGTTGTGGCTTCTATCATTCGATTGTTGAGAATTGTAAATGCGGATGAAAAACCTTCTTTGGGTTATGTTTATGAGGGCATGTTTAGGATAAAAAATGCAGTGAAGGAGATCTTTAAACATAAGCACTACAACAAAAATGACATACAGTAACACTAGACAGTAACACTTTTGACAATATGTTATAAAATACCTATCTACGGT
>JANTNU010000233.1:10175612-10201218 GCA_024752395.1 Erythroxylum havanense | reverse complement strand
ATTTTCATGACATCAAGGCATCATAAATCATGATTCATGAACAAGAACTTCCAATCAATGCAATTACTTACTAATTCCTTCGTTAAAAGGATAATTAAAACTTAAACCATAAATTACCTATTCAAGCCTTTCCTCTTCACTCCTACACCAACCTTTCCACTTCCTCTATGTTCTAGACCTCATACACGGTTTCATCATGGGAAGGAGGTTAGAGGTTTAAGCTTATAAGTAAGCAAGGGAGAACACTTAAGGTTGGAGGAGAAGATAGTAGCAACCAAGTGAAACCAAAGAAGAAAATCAATGAGAAGGGAGAGATGGAGTTTTCGGATGGAAATGGAGGAGTTTAAGCTAGCAACTCATCTTTCTATCCTTCCTTCTTTTAAGACACGAAAATGCTAGGGATAAGAGCAATTAAAGCATTAAATGAAGTGGCTATGTGGCAATCACATATTTGTCCACTTAAAAGAGGAAAAGTCAACTATCATTTAAATTTGTTGAAAAAAACAAGCAATTTCACTCCACTTTAAGGGTCTATTTTCGGTTCCCAATAGGTTTAAGGACCCACTTTAGGGTCCCACCAAAATATGCAAGAGTTTTAAGATCAAAAAGCAGTAGAAATTCAACCGGTTCGCCAATTGGCGATTTTTTCCGTTCCGAAAATTTTCGGGAATTTCCCCGAATCATTTTTTTGAAAATTACCTAAATTGCCCAAAATTGTAAAACATATAATAGTCCACTCCCAATAATTTTTCAAACACGAAAACCACATTTTCCCCAACAAAAACACATTTAGGCCATCTACCGGCGATTTTGTCGGTCCGGGAATTTTCTCCGGACAATTCCAGAAAAATTCCTTAAAATGTAAAACACTTTATGGCGCACTCAGAATAATTTTTCAAACCCATTAACCACGTTAATTCAAATAAAATTGCTTTAGGCCCATTTACCGGGAATTATCATGAATGCATATTCCGTAATTCCATGTACACAGTTGATAATGTGTATCAATCCTATTATGCATGAACAGTACTAAATATTCCCTATTAGTCTCATCCTATGCCAATTTTATCATTTTACCCTTGCAGGAGGGGGTGGGATGTTACATGAGGAGCTTTAATCCTCTTTGTTAAAAAGAAGGATGGGAGTTTAAGGTTATATATCGGCTACAAACAGGTGAATAAGGTGACAGTCTGCAACCAATATCCCCTCCCAAGGATTGGTGATCTATTTGATCAACTGCAATGACCCAAGGTATATTCGAACATTGATTTGAGATCAAGTTATTAGCAATTGAAAATCTGCAGTGAAGATGTCTCGAATACTGCCTTTCAAACTAGGTACGGGCATTATGAATTCTTGGTTCTGCCCTTCAGATTAACAAATGCTCCAGCTGGTTTTATAGATTTGATGAATCGACTATACCTAGATAAGCTCATGATTGTTTTTATTAATGACATATTAGTGTATTTCGATAGTCGGGAGGAACATGCAGAACATCTTCAAAGAGCTTTACAGACCCTATGAAAGTACCAATTATATGATAAGTTTAGTAAGTGCCCGTTTTTGTAACATGTCATTATCCCATTATTAGGGTTAAAACCCTAGGATGCTTTATATAAGAATTTATTGAGAATTTAGAAATGCATTTCATGCATTATATGGCATACACATGCACGTGAATAATGTTGTCATTCATGAAATAATTGTACATATATTCATTGATATTTTTCCAGGTATAAGTTAATGTGATTAAAGTGCGAATTTTGGATTAATTGTGTTAAAAAATTTATTTGGTAATAATAGTTATTATTTCGGAATTTTGGTGAATTTTAAGAAAGATATTGAAAATTTGAGGTATTTAAGAATAGGAAAAATATTGAAACAAGAAACAAATTATGTAGTGACAAATGGATCTATTAATGTGTGACACATGGACAAAGAGTTAAGTAACAATTGGTTGCCTTATTTGGAAGACACATGTAACACATGCATTGTAGACATGTGTCAAGCCTTAAAAAGGGACACCTAAGCATTAGGAAAAACTTTTTTGCACCTCCTTTCTTTGGTTTCACCTAAAATCAATGTTCTGAAACCCGGACTGGTCATCGAACCGCTAGCCTTACTGGTCATCGGTTTGACCAGTTTGACCGGTTCAACCACCGGTTGAACCGGTGTGACGTAATAATTATGCAATAATTATATTTAATTATATATAGTATTAAAAATATTTTTAAAAAATCAAAAAATAAAAAAAAATAAAAAAATTGTCGGACCGGTCCGACCGGTCAATTGACCGATTTTGACTGGTTCAGACTGGGTCAATTTATAGTCCGTTTTGAAGGATAAACCGGACCGGACCACCGACCGATCACCGGTCGGACCGTCCGGTCTGGTCCGGGTTTGAAAACAGTTCCTAAAACACTATCTTCAAACCCATTATTTGCTCTCCCCATTTCTAAATTTCAGCTTAAGGAATTGAAGTGTGAATCAAGTAAGTAATGCTTTTAGTTTTATGATAGTGTAAATGATTTCTGTTGAGGTTTTAATGTTTGTAACTAGATGCATACGTAAAAAATGCTTGTGGATTGCTGTATGCGTAAATGGTGTTAATGCATGTGTGGGTGGTGAAAGAAGAAACCAATTCGATGGTATGGTTAACAAGATGAATGATTATAGTCATTGAAATATGATATATGCAGTATTTTACTGAACATATATCTGTATTTAGGGCATAACTTGATCTGTGAATATCCAAATTGGATAGAGTTTGATTTAAAGTAAACTAGAGACACAGAAGTACATTTTTATGAAATAATCGAATTCAAAATATGTCCTTAAGATTCTGTAAATTTGGCTTGTAGTTGAAATTGATGTTCTATCGAGGTATGAAAATAGTCTGTGGATTTTTCAATATAACTTTCAAGATACTGAACTAAAATGCATGATATTGGTGTCCTTAGACTTTCAAAACATCGAG
Organism: Erythroxylum havanense; assembly: GCA_024752395.1. Taxonomy (NCBI): domain Eukaryota; kingdom Viridiplantae; phylum Streptophyta; class Magnoliopsida; order Malpighiales; family Erythroxylaceae; genus Erythroxylum; species Erythroxylum havanense. The sequence continues at coordinate 10,198,241 of JANTNU010000233.1, read as the reverse complement.
GAACATTTATTTAGTATAAGATTTTGTCTAAATATCGTATTTTCGAGGTCAAAATGGTCATGCAAATCAGACTCGAAATTTGCTTAAGAAAAATCTGAAAATTTGATAGGTTTATGATTGTTTTTATTGAACATGCTTTGATATTTTAATGATATCTTGATCTGTAGATGTCCAAATAAGGTTATTCATAGTTCATATTAAAGTAGAGACATATTTCTACAACTTTCTTGTAGAAGTAAAATTTTAATTCTGTCTTTAAGACTTTCAAAATCTAGTTTGAAATTGAGTCTTCATTGAGGCTGTAGTACTAACCGAGACAGAAATTATCTCCTGTTGTTATTGAACAAATTGTATTGATGTAGGCTGAAGTAGACTAAGGTGTCTCTAACAAAGTTGAATCTTATTATCTTATCTTTAAATTGGTATCAAGTTTGTAAGTTTTAGATATTTTAATTGAGAGATATGGGTTGTATAACTAGAATGCATGATCATGCTCTAGCCAAATTTTCAAATGTACACAGTCTGTGGTTTGTTTATCATAACTCATTAAATAATAAACTAAATTATATGATCTTAGTATCATTAGAACCTTAAGACACAAAGGAACAATCATCTAGAAGAGAGTGTTATAGAAATACATCATCTTCTTAATATTATTGATTATGCAAAGTTGACAAGAATGAGGTGCTTCTAGTAAAAGCTAGAATAGTAATTGAATGTATGAATTTTGGAACCTTTGAAGTACAATTGATCTTTACATCAGTTTAGTAAGGAAATATACCCAAGAATTTGTCATGAACATGCATCATACATATTTAGTATACATAAATTAATTCTTAATCATATACAATAGTCATTTGTATATGTGTTAAATGTTATAAAAGAACGCATAGAACGATTCCAGATATTGTCGAGACTTCAAGGAAATAAGCAATAAGGGAGCTTTTGTGAGTAATCTTAGATGGTCACATTTTACTTTGTTCTGCTTATTGAATTTGATTTATGTTGATTGTGTTCTAAATTCTGGACAATGATTGTCCGAGGCGTTTGATGCATGTTTATATTATAGGAAGTGCTACTTACATGTGAATATGATTGATTACTTGCTTTGCACTTGAAATGTCTAAAATGACTTTGTTTTGTTTTAAAACTGTTGAGTCCTAGTTGTGGGTAAATAGACATGCTTAGAAGGGTCTACAGTTGCTCCTGTGACACTTTGGTGTCAAGACTTCGATCTCTCCTGTATAAGTCATGTTACCTGCTTCTATCAATGGCTTAGTAGTCATCTGATTTTGTATTCTAATATATGCTTGATTATGTTATAAACAAAATTGTTCTTTTGATATTCAGCTCTGTTAACTATAAAATCTGTTCTGAAATGTATTATGTCTTATTTATTGTTAAAACAATATGTTAATGCATACTTATGCTATTACATGTATGATGAGTTATCACTTTATATATAAATTAGCTATTACTTACTAAGCTATATGCTTAGCACGGTAGATTTGTCCCGTGTAGGTTCAGAGTGAGGATTGTAAAGACTAGGACGAGTCAACCGTAATGGCCAATAGAGTCTGAGTATTGTTTTGATAAAAATTTATTTTGAGTTTATTTTGGCTTGTATATAAAGTGTATGAGTCTGAATTGTTGTAAGTTTTTGTAATAACTATGTTTCAAGCTGGTTTCGATTTTTGGAACAAATTTGTATTATGTTCATGTACTATAATGCATGTATGTTTTGAACAAGTTTGGAATGATTTGTAATGTATGTTTGCTTCAGCTTTTAAAAATACATGAAATTAATGTTTAGTATGTTTTGAAATGCTTCCGTATCAGTCTGTTATTTGTTTCTATTTGTGAGTCTGATGTGACACTACCGTATCCTCCCAAGAGGTATTGGGGCATCACAGTTTTGGCTTGATAAGTTCGCTTTCTTAGGTCACATCATATCAGCTGAAGGACTTAGTGTGGACCCCCAGAAGATTGAAACTACTACTAATTGGAGACCCCCCACTAATGTGATAGAAGTCAGGAGTTTCCTTGGATTGGTAGGCTACTACAGGAAATTTGTTGAAGGATTTTCCAAAATAGCAGTCCCACTGACTAAGTTAACAAAGAAAGAGGAGAAGTTTGAGTGGTCAAATGCCTGTGAAAGAAGTTTTGATGAATTAAAATAAAGATTAACAACAGCTCCTGTGCTTACATTACCGATAGGAAGTGATGGCTTTACAATCTATAATGATGCTTCAAGATATGGATTAGCGTGTCTTCTCATGCAGAATGATAAGGTTATAACTTATGCTTCTAGGCAATTGAAGAAACATGAGCAGAACTATCCTACCCACGACCTAGAGCTAACAGCGGTGGTTTTTACATTAAGAATATGAAGGCACTACCTGTATGGTGTTCCTTATAAAATTCTCACATATCACAAGAGTTTGCAATATTTGTTCACTTAGAGATAACTAAACATGAGGCAGAGGAGATAGTTGGAATTAATAAAAGATTACAATTGTACGAGGGAATACCAACCTGGAAAAGGCAATGTAGTGGCTGATGTCATAAGTAGGAGACCTACCAGCTTAATAAAACAACTGAAGACAATATACCTTCCACTTTTAGTGGAAATGAGACTGCTAGGAGTTAGATTGAATATGGCAGACTCAGGAGCACTGGTGGATACATTTCACGTTCTCCCCTATTTTGTCGGACCAGGTTAGAGAGAGACAGAAACAAGATTCCTAGTTGATGAAGTTGAGAACAGGCAGAGGACAGAATTTACAATCCAAGAAGATGGTACTATAAAGAGGCGGCAACGATTGTGCGTACCAGAAGTGAGGGACCTGAAGAAAGAAATCTTAGAGGAAGCTCACTCCTCAACTTATGTTATACATTCAGGTAGCACAAAAATGTACCATACCTTAAGGAACATTATTGGTGGAGAGGAATGAAGAAAGAAATAGCAAAATTTGTTGTTAAATGTCTGACCTATCAACATATTAAAGCAGAACATTAAAAACTTGCAAGAATGATGCAGCCCCTCCCAATCCCAGAATGGAAGTGGAGAAAGATTACTATGAACTTCGTAGTATGGTTTCCACAGAGTTAGAGGGGGCACAATACTATATAGGTGATCGTGAACAAGTTAACAAAGTTCAGACATTTCCTTCCGATCAAAAATGATTACCCCTTAAATAAATTAGCTCAGTTTTATGTGGATGAAATACTAAGGCTCTATGATGCACCATACTCTATTGTTTTGGATCGCGACCCTAGATTCACTTTCAAATTCTGGCCTCGAGTACGTGATTGAAGTTTAGTACTGCATTTCACCCTCATACGGATGGTCAGTCAGAGAGAACTATTCAAATACTTCAGGATATTGTCCTATGTCATGGAATTCAATGGGAGTTGGGATACCCACCTATCATTGATAGAATTTGCCTACAATAATACAAGTCCTCGACTGGAGAAAACAAGTTTTGCATAACAAGACCATTCAGTTGGTTAAGGTACTGTAAAGAAACCACACAATTGAGAAAGCTATATGGGAGCCTGAGCGGCAAATGCATACATTATACGCTTATTTATTTCAAGTATGCTCAGTTAAATTTCCATAACGAAATTTTTTACAAGATGGAGTTATTGTAAAATCCGGAGCTTCTCCTTGGTTTATACATTTCAAAAAGTGCCTATCCAAGTGGAAATACTGTGCATAAACACTGTGCCTCCGTGTCCATCACTTGTGTTCGCCGCCTACGTCTCTGCCGCTTTCTCCCCCATCCGTCCGGCCGTTAAAGAGTATTTTATGGATTGTGTTTGACAAAACACATGATTTGTTTTAAGTCAGGCCAAATCGGGTAATAAAAAAAAGCTGGGTATACTTCGGGTTAGGTGTTACGGAAGTCAATTAAGGAATTGTTTTGGACAAATTTTAGATATTAAGATTTAAAGGAAGAATCTCTACTTTTACCTGTTTCATTATTGGAGGAAAAAACAGAGAGTGAAATACAAAGAGGGAAACATTAATTCGAAAATTGAGTGGATTAGCTTTCATTAGGCAGTTCAGAAAATAGAACAAAACAAATAGGATCATCCCCTCTTTTCTAATCGGTTACACTACTATTTAAGCAAGTTTTAGTCAACCTTCTTCTACAGTAAGCTCAAGCAATTACGACTGTCTTCTGCAAATTCCCTGGCTCTGAGTTAATCACACCATTGATTGACGAAGTGAGCCTTCACAAGAACTGGCTTTTGCACATGTATAAAAAGATGTACAAAGACCTCCCGAAACAAGGAACAACTTTTATGCCCTTGCAACTTTGCCCCCGTACATAAAAAGGATCCTACCAAAAATAAATAAATTAAAAGAAATGGGGATGGAATTACACTCCTTCCCACTTTATCATCTCTATCTCTCTACTGCTTTTATCAATCAACAAATGTGGCTCTTCTGAGTGAAAAAGAATGCAGTGACTCAAGGTTCATGAAGACCATTGATCAGGAACTGTGAGAAAGTATGAAGTCATTGCTTTTCTGAATCTTTTCTTGTATTGTTTTGGTGATATGATTGTTGGGGCTTCATTTCTTGGACCACCAAGTATTCCGGATGCCTTTACCCAAGTCTCCAAATGCTTGTCCCATGTGTATTGTCTCATGAAATCAATGATACCTAAGACCAGCTCTTTTCGTTCTTCGTCCACTCCAACAAGCAGTGAGTAGTCCATAACATCAACAGACTGCAGTCATTAAAAGCCAAGTTAGAATTAAAATGCCCAATTTTGACACCTAAATCAACAAAATATAGATGAAAAAGTAAAAGCCATCACTGGTTTCATACCAGTCAAAAACAGTACAGGATGAGACCACCAAAATGAACAGAATGTAGATGCAAAGGTAAATGAAGCCAGAGAAACTTAATAGAGACACCGAAGGTAGTGCTTACCGTCAAGAAAGATGTATCATTCCATATCGCTCTTTCTAAACTCCTCTTTGCCTTGCTTCCTAGAAATATTGGCTCTTTGCACAACTCTTCCACCAGATTCAAATCTAGCAAAACCTTGTTTGACCCAGTTGTATCTGGATTATATCGGGACCGAGCAGAACCCTTAAGGTCATAAATCCTCGTAATACTTCTCTTATAGAAAAGGTTTTCCATTACCATCAAATCCATTTTTGTTTCTTTGCCACCTTTCAAGTGCTTTACACTAACCTGCCATCAAATTGATAAATAAGAATCAGAAAGAACTGATGTATTTACCTCCCAACACACACATTCACTGATCCCCAGATGTTCAATAAACATAATAGGGCAGATGAGAGCCTAACCTGATAAATACCAAGAACTTTGGCCAAACAAGTAGGACTTCCTGAATTCAGAGAATCTGTCAAATATTTGAAATATTCTGGTGCAAATTCTTCAAATGATTCCAGCTCAGTCTTTTTGACTTGTTTTATAATGAATCTCTCATCCAATGATCTGCCAAAATACACATTGCTTTTTCCGCCTTGGGCACTCCACCTCTGACAGCGACTAAGGGAGCGAACAAAATCTACATCACTAGGGCAGCATTTCTTCCTAAGAGAATCAAACTGCTTAGCAAAATAACAAGTGACAGAAAACTTGACTTTGCCCCCTGCCAGTGAAGAATCATCACCAAAAGAAACTGTTAAATGAGGGGATCTTTTGGAATCCATAAACAGGGTACCAGCCGATGAAGATAGATCTTCAGATCCATAACTTCCATAATGGATATAATCCGAGTTCACAGCACCAAAAGATTGCCAGCTTGAAAAATTGGAAGATGTTGAATCTTCCTTGCATCTTTCACTTCCACCCCAGATTCCCTCGTTCTCATTAGACTTATCAGTGACCCAATCCTCATACTCCTTGGAACTAAGGGCATAAGACACTACACTGGCAGGATCATCGTCATAGACACCAATTACTATATCATTACAACCCCTCTGAGGAAGCAGCAATCGAGCACCCCCAGCCATATGAGAAGCTGAGATAAATGAGGGAGTAGCACCAGGTTCTAAATTCAGCTTTTGTGCCTCTATAGGCAATTTCTGGGAGAAAGTCTGCATTATGATTGATGTACGATCTCTCACCATACTCCTGTAATCTCCAGATGCATGAAATGATCTTGCTGTTGCCAAATTCAACGATGAAGGCAGTAAACCTCTATGGATTCTTTCTCGGATTGTCAAGGCAGAGTCAAAAGAATGAACCCTATTTGGTGCCATTGTCCTTTTGAAGGGAGAATAATCGGAGAGACTTGTTTGATTGACCAAACTCGGGCTAGATCCATCAGCTTGAGATGCAAATAAAGGTGCAATGTCAGCTGCAAATTGTTCAGTACCTGTCCATGCAGAATCCATTCTCTCAGACAGATTGGAAGCACTGGGGGGGAGGCTACTACAAGAGTTCTTGTTTGAATTAAGCTCACCGTCTGAATGAACTTCCCCCGCTCTGTCCTCGCATATTGAATCTTCAGGAACAAAACCTTCCAAGGACGTACTAGTCTCAATCTGTTCTGATGTTAAGTGATTACCAATACACACCTGTGGTTTATAATAGCCAGAAATGTCATTTTCTTGGCAAGGCTCAAGCTGGCCATCCTTGCAAAATATACCACTCCTCAACCTTTGAAACTCAGCAGCAGATGCATCCCCTTGTTTGACCTTGACAGTAAATTTTGTCTTAAGGAGAGAATCTAATAAATAAAGCTGACGGTTCCAATCATATGACCCAATTAAAAGAGCCTGTCTCAAACGATTAAGTTCTAAAATGTCCACAGCTGTTTGATCAGATGGTGGACACTCTCCAACAGCGTGTTGTAGCATGCTCTATACACATAAAGACTGATCAGAAGATTTGCAACTATAGCATTTGCAACTTTAAACAGATTACAGAATAGCAATTCTAGATTGTTCCACAGGAACAACAACAGTGCTACTTACATGATAATCACTTCTTTCTTTTCTAAGTTGATCTTTCAGATTCATAAGGTGATTCTGCAACTGGTTTGCATCTGGTAATTCAGAATCAAAAGATTTACTCTCCTGTTCCAAGTTGTCTAGTATAGCAGATATTTCTGAATAGAAAGTCTCCACTTTTTCCAAAAGCTGTAAGGAAGAAGAGAAGATTTAGAAAAGCAAAGTGCATTTGAAAACATCTATTGATTGCAAGATTTCTTACGCAATCAATATCAAAACATAATAAGGCAATAAGCAAGCAAAATAAAGAACCTCTACTGCCTCTTCTCTGATCCACTTTTGCTGGCCCTGACCATTGAATTCAAGCACTGATGGTGGCAAATGAACATTCAGAATATCAATTGGGGAATATCGGAAGAACGCAACCATACTCCCAAACCTGCTAGATAGAAATTTTAATGATCACCCATAGTGTCCACAAAAGCTAAAGACTATATTTCAATAAGAATAGCAGTTACCCATAGAATCGAAGGCAGTCCCTCTGCAATGAATGACCACAGGGTGCCAGACGATTGGCAGTTGCATGATTAGAAAAGCTCAGCTCCAAAAATTTCCCAAATGAAAGTCCCCAAGCAGCATCTGACATGACCACTCTGCGGGTAGCTGGTGGAACTCCATCAACATGATTACACCTAAGGCATCGGTGCCACATCCATATCTTCCCATCCCGCTCCCCAGGCAGAGGAGGTGTCGCAGAGGCAAGAGATCTAACATTGATTGTCAGATTTCCCTGCTGGTGGGTGTAGCAAAGTACATGTGCTTCAGCTGGTTCCTTACAAGACCTACAGTATGATGTCTGGTGAAAGAAAATGTTACCATTACATGAGATTGTTATGTTGGCTTTAGCTTTATTTTAGTGAAGAGAAAACAATGATGAATTACCTGATCAAATAGGTCATCTCGAAGATATCTTCCAAGTGGCTTGTCAAATGATCCATAGAACTTTATGCGCAACAGCCGACAACGTTCACAAACAGTACCTTTTGGTACATGGCGGCTTGAAAATGATACCAATATGCTCTGGTGAGTTTCAGTGGCTGAGAAGTATTCACTAGATCCTTCTCCGTCATCAAACCTCTCAGGTCTTGTAAATTCACAAGAACTGGCATGCTTTCCTTGCTCTTGATTCAAACTATCATACAATTCTGAATGCACAAGGTTTTTACTGACAGCAGACGTTTTATATACCTTTGGAATCTCAAACTCACCAAATGAGTCACTTCCCACGTTAGATGTAAATTTATCATGACATGCATCAAAGTGTGCATCCTCTAAACAACGATCTACCAAACCATGAGATAAAGGATTACTACAGACCTCAAGTTTCCGAGATAACAATAGTGGCTTTGTATGCTCTGGCTCTAGTCCAATGTACCCATCATCGCAAGTAGAGATTTTGGCTTCAGAACAGGAATCGGTTGGAAAGGTAAGTGAAACAGAATTATCAGCCGTCATTCTCTCTGGTTCAGAAATGGAGCTTTTCAGTTTCATCTTAGGAAGACTTGCACCCTCATCAGCAAGGAATGATGTCTCAAGGGATAAGTGATATGCAGCAAAAACTGCAAACTGAACAACATGCTTAACCTTCTTTAGTTCTTCACGGCATGAACCCCGCAGCATGATCTACACAACAGGTCATAAACTGATCATTAGATAGAATTGAGAACTAATTTGGATGAGTAGATGCTAAGGTTTAGTAAATTATAGCTTAATGATATGATTGATAACTTTTATGTCTCACCTCCGTGGTTCTACATTAAGCTAACAGTATTGTGGCAAACAATAGATGTAGTTCATGTTTCCAATTAGATCCACCAGGTTAGTTTCAATGAATGTATGCAATGCTCTCACTAATCTGTATTTAAAACATCTATGCTACAAAGTTTTTGGTTCCTATAATTAGGAAATTAATTAAAATTGTACCCCAGGAACACCATCCCGATGACCAAGACTGACATTGAAGTGTATGATACTAGTGGAACTTTACATCATACTAATCAGTTACTGAATTTAATTTTGCAGCATCAAATTGTAATATATCAAGGATCAATAGAAAGCCAAACAGAAGGTATCATGAAGTTTGATCAATCTACAGACACCATTAAGTGTAGACTACACCATAATCACAACCTCGGCAAAAATGTATATCTCTGCATTACAAGACTGCAACTCTATCCTCGACCATTAAATGAGACCCCCTTCTTGAAAATAAAATTGTCATTTGTAGCTTATATAATCTGATAGAAGTGATACAGTACCGTGCAACCTAGACGTCGCGGACATCCTTCAAAAAACATCAATGTTTTAGAAGGTTTTTTGTTCAACTGATTGGTATTCTCGTGTTCTTCACATATTCTCTCTACCTGAAATAGCTCACAATGTCCCAACCGTGTCGTAGAAATACTGTCAATAGATTCACTAATATGCGCACCAGTGCACCGAGCTATACGCTCTAGCAATGAACTTTTCACATTGGGAACCAATGAAATTTCCTTTGTCAGTAGATATTCTTGGGCATACGGGGATACACTCTTTTCTACTAGCAGAACATTTGGGCGAAGAGCTTCTATCTTTGACATAATCATCTTAAGATGATCACTTTCCTGTGCAAAAGATCACTCAAAACTTCATTAATCATTAAAACTCTTCAATCTAACTGAGAAAACAATGAAAATCTCAGCTCAACAGAGAAAGTACCTGTTGCACTAATGTATTAAATGATGCCAACTGATTCACAACATTCTGGTATTCAAGTGCTCCCCTTAAAAGTAGCAATCTGGGGTTTTTGTATTGACCGGTCATGCGTTTATGCTTTATATTTTTTGTGCAAACTACTCCCTTTACAAGAACACTGCAAAGTAGAAAAATAAAAAACATAACCAATATTAATGTTCAAGGATTAGATATCTTTGAACAAAGCAGATGAAAAAGATGACCAAATGATACCTATCACTTGGACTTCCTGCTGCTATACATTTAACCTTTACATAATCAACAGGATCCATACTGCCTCCTCTGCTAGTATCCGGTTTCACAAAATTGGCAGCTTGCCATGCTAAACTGGTAACAATGCCAAGCCAGTCATCAGTGTTGCCCTCGTTAATGACTCTAACATCCTCGAGGATCCTAACACCCTCTCCCTGCAAAAGCTGGGATACAAGAGCCCTAAAATGCACCTGTATGACAGCTCTAAGGCATTTCGTGTTACCATCATTATGTTTTTCCTTTGATGGAAAAACAGCAGAAAAGCTGGAACTAGATGTAAACATTGTACTTGAATCCCCAAAATAATCATCATCGTCATCATATGGAAAAGGATCGCTCTCGGCCTCATCATTTTCATCCTCCGGAGGAGGAGGATACCAGATACGACCATTGCTTTCAAAATCCAATGATTTTTGCGGTTCATTGAGTTGATTATGTAAAATTGATATGTCATCAGAGTATTCACAATTGTTCTCTGAATACCCAGTCTCTTTTTCAGGCATTCTTAAAACAGCCATGTTTTCTTGATCAAAAGGACCATAATTATGAGACAACGGACTTCCATGTTGCTCTTGCTGTACAGGCTGCCAAGGTCTATAGAAAGTGAGATTATTCCTATACGGCCTATGCAGAGGACTCGAACCAACTGAGTTACAATCACAAAACTCAACTCTAGAGCTAATACTACTTGAATCTAAATCTGAAATATCATGGAAATATTCACTTGATGGACTGTCAAAGGGCTTCCCAGAATATTCAGCTTCCTCTTCATCACTCCTGCATCATCAAGTCCAGAAATAAGATAAAAGCAGAGGCAGTAAGCATCGGAGAACTTAAATGTTTCTGGCTGACATTTTTCGCAGATGGAAGTGATAGATCAAGCTCAAGTTTCAGAACATAACCATATATTAGTTAGTTACACTCGTGGGTTTCTGACATAATCTGGATATTCGGGAAAGTTTATTTACCTGCTTGGAGAGTCACGAACACACACCGGATATGGGTGAGCACTAAATGAGGCGATACACCTGCTGCTTGCTGCATGAGAAGAATACACAGGATCTCCGGATTCAAGATGATGTACAAGACGACCACTTTGAATTGATTCCCCGCTAAAAGGAGAGGATGGCTCGAGGCTATCACGGGGAGGTGACTCAGAAGGGTGCACTTTTTCACAGTTTTTCTTCACAGCTTCACGTTTGCTATTAACCACGTCACAGAACTTGCAAATTTTGATACTTACCTCACATTCAGTATTGCTTCTGGAATCAAAGGATTCAGTAACAACATCATGAGACTCGTAGCCCCTCATACATTTAATACAAAACCACGTCCCACAAGTTAAGCAAGAGCATCCATTGGGGAACTCAGTGGACTTGGTATTGCAATCGCAGCACATTTTTCTGTTGGGCATCTCAAATACAGGGGATAAAAAGATGGTAATATATCGCTTGGCCCCCAAGAAATCCAAGTCCTAACCTTTTCTATCAGATCTTGAAGGCAAGTATCAGGTATTCCCATAGAACGAAAACAACCCCAATACGCATCCCAACCCAGTATGAGCCACTTTTCTTCTCCTTCGAAACAAATATTACAAGAAAGCTTGATACAAATGGTATACACCCAGAACACTAGGAACTGACTCAAACTGAACAAGGTTAACTATGCTATGAAGTGAAAACCCACCCACAACAAAAAAGGAGGGTGATTAGGGTTGTGTATCTTGATTTTAACCTTTTCTGTATGATTAAACCTCCAAGATGGTTAAAAAGGAAAAAGAGAAGAAAATCCTCCAAGAATCAACGAAAACATATATCCAAGGAGGAAATCCCCCAACAACAAAGTAATACACTATTTACACCAAAACAAGCTGCAGTTAATAACGCGACAACACAAAAGATTTCCAGAACCCAACAATAAAACAATGACAAGAACCACAACAACGACAACGACACAAAACCGTCAAACCCCGCACCAAAAAAAACGAACTTTTGAAGAGAAACCCAGAAAGAACTCAGCGTCTAACCGATCCCAGATTCATCAAGAACGAATCCACGGGTCGATTCAAGCATATCACAGCCAGGAAGAGACCAATCCCGGAAACCCACAAAAGGAAAGGCGTAAAGAGAGAGACTTGCGATCAAATACTGGGAAGAATAAGAATCAAAAGCAAGAAAAGGAGAAGTACGGAGAAGGTTCCAATTCCAGCGGAAGAAAAAGCTCGCATCTCGATGAACAACAAAATCCCTTTTTTTCTCTTTCGCTAACTTGTTAATGTTCTTCAGGTTCTGGTTGGCTTAGTTTATCCAATGCTCAGCAGGACTAGAGAATCGATGATATTTTCTCACAGCTACCATTACACGTTCTTCTGAAACCCCCTCCCCCAACTAACCTCCACTTTCATTTCAATAACTTGAAGAAGAATATTTTTTTTTCCCCTTTTACTTTAAAAGCAAAGTACTGCTACTACACACTTATCACTTTTATTTCTTTATAAGTAATGGTGATTGATTCTATTCTCCTCACTTTTAAAAAATGTGGATGGAGTGGTCAAATTTCTCCCTCTACAAGTCATTGGCTGCTCCTTTTAAATATGGTTTTTCTAATTCTTTGTATAGGCCTATAGGTTTAAGAAATTGCAATCCCAGTCAGCATCACATTCACATTGGACATTGGAGGTTTATTTTTGGCATTTCACACCCTTCTTTATTTGTAATCGACACGCTCCTTACTAGGCTACGTAAGGCTCACGCTCTTTTGTATAGGAAATTATCTTGTTTCAAAAGGTCGATCCTCAACTTCAAGAGTTTCCCGTCGCAGGCCCGACTATCGCTGGGGGATTGAATCACGGTTTAATCTTGGTCAACCTCCTAATAGAACGGTCCATTACCTTTCCGTTATTGCCAGGAGTCGAACCTAGGATCTTGTTCTAATTGACCCTATTAGTTTGCCAATCAAGCTACTCGTACGGGCAGAAAAATTATCTAGAATTTGAGGGCCTTAGTTTGGTCCGGTACGGTAGCGTATCTTCCGGTTCACCTGCAAGTTTCTGTGTCAACCTTGTCTCGAATTTAATTATAATCACTGTGGACAATTAGTCCATTCTAAAAGGGCCATTTGACCTACCAAGTTCCAACTCTAATTCTAATAGCAATTTCAATAAAATAACAAAGAAATCTACTAAAGATTAGATTTGTAACTGCTCATACAAAAGGGTTTTTTTTCTAAGAGAAACTTTATTAATAGCATTACTCTACATGAAAGATGACCTAATAAATTTTCTTGTATGTATATTTTAGAAAAATAATAGATAATTATAGTTATAATCATAAAATAAAATAAAAAAATATTCAATATAAATTCTATAAAATTCAAGATTATAAGATAAATTTTAACTAATATATCGATATTCAATAGTTCTAAATTTTGAATTCTGAAAAGTAAAAAACCTCAAACACATTTAGGTGAACAAAGAGGGCAATATATTTTAGTTATAATGCTACCTCATAATAAAGACAAAAGGGACCTATAAATATTTTGCCAATAAAAAACTATTTGTAATTGCACCTCTAGGTGATTAAATAGTTAGGTAGTATAGAAAATGCCTTATCACTGTTTTAATATTTATTTAAGTGAGAGACAACTAGCCAAACAAAAATATTACTCATCTTTCACACTTTTTTCACTATAACAAAGGTAAAAGAAGAACAAACACACACATAGAGTGAGGCTTTGAGGGGTACTTCGACATGTCGATCTGACGATAAAGGAAGACTATGCTAGAGAAGCATTAACAATAAAGGAAGTGAGAAAGTCGATGAAGAGGTAAACTGAATCAAGGGGGAGAGAAATTAAGATTTTAGTGCCTTGTTCCATTTAATCCCCAAATTTTCCAATTTATAATTCTCGTTTGTCATTTTTCAATGTATCGGCCTCTACTTTTATATCAACATATCGATTGGTATAAGATAAAAGTTTACATTACATCCTAATACAACAATCCAGTCCGATACAGTATATTTTTCAGTCATTTTCTAACTAGTATGACATAAACCAATCAGTGCAGTAAAAAAGTATAAAACTAATTATAAGCATAACATTAATTCTATGTTTTAGATGATGAAGAAATTAGGTGCTAATTAGATTAAAAACTAAGTGCTCACGAGATATGAATGGCGTGCTTAGTCACTTCACTGAGCCTCAAAGAAATGTTTTTATAATAATACTTACAACAGAATTTTGTTACAGGAGAGAGAATAATGAATACAAGCCATACATGTATTAGGGTGCTACTTATGACCAACAGATTGTACAGTAAGGCATTTATTATATTTACACCTAGCTAACCCTATCTTTCTTGTTTTAACATTCTCCCTCAAACGAGAGGGTGTAACAACCAAGCCAAGTTTTGTCTCTGTGTTGCAAGAAGTATGTACATATAAGGGCTTTAGTTAGGCAATCTGCAATATGGAGAGAAGATGATATGTAATCACTATCAATGACACCGGCTAGGTATAACTCGTAGATGAAATTGATGTCTATTTCTATATGTTTACTGCGAGCGTGTTGAACAGGGTTGGCAGCTAATGCTTCCGCATTTAAATTATCACACCATATCATGGAGGCTTGTGTTAGTGTTAATCCAAGTTCAGAAAGTAACGACTGTATCCATTTGACTTCTACTGCGCCATTTGCTAATGTTCGATATTCTGACTCAGAACTTGACCTAGACATCACTCTTTGTTTCCTTGATGCCTACGAGATGAGCGTATTCCCTAGGTAGATACAGATGTCTTTAGTGGACTTATGATCGTTAATGTATGTGGCCCAGTCAACGTCAGTGAAGGTCGTTAAGTAAGGTAGCTTAAAGGGCTTGATATGTAACCCAAGATGATAAGTTCCTTTTAAATACCTAAGCACCCTCTTAATAGCCTGAAGATGTATATTTGTAAGTTGGGACATGTATTGACTTAGCTTATTGAATGAGTAAGCTATGTTAGGTCTTGTGTTGATAAAGATATTGAAGTGAGCCAATCATCCTCCAATATAAGGAAGGATCTTCCATAAGAGTGCCTTTTGTTTTGGAGAATTGTCTTCCCGTGACCATAGGAGTTGTGACCGATGCACAGTTATGCATATTAAATCTTTTTAGGATGTCTAAGACATATTTGGTTTGATTCAGATAAAGGCCCGACTTATTTTGGTAGACTTTAATCCTAAGGAAGTAATACACAGAGCCTATATCCTTTAGTGAAAATAATGCATTCAGCTTTGTAAATGATTAGAGTTGTTTATTATGATGAGTATATCATCAACGTAAATGAGAATGAACACTGTGAGGTTTTTCTGTCGAAGAAAGAATAGAGATAAGTCACTTTTTAAGTTTTTGAACCCCCACTATAGTAGAGTGAAATGCAATCAATCAAACCAAGCATGAGGTGCTTATTTTAAATCATAAATGGCCTTTACCAGTTTTCACACATGCTTTGGATGGCGTGGATATCTTTAAAACCTTTTAACTATCGCATGAAGACATCTTCCTGAAGAAATTCATTGAGAAATGCATTATTTACATCCAACTGTCAAATTTCCCAATTTAATGAGACAGCTATAGTCATCACAATGCGAATGGTGGTAGGCTTGATAATAGGGCTAAAAGGTTTCTCCATAATCAACCGTGGGTGCCTGCTGAAAACCCTTTGCCACAAGGCTGGCCTTGTCTTTAAAAATGTTGCCATTGTGCTTGAATTTAGTTTTGAAGATCCACTTATAGTCGACTAGTTTTTCTTAATCAGTGTAAGGTACTAACGTCCACGTCTTGTTTCGTTGTAGTTCTTCGAACTCTTTGATCATAGCTTGCTTCCATTGAGGGGAAGTCAATGCGGTTGCCACTGAGTTTGGTTCTGAAGCTTGAGACAATGAAATTGGATTCTCAACTTTTAAGAGCCCAATAAATGGAATCTTGGGCTTGAATACTCCATCCTTCGTACGTATTATCATAGGATGTATGTTTGTGTGAACCGACCCTTTTGTTGATCTGTAGATTGGACCAAATGTTGAGTCTCGTTCAACTGGGTTGGACTCTCCATTGTTTCTGAGGTCGACGAAGGTGCACATAGTGGACTTGCTGTGTGATTTAGATGATCTAATACGAGAGGATATTGTTCTTGATTTTTCGTCATATCTTCAATGGTAACCCTGTATTCTTGAGAGTTGATGATTAGTGGGATGACATAATCACTCTTAGATGATGTCGAATGGCGATGTAGGAACCCTTCAGTGCATGGAAACATTGACTCACAAAAACAACATGTCTGGAAGTATAAATTTATCCAGTTGTGCTAAGACACTTGTAACCTTTCTGGTTAGAGGCAGACCAAGATATACAAACTTCTAGCTATGAAATTAGAACTTATGAGCATTGTAAGGTTTCAAACATGGGTAACAAGCACACCCAAATGGTTCGAGTGTCTTGTAGTTAGGTTCAACTTTGTATAACAGACATAAGGGGTTTGAAACATTTGAAGTAGGTGTTGGCAATCTATTATGATGTAAACAGCCATTTGGAAGGCATCAATCCAGTAAGTGCGAGGAAGGCAAGCTTGAGCTAGCAATGTCAGACCCATTTTGACAATATATTACTGTTTCCTCTCGGCTCGACCATTTTCAAGTTTTTTGGTAAGTCGCTTCTCTATTGTTTAACTTCTTGATGACCCTCTCCTTTCTCACTAGTCTATTGTGCAAATTTACCTTGATCAACTTGATGCCTATCATCTCTCTAAGACTTTATAACTTATGTAAGTCTACAAAGTGATTGCTCAACTTCTAATAAGTTGTTGAACCTACATGACCTTTTTATTAGGTTTCCTCAAAGTTATGGGCCTTTTTCACTAGTAACATCTTTCATATTGGTTGGTGACTTAGTAAGTCTTTCCTATATGTTATCCTTATTACTTATTATAGATTAGGAATTAAGGTTATAGATTTGCATGGCATCCATTTTGAACCTCTAGGTGTAATGTCATAGGTCTTGTCAAGTCTTTGCACCATATCAAACAATGTTATTAAATTTTTAAGACTATGCTTACTACTCATGAAGTATGATTGAAAATAGGATCTAAAGTGTGAGAACTTAGACAAAAATCCTCATAGAATTCACTGTACCTATTAATATGGATAAAATTCTTAAATTTCATTACATCTAATGTCCTACATAGGCCCAAGATCATATTGGCTGTTATTGTAAACATTTAGAGATGGAAGCTCAAACTTTAACAATGGTGGTTCATTTAGGATGGCCAAAAATAGAGGCTATCACAACTTGGATCTCATAAGTCCTCTTATGGTGTATTTAGGAGGGATGTAGGTTTTATGCTCTCCCTTTGAATTCTATCCACATAGTTTGTGATTTGATGCTTTATATGACACTGTCCTAATGTTAGGGTTGCTCTTCTAAACTAATCCTATCAAAATTTAGACAGACTTATATAATCACATGAAAATCTTTATTGTGGACATTAAAGGTAGTTTCACCTTGTGGCAATCTTGTGATTGTTGAATCTCTCCTAGTTAGATCCTCATTTATTTATATAGCTAGATGTTTATTTAAAATATGGCTTATACTTTTCAATTTCCATAAATGTCATCAATTAGTGCTTACATGAACTTTAGGCCACTAAGATAGGGTGGTTAGTCTCCTTGTGTACAATGTTGAAAATCCACTACGGTAAATAAATTAGGATATCTAAACATGTAATCTTTGTTTGAGGTTATCCTTAACAGAAAGACGTTAATGATAAAGTTAGGTATAGACATGTAGATAGTAAAAGATGAAAACAGAAAGGAAACTTTCTTAGTTGTGAACTCTCTTTACATATAGGAACAAGATGATTGCATTTTTACATATGGCTCACTCGTGCCCTACCAGGTGAGTTAGAGTATGGGCAAGCTCTAATTAATATGAGGACTATAAGATATAAGAAACATGGTGTGACCTAATAAGAATGGTATATTATATGTTTGACTAAAAACTGTGAGCAAAATGAATTTTTACTCAGAAAATATCCTAGGGTGTGGAATTACACTTTGGGCCATAGGGTATCATTAAGATTAAGATGGATAGAAAGCATTAAATTTTATGATATCTAATGCCATATATAGGTCCATGATCTCCAAATATCACATCACATAGTTTGTTAGGTTACTGAGGTCATTATAACATTTTAAAGATATAAGCTTAAGCTTTAACAATGATGATTCATTTAGATTGGTCAGAAGAAATGAGCTATTATATCTTGGATCTTCCAGGTTCTCCTATGGTGTTTTTAGAAATTGTGTGGGTTGTGTGCTCTCCTTTTAAAGTCTATCCATATAGACTTTATATGTAGCTCACTATTTCTGTACAATGTGAGTAGATATGGGAAAACTCTAACATAAACAATATAAGATATAGGCAATATGATATGATCCAACAAGAATAAAATGTTGTAACTTTGACTAAGAACCATGGATAACTTGAACGTTTGTCCAAAAAAAATAAAAAAAGACTAAGGTACATAATTACATCTGGGCCCTAAGATATCATCAAGTTGTCAGATAATAAGTGCATTATTTTGTACCAGAAGGGAAAAATTGTTAGCTTTAGTGACTATTATTGCAATAACTATTTCATAAACTTAAAGAGTTATTAATCTAAAAGAACATTTATAAACAAAGGTTAATGGACATGATTTCCTTGTAATTTGTTCATTTTTCATTTTAATTTTAATATTTTTAAAGCTAATGTCAACCTCTCTATAGTATTATTTAGTTATCATATAATTCTTTAGGTTATATTATGTTGGTTTTCTAATTATTTCTAATACCACATTATTTTCAGTACATAATATGTATAAAGCTAACATAACATGATAGAAAAAAAATGTGATAATTAAGTAATATCATAGAAGATAAACGATAATTTTTAAAATATAAAAACTGAAATTAAAAAAAGTCAAACTACATAAAATATTAGTATATTTATCCCTATAAACAATTCACAAAAGACAGATAAAGAAATCCCGCAGACAAATAAAACTACAGGCACTCCTTGACTTATGTACTGTAGGCCTTTTAGCAGGGTTAGAAATTTGGGATTAGGTTTAGGTGGGAAGGCAACATCTGCAAAGGTACATGGTGTTGCCAATGGGTGTGTACCGAAAGGAGGCTGCTTCCTTTTCTCGCATTTTGTTTCTTCTTCGTCCTCTCTTTCTGCATTACTTTTATCTTATTTGGACGCTTTCCTTGCTTGGATAATCAATACAAATCCTACAGTGGACCTAATAATTTATGGCGTGGCCAAATTTTGTAGTATTTTTAATGTCTACTGAGCTAATATCCAAAAGGTATTGGAAAAGAAAAGGTTACATCATTCCTACACACAGTATATGGTCTGGCTAGGGGATAAGAGTAGATCCAGCCGTCCCAACACAACTTTCCATCATCACCATCATCTTTCATGACTCATCTCCATGTGAGACTACGTTGTTTTATTGAATTTGCTTTTTGGGTTTGCCTTATGCGGAAGAATAAAAAGGATGACCCTTTCCTTCGGGAAGTATTATGCTTGTCAAATTTGGGAAACCAGCCCCCCATTTTCATTTCCTCGGCCCACCCTTCTTGACGAAATTGAAGGAAAGGTCTAGCCTTCCCAAAAGTCTAAACGTAGAATCCCTCTACATTATCCTTTTATTTTCAAAAATAAACTTATACCCTTTTAATATTTTCTCTCTTAATTAGTTTGGTCCAAATAATCTGCAATACGGCTTCAGACGTGTTTTGCTATTGCCACAGCCACAGCTCAATCTGTCGTCACGAGGACAATATTTGAGGACATCTAGAAAAGTGGGTTGTTTATGGCCTGCTGTTATGAGTTGTCATCATCAACTCTTAGACCAAAAGGACTCAGGTAGGCCATCAGAAAGGATAAAGGCCAATAGGATCTTCTAGGTATGTCAAAGAAACGTTTTGGTCCGAGGAGGTACAGGAATTATTGTTGTTTGTGAGTCGGTTGGAATGATCTCTAACTTGAAATGTTGTGTTGTTCCTCGAATTGAATCATTCCTAACACGACTTCTTGCGGTCTTATTTTCAACGGTGTGCGTTGCAAATGATGCGACAGGGCCTATATTCCCACTAAGTTCATGTGTCTAATCTCTCACTCTTTTCTTGCTAATTAGTTGGTAACTATCTAAATCATAGCAATGGGATTGCCAACCCAAAGTTGTTTTAGACAAGGCATTTGACTGCTGGGGACAAATAAACGACGTTGATGACATTGAATAACTCTTACGAATGACATATTAACCCTAAGGATAGGATTTTAGGTATCGAGGATACTTTATAAACAGTCACATTTGACAAGGAATTTTTTAAAAACTTTTAAAATTTTGTTTACGTTTAATATCACTCTAATTTTTCTTTATTTCTATAAAGATCGATGAATTTAAATATATTGATTTATGTCCAACAAGAAATTTATTTGGTTGTAGTTTAGTGATAAAATATTTAAAGATATTCTTTATATGATATATGTTTAGATGTATGTGATAAAATTAATGAGATAATTATATATTGCAAATAAAATTATGATAAAATTATAATTCATATTTCATGTATGTATTATCTATAAATTATTCCTAGTCATTGTTTTTTTAAGACTGAATATTAATAAAATGTAAAATGATTAACATATGTTATGCTTTTTCTTATAAAAAATAGTCAATCTCATAAATCAAAGTATGATAAAACTTAAACAAAAGTGTGGGTGCTTGTTAGAGAACAAATTTACTAAACTGATCCCATATGAAAAATCTATTTAGAAGAATACTTGTATATGTATAGAAATTCTCATTGTAATTATAAAAGTGATTCTTTGACTTAAGATCTCCAAAATTATCTTTTACAAGAATTGTTATATTTTGATAGTACTTATGACATGTTCTAGATAAGGATAACTTAGTCTGTAATCATTGAATATAGCACGAGCTATATGGAGATGATTGAGTGATCAATATGATTTATCACCTTAAAGTAATTAGGAAAAATATTATGTTAATCTCAATTAGTTTGGATTCAGAAAATCCTTATCTAAGGTGAAATGACATTTTGTAAATAGTTTTCAGATGTTATTAATTTGAATTAATAGTCAATGGTAGAGAATTAATATCATTGAACTCAAAATAGAGTAGACACTCTATGTTATTGAAACATTGTATGATGAAATGAATGAATTATATAGAAAAATTATATACAAAATATTGGTCAAAACTACTTCAATATTCCTAAATATTTGGATGATTATGAAGTATTGCTATATAGGAATCTTGATATATATATATAAATTGTTTAATTAGAGAATTAAAGATAAATTAAATGAGTTTAATTTATCTAATCCTAAATATAGTTTTGGGTTATAATTTGTATTCATTGCCAATATATTTAGGAACCTAATGGGTCTCACATTAAAAAAGGGTTGAAGAGAGCAAAAATAGTTTATTCAAGTTAGACTTAATTTTAAAGTTTAAGAGACATTATGATTAAATATGAGACATTTAATAAATAAGGATTAATAAGAGATGTTGGATCTTATTTGTCCATAATTGTTATTTAATTAGAATTATTTGTAATTTTAACTAAAGTTTAATTGAAATTAGAATTTAATTTTAATTAAATTACTAAAATTTCCAAAACTTGTTATAAATAAGTTTGAGCTCTAAAGGAGCTAATACTCCTTACTTAACCCTCTATATAAGAGTTACATAGTTATCTCAACTTGTTTTTATAGATATCATTAAAGGTTGGACACTTATGTGGTTATGGTTGTTGAGATGAACTAATTTTATAAACAATTCGAGAGATACGACAAGAATACGATCAAACTTTGAAATAAGGTACAAATTAAGATTCATGCTTTATTAAAATTTAATTGTTAATCATTTTATATAATTAAATTGATTTTGGTTTCTAGAAATGAAAATACAAAAAAATTTATAATTATTTTGTCACAATTGAGATCGAATTTCATCCCGATTTTTCAACAGTGGTATCAAAGCCAAATTTTAATTCTATTATCTGACTAAACTCGTTTGATTATTATTGATTCGATAAAATTAAGATTTAAAACTATCAATTAGTTTTAATCTTCTAGATGAGAATTGATAAATGTTGCATGCTTCTTTTTTTATAAATATAAATATTCAAGCCTCCTTGTGTGTTCTTTGCCTTTAAAAGTTGTTTGAATAAATCATAAAACACATCACCTGTTCCTTTTTTATGTTATGCTTATGGAATATCTTACTACATGCTTCCTTTTTTACTTTATGGTTTCTAGAAAATTATAATTGCTAGCTCTATTATGCATGATTTTAAAACTTGGTGTTATTGGAATTATGGAATAAGTTTTGAAGTTGTGCAATTTCTGATTGTAGCCATCGGAGAAGTTGTAGAAATGACGAAAAAGTTATGGATCAAAGTGATGCAAATAATGTCACTAATGGCATGTTGGAGTTATATAAATATAGTGCCCTGGAAAGCAAGTGTATTTACATGTAACTTTATCTTCTTCAGTTATAGTTTTGTAATGAAAATATTTATTATTAA